>OU744737.1:5177724-5618358 GCA_916613615.1 Steromphala cineraria
AACTTATGCGTTTGAGCGGCTGGCGAGCGCCAATCAGTAGAAAGTGATTTGAAGTAATTTGCAAAGCTCAAAACATTCAAATGGCAAATATATTTCTGTATTTTTTAATTGAATTTTTTACTTGTAAATCTGCACGGGAGCCGTGTACATATTTTGCCAATGCACATACAAAGGACCGTTGTGTGAATTGTATTGAAAAGTGATATATACTTGATGTGAGGGACGATAAGCAAGTCTCATTTGATTTGATCAGACTAGATGGTATAGGACACTTGCCAGAGCAAACATACGAAACAAACATGTCATTATAACACTGATTGCTATTAAGTGTTTTGAGAGATACGTTTTGATATACAGAGAATGAGACCCTAGAGACACTGACAGTTACAGGGATATGTGGCAATTACAGGGAAAGACATTTCCCAACAAAGGCAGCTCAGTAATAAAATCCTCTGCTCACTTTGTTGTAATACGATCACTCCTCGGGGCAAACATGATAAGCAGATTTGATGCTTGTAAGTTGTGCATTCAAACATAATCATTTCGAAAGGTAAAGTCATTTCCTATACTTTTTGAAAACTTGAGTCTTCTTAATTCAAAACGGTCATGCACTTTGGTGTCTTAATCGTGACATAGACTTCAGTGAAAACAATCAGCAAAATGTTATTCACAATGTGGACTTTCGATGGAGTAAATTTTGCTTTACTTAATTCCCACTGACTATCATCGGCCCCAATAGACAGTTTGAGATGTATGTTTTTGCCACGGGGTGAAATCTGTCTGAATTCCGAGAATTGATAGTATAAAAACACAGGTTAGCCCAGGATTTTTTTGACTTTTATGATTTAGCTCTGAGGAAGAAACAGAAAGAAGGACATTTTCAAATCTCGAGACAAGGAAAACGAATTTATTTTAAGCATAGGGCAAAGAAATGAGCGTTTTAATATGTTTGTAATGCAATCAAATCAGTTAACTAAAAAAGGGCAAAGAAATGAGCGTTTTCATATTTGTGTTATCCAACCAAATCAGTTAACAAAAAAGGGCCCTTTAAGAATTTATGCACATGTTATTGTCGTTAATAGTAATTACGTTTTTAACCATCGTATAAATTTGTTATTTGTGCAGCAACCTATATTAATTTACCTGGCTAAACTCATCTCAAAGTTATCAAATATGTATGGTAAACATTACATATGCCCACATGATAGATTAGATGTCACAGTGATACACTTACAGCAATGTCATTAAACTTCTGTCAGGGGATATACGATTGAATTATGTGATTGAATTGCAATACATTTTTTATTCATGTGATATTGTTGTTTCTGATTTGATCATGGAACATTATCGTCACTCAGTGGTAGTCAGAGCCATGGATTAACACAATTCCGGTATCATCAACGTAATGTGCTACTGGGAATAATGATTTCATACTATTGACGGTACTAGGAATCAAACGTGTTCTTTTAGAAGATTCCACCTTAAAACTCCATGAAAAACCTAAAAACCCTGTAAGGCTGGATTGAGTTCGATCCCTGAAATAGTCATCATTTTTACAATTTTATACCGCGCGATCGGAGCAGGGTCAATGTTAAAGGGGCAGTAGCACGTTTTTAGGGGGGATATAAGGTGATGTCAGGAAAATGAAATTTTATGCTTCCAATTGAAAGACAATGTATTTAAGCTAGATGGAGCAGTAATAATTCAAATATATAACGTTTAGTTTAGCCATGCGATTCCTTCTTCTTACACAAAATGAATTAAAGGTGTTCACACAAAAATGGCCGCCAATGGATTTTATGTGAATCTTCATACTTCGTCCTTTGAATATGGATGATTGGCGTGTGCAATGAGATTTTTGACACTGTCAAACTAATACATTTAGCATAAACTTACAATTATCAGTGAAAATTTTAAAATATAAAAACGTGCTACTGCCCCTTTAAAGCGACTGTATATTGTCATGTAAAGTACATTATTGACTGTAAACTTATCTTACTATTTTACCGTGTATTTGCATACATTGCTTTGTGAATAAAGTCATCAACACCTCAAATCCCAGCAGCTTCGTCATACCGCGATGAAATTTCAAACGTAAGATTGTCTCGTGAAAAATAGTCATTGTAGCCGGCCGTCGCAAGGGAAGCGGTCCGTTTCTTGGACATTTCAAAGATGATAAAATGGGAAATAATCGGTAATAAAGAAATCGTTATCATCGGAAGTGTGTCATATGACTTTTACGAATCTCGTGCAAATTTGTAAAAAATTTGATGTATTGGAACAGTCAGTTACTCTAATATACATCAATTCCCCATTTTCACCGAAAAAAATCGCCTTTCTGTAATCCTTCTCTTCCTATGGCCATGTCTCAAACCGGGAGGAGAGCCTCTACATATATTGGCCTTGAACTTATTGATTCGTTCTGTGTATATATCTTGGGATTAACTACCAATACCTACTCGGATAATTGGCTGAAATACCTATATTCCCCCTGGCAACTGTCCCCCTGCAAAAAGCACCTCATTCCTATTTCTCGAGAAATCAGCTTATTTCACAATTATTAATGTTCAGAATAAGTGTAACCCGTTTTTAAGAAAATACGTGATTTCACGAAATAGACAATGGTACGAATTGTGGAATATTGCCCTAGCGGCGTTAAGCACTACTCGACTCACACGCGTTCTCATTTCAAGGCCAAGTAATACAATATCAATGCAATATCAATGCAATATCAATACAATATCATGCAATAGGAACGCAATGTCAATGCAATAGCAACGCAATATCAATGCAATATCAATACAATATCAATACAATATCAATACAATATCAATGCAATATCAATGCAATATCAATACAATATCAACACAATATCAACACAACATCAATGCAATATCAATGCAATATCAATACAATATCAATACAATATCAATGCAATATCAATGCAATATCAACACAATATCAACACAATATCAACACAACATCAATGCAATATCAATGCAATATCAATTGAATATCAGTGCAATATCAAGACAATATCAATGCAATATCAATATAATAGCTACATGTGCGCAACTCATTTTCCCAACTCAAATGTAAAAAGGTGCCACTACCAAAATGGCGGTATCACGATTTTGCCTGAAAGTGACAAAATTATATGGATAAGTGACATAATTATATGGATAAGTGGCATAATGTTATGGATAAGTGACATAATGTTAGGGATAAGTGACATAATGTTATATGATAAGTGACATAATTATATGGATAAGTGACGTAATTTTATGGATAGGCGACATAATGTTATATGATAAGTGACATAATTGTATGGATAAGTGACATAATTATATGAATAAGTGACATAATGTTATGGATAAGAGACATAATTATATGGATACGTTAGTTGAGAAGTGAGAAACTGTCTGAAGAAATTATGTTCTTTGTAGATATATCTTACACAGCAACATTTTCAAAATTGGATTTTTAAAGACGTGCAATTTTGCCCTTAAGACAGTTGATGTCAGAGGAAAAGTAACAATCAAATCATATTGTGATTTGTTCTGTTGTTATATTTGATGACCTAAGAACAATGTCTCAGACCATAAAATTCTCATTAGATTCAAATTAGAGTTATATATATATCAGGGTATCAAGTGAAACAGTTGATTTGATGAAATATCAAACGAATCGATAATAATATATCATTGAAATATCGGTGACATTCTTAAAGTTTTCCTTTATCAATTTAATCTTGACTCTTTAAACGATCCTGAATGTATTTATAGATTATCCATACCGTTTGCGATTATAGAATCCAAAATTGCCAAATAATTTATCTGAATGACATTTCTGTAGGTTAAAATGGACAGGCAATGTCACTACTTGAACTGAAATCATTAAACATTATATATTTGAATATTGGTAGTAGACATCGCATTAAAATCCCTTATTGATGTTTTTTAAACTTGCAATTAACACATTTTCACGCATTTTGGAAATCAATGCAAACAGCAAGAACGATATGAACTGATATATGCATGCATTAGACCATTGTCAACGCTATCTTAAAGAGACGCAAGGGACGCCAAATGCTATGGATCAGTATGCTATATAATCAATTACACATTCTAACGGGCAGGAATAACCATAAATGTTAAAACTAACGCCGATCGAAAAATTCAATGGTAGAATAGATTATATTGTCACAGAATGAAACGTTAGTCTCAATTATGACCAGGTCTCGTTTAAGGTTAAACCACATCTTCACAGTTATGACCAGGTCTTGTTTAAGGTTAAACCACATCTTCACAATTATGACCAGGTCTCGTTTAAGGTTAAACCACATCTTCACAATTATGACCAGGTCTCGTTTAAGGTTAAACCACATCTTCACAATTATGACCAGGTCTCGTTTAAGGCTAAATCACATCTTCACAGTTATTGTCCCGTTTAAGATTAAACCACATCTTCACAAGTATGACCAGGTCTCGTTTAAGGTTAAACCACATCTTCACAGTTATGACCAGGTCTCGTTTAAGATTAAACCACATCTTCACAATTATGACCAGGTCTCGTTTAAGGTTAAACCACATCTTCACAATTATGACCAGATCTCGTTTAAGGTTAAACCACATCTTCACAATAATGACCAGGTCTCTTTTAAGGTTAAACCACATCTTCACAATTATTAACAGGTCTCGTTAAAGGTTAAACAACATCTTCACAATTATGACCAGGTCTCGTTTAAGGTTAAACTACATTTTCACAATTATAACCAGGTCTAGTTTAACGTTAAGCCACATCTTCACAATTATGACCAGGTCTCGTTTAAGGTTAAACCACATCTTCACAATTACGACGAGGTCTCGTTTAAGGTTAAACCACATCTTCACTATTATGACTGGGTCTCGTTTAAGGTTAAACCACATCCTTACAATTATGACCAGGTCTCGTTTAAGGTTAAACCACATCTTCACAATTATGACCAGGTTTCGTTTAAGGTTAAACCACATCTTCACAATTATGACCAGGTCTCGTTTAAGGTTCAACCACATCTTCACAGTTATGACCAGGTCTCGTTTAAGGTTCAACCCCATCTTCATAATTATCACCAGGTCTCGTTTAAGGTTAAACCACATCTTTTAAATGATGACCAGGTCTCGTTTAAGGTTAAATCACATCTTCACAGTTATGACCAGGTCTCGTTTAAGGTTAAACCACATCTTTCCAATTATGACCAGGTCTCGTTTAAGGTTAAACCACATCTTTCCAATTATGACCAGGTCTCGTTTAAGGTTAAACCACATCTTCATAATTATGACCAGGTCTCGTTTAAGGTTAAACCACATCTTTCCAATTATGACCAGGTCTCGTTTAAGGTTAAACCACATCTTCACAATTATGACCAGGTCTCGTTTAAGGTTAAACCACATCTTCACAATTATGACCAGGTCTCGTTTAAGGTTAAACCACATCTTCACATTTATGACCAGGTCTCGTTTAAGGTTAAACCACATCTTCACAATTATGACCAGGTCTCGTTTAAGGTTAAACCACATCTTCACAATTATGACCAGGTCTCGTTTAAGGTTAAACCATATCTTCACAATCATGACCAGGTCTCGTTTAAGGTTAAACCACATCTTCACATTTATGACCAGGTCTCGTTTAAAATTTTCTCTCAGGTCAGGTGATGATTAATATTATGTTTACATTTGCTTTGAGCATATTTGGATCTTATGTTTAAATCGATTTCAAATATTTAATATTACATTTCTCAATAACAGCAACGCCCAACATATTACTTTGTCCCTGTCGTGTCATATCAAATTAAGAAGATGTAATACATAAAGTGTTACTTGTATAACCATTATTTGTTTTTCAACTTATATACTATCAGTCAGAAAAGCTTTAAACAGTTTATCTAAAATTCAATTCTATATTCTGATTGATAAATGAACAAAATTTTATTAAATTATTTTACCATATTTCCAGATAGTAAATGGCAATCTCATTACAAACAATCATCAACATTTGCTTCTTCAAACATCAAAATTTTTTCCTCAAACATCACAATTTTGTTTCTTCAAACATCACCATTTGTTTTCTCAAACATCACCATTTGTTTCCTTAAACATCCCCATTTGTTTCCTTAAACATCCCCATTTGTTTCCTTAAACATCACCATTTGTTTCCTCAAACATCACCATTTGTTTCCTCAAACATCACAATTTGTTACCTCGAACATCCCCATTTGTTTCCTCAAACATCACCATTTGTTTCCTCAAACATCACCATTTGTTTCCTCAAACATCACAATTTGTTACCTCGAACATCCCCATTTGTTTCCTCAAACATCCCCATTTGTTTCCTCAAACATCCCCATTTGTTACCTCAAACATCCCCATTTGTTTCCTCAAACATCCCCATTTGTTTCCTCAAACATCCCCATTTGTTACCTCAAACATTCCCATTTGTTTCCTCAAACATCCCCATTTGTTACCTCAAACATTCCCATTTGTTTCCTCAAACATCCCCATTTGTTACCTCAAACATTCCCATTTGTTTCCTCAAACATCCCCATTTGTTACCTCAAACATCACCATTTGTTTCCTCAAACATCACCATTTGTTTCCTCAAACATTCCCATTTGTTTCCTCAAACATCCCCATTTGTTTCCTCAAACATCACCATTTGTTTCCTCAAACATCACCATTTGTTTCCTCAAACATCCCCATTTGTTTCCTCAAACATCCCCATTTGTTTCCTCAAACATCCCCATTTGTTTCCTCAAACATCCCCATTTGTTTCCTCAAACATCACCATTTGTTTCCTCAAACATCCCCATTTGTTTCCTCAAACATTCCCATTTGTTTCCTCAAACATCCCCATTTGTTTCCTCAAACATTCCCATTTGTTTCCTCAAACATCCCCATTTGTTACCTCAAACATCACCATTTGTTTCCTCAAACATCACCATTTGTTTCCTCAAACATCCCCATTTGTTTCCTCAAACATCCCCATTTGTTACCTCAAACATTCCCATTTGTTACCTCAAACATTCCCATTTGTTTCCTCAAACATCACCATTTGTTTCCTCAAACATCCCCATTTGTTTCCTCAAACATCCCCATTTGTTTCCTCAAACATCCCCATTTGTTACCTCAAACATTCCCATTTGTTTCCTCAAACATCACCATTTGTTACCTCAAACATTCCCATTTGTTTCCTCAAACATCCCCATTTGTTACCTCAAACATCCCCATTTGTTTCCTCAAACATTCCCATTTGTTTCCTCAAACATCCCCATTTGTTTCCTCAAACATTCCCATTTGTTTCCTCAAACATCCCCATTTGTTACCTCAAACATTCCCATTTGTTTCCTCAAACATCCCCATTTGTTTCCTCAAACATCACCATTTGTTTCCTCAAACATCACCATTTGTTTCCTCAAACATCCCCATTTGTTTCCTCAAACATCCCCATTTGTTTCCTCAAACATCACCATTTGTTTCCTCAAACATCACCATTTGTTTCCTCAAACATCCCCATTTGTTTCCTCAAACATCCCCATTTGTTTCCTCAAACATCCCCATTTGTTTCCTCAAACATCCCCATTTGTTTCCTCAAACATCACCATTTGTTTCCTCAAACATCCCCATTTGTTTCCTCAAACATCACCATTTGTTTCCTCAAACATCCCCATTTGTTTCCTCAAACATTCCCATTTGTTTCCTCAAACATCCCCATTTGTTACCTCAAACATTCCCATTTGTTTCCTCAAACATCCCCATTTGTTACCTCAAACATCACCATTTGTTTCCTCAAACATCACCATTTGTTTCCTCAAACATCCCCATTTGTTTCCTCAAACATCACCATTTGTTTCCTCAAACATCCCCATTTGTTTCCTCAAACATTCCCATTTGTTTCCTCAAACATCCCCATTTGTTACCTCAAACATTCCCATTTGTTTCCTCAAACATCCCCATTTGTTACCTCAAACATTCCCATTTGTTTCCTCAAACATTCCCATTTGTTTCCTCAAACATCCCCATTTGTTTCCTCAAACATCACCATTTGTTTCCTCAAACATCACCATTTGTTTCCTCAAACATCCCCATTTGTTTCCTCAAACATCCCCATTTGTTTCCTCAAACATCACCATTTGTTTCCTCAAACATCACCATTTGTTTCCTCAAACATCCCCATTTGTTTCCTCAAACATCCCCATTTGTTTCCTCAAACATCCCCATTTGTTTCCTCAAACATCCCCATTTGTTTCCTCAAACATCACCATTTGTTTCCTCAAACATCCCCATTTGTTTCCTCAAACATCACCATTTGTTTCCTCAAACATCACCATTTGTTTCCTCAAACATTCCCATTTGTTTCCTCAAACATCCCCATTTGTTACCTCAAACATTCCCATTTGTTTCCTCAAACATCCCCATTTGTTACCTCAAACATCACCATTTGTTTCCTCAAACATCACCATTTGTTTCCTCAAACATCCCCATTTGTTTCCTCAAACATCCCCATTTGTTACCTCAAACATTCCCATTTGTTACCTCAAACATTCCCATTTGTTTCCTCAAACATCACCATTTGTTTCCTCAAACATCCCCATTTGTTTCCTCAAACATCCCCATTTGTTTCCTCAAACATCCCCATTTGTTACCTCAAACATCCCCATTTGTTTCCTCAAACATTCCCATTTGTTTCCTCAAACATCCCCATTTGTTTCCTGAAACATCACCATTTGTTTCCTGAAACATCCCCATTTGTTTCCTCAAACATCACCATTTGTTTCCTGAAACATCACCATTTGTTACCTCAAACATTCCCATTTGTTTCCTCAAACATTCCCATTTGTTTCCTCAAACATCCCCATTTGTTTCCTCAAACATCACCATTTGTTTTCTCAAACATTCCCATTTGTTTCCTCAAACATCCCCATTTGTTTCCTCAAACATCACCATTTGTATCCTCAAACATCACCATTTGTTTCCTCAAACACCATCATTTGTATCCTCAAAGATCACCATTTGTTTCCTCAAACATCACCATTTGTTTCCTTAAACATCACCATTTGATTCCTTAAACATCACCATTTGTTTCCTTAAACATCACCATTTGTTTCCTCAAACATCACCATTTGTTTCCTCAAACACCATCATTTGTATCCTCAAAGATCACCATTTGTTTCCTCAAAGATCACCATTTATTTCCTCAAACACCATCATTTGTTTCCTCAAACATCACCATTTATTTCTTCAAAGATCACGATTTGTTTCCTCAAACATCCCAATTTGTTTCCTCAAACATCACCATTTGTTTCCTCAAAGAATCCAATTTGTTTCCCCAAACATCCCAATTTGTTTCCTCATAGATCACCATTTGTTTCCTCTAAGATCCCCATTTGTTTCCTCAAACACCATCATTTGTTTCCTCAAACATCCCCATTTGTTTCTTCAAAGATCCCCATTTCTCTCCTCAAACATCACCATTTGTTTCCTCAAAGATCCCAATTTGTTTCCTCAAAGATCACCATTTGTTTCCTCAAAGATCACCATTTGTTTCCTCAAACATTACCATTTGTTTCCTCAAACATAACCATTTGTTTCCTAAAATCATCACCATTTGTTTCCTCAAATCATCACTATTTGTTTCCTCAAATCATCACTATTTGTTTCCTCAAATCATCACTATTTGTTTCCTCAAAGATCACCATTTGTTTCCTCAAACATAACAATTTGTTTCCTCAAACATTACCATTTGTTTCCTCAAAGATCACCGTTTGTTTCCTCAAACATAACAATTTGTTTCCTCAAACATCACCATTTCTTTCCTCAAAGATCACCATTTCTTTCCTCAAACATCACCATTTGTTTCCTCAAAGATCACAATTTGTTTTCTCAAACATCACCATTTGTTTCCTTAAACATCACCATTTGTTTTCTCAAACATAACCATTTGTTTCCTCAAACATCACCATTTGTTTCCTCAAACATCACCATTTGTCTCCTCAAACATCCCATTTGTTTCCTCAAACATCACCATTTGTTTCCTCAAACATCACCATTTGTTTCCTCAAACATAACCATTTGTTTCCTCAAACATAACCATTTGTTTCCTCAAACATCACCATTTGTTTCCTCAAACATCACCATTTGTTTCCTCAAACATCACCATTTGTTTCCTTAAACATCACCATATGTTTCCTCAAACATAACCATTTGTTTCCTCAAACATCACCATTTGTTTCCTCAAACATCACCATTTGTTTCCTCAAACATCACCATTTGTTTCCTCAAACATAACCATTTGTTTCCTGAAACATCCCCATTTGTTTCCTCAAAGATCACCATTTGTTTCCTTAAACATTACCATTTGTTTCCTCAAACATTACCATTTGTTTCCTCAAACATCACCATTTGTTTCCTCAAAGATCACCATTTGTTTCCTCAAACATCACCATTAGTTTTCTCAAACATCACCATTTGTTTCCTCAAACATAACCATTTGTTTCCTGAAACATCACCATTTGTTTCCTCAAACATCACAATTTGTTTCCTCAAACATAACCATTTGTTTCCTCAAACATCACCATTTGTTTCCTCAAACATCACCATTTGTTTCCTCAAACATCACCATTTGTTTCCTCAAAGATCACCATTTGTTTCCTCAAACATCACCATTAGTTTTCTCAAACATCACCATTTGTTTCCTCACACATCACCATTTTTTTCCTCACACATCACCATTTGTTTCCTCAAACATCACCATTTGTTTCCTCAAACATAACCATTGTTTCCTCAAAGATCCTCATTAGTTTCCTCAAACATCACCATTTGTTTCCTCAAACATCACCATTTGTTTCCTCAAACATAACCATTGTTTTCTCAAACATCCCCATTTGTTTTCTCAAAGATCACCATTTGTTTCCTCAAACATCACCATTTGTTTCCTCAAACATCCCCATTTGTTTCCACAGAGATCACAATTTGCTTCCTCAAAGATCACCATTTGTTTCCCCAAACATCACCATTTGTTTCCTCAAACATCCCCATTTGTTTCCTCAAACATCCCCATTTGTTTCCTCAAAGATCACCATTTGCATTCTAAAACATCCTCATTTGTTTCCTCAAACATAACCATTTATTTCCTCAAAGATCACCATTTGTTTCCTCAAAGATAACCAGAAAAGTGGGTGAACCACACACATGTAAAAGTACATCACGGAACTGTTCAGGATTCCCCCTTGGGAACTCTGCTGTAGACAAATTGATGTATCCGCCTGTATATCGGTTAATGCACCAGTGTAGCGCTAGTACTCACCATGACCAGTGTTGTACCTTCAGTCAGTGTCAAACAGGAAGGGTAATGAGTGCAATTCAAACGTAAATAGAGATTATTACCCGAGAAAGTGTGTCATATGACTTTTACGAAACGAGTATGAATTTTTGTATTACCCGAGCGAGAGCGAGGGTTATACAGAAATTTGCACGAGTTTCGTAAAAGACACACTTCCGAGAGTAATAGTTTTTTATTACCAATTCTATTCCATTTTACCATCTTAGAAATATCAAAAAAACTTGCCGCTAGCCCTCGCGACGGCCGGCTACATTGACGTCACGAACAATGATGTTATGACGTCACAGGCGAACCTCGTTGCTAGGCAAAAGTGATATGTGCACTAGTGCTCATATTGAAAATATGTCACCACTTATTTTCAACCATATGTATATATGGGTTATAAAAGTCAGAACGCCCTACCTTTAAAGGGGCAGTAGCACGTTTTACGGGAATATACGGCGTTGTCAGGAACATGAAATAAATGGTTCCAATTGAAAGACAATGTAATTAGACTAAATGAAGCAGTAATAAATAAAAGATATAATGTAAAGTTTAGGTGTGCTATTCCTTTTTCTAACACAAAATGAATAAAAAGTTTTCACAGAAAAATGACAGCCAATGAAATTAAGTGAATCTTTATCATTTGTTCTCCAGATGATTGGTTTGTGACATTTTGACACTATAAAAATAATATATTTAGCATTAACTTAAAAATTATCAGTGAAAGATTTGAAATTATAAAATTTTCAAAAAATGTGTTACTGACCCTTTTAAGGCATAGTCAGTTATCAAGACATTAAAGTGAAACAAATTATAAAGGAGCATTATTGAGTTTAGAAAATGTTGGCGTATCTAGACTTGCCTCATCTTTAGCCAGAAATTAATTATTCTTCAAGACTCCTTTTTTTTATATTTCAAATACAAAACTTTCAGAGACTATATGTATATCGGGGATATGTGTTTGAATTTATATGAATTTAAATTCATTATACAAATTAGACATATATTCAAAATGTAAAGCAAAGATAATTTTTTCCTACACGTCTTCTTCAAAATGACGCAAATACTATATGTGAAACATAACGAATGATTCAATGAATGGTCAATATCCTGATGTACCTACATGTAGACGTCTCAATGTTCATCTCAAGCACCATCTAGATTAGTCATCTCACACAGAATTTATCGCCTTGGCTTTATTGCTAATCTGTTATATGACTACTTACAGGATACCAATCCATGGCTAGGGCACAGTTGTATCTTAACTTGGCCCTGAATGAGACATATATTCGCTCAGTATCCCCATTGCATTTTGATTCAAAATACGTCGATACGTGTGGTTATTCTCTTCGATGAGTAATAACATAATAACAACACCTTATTGTCCTCAGTACATACATACATATTGGAAAATTTTCTTGTGCTAAGCACCCGGCATCCAAATCTGCCATCTACTTGATTTTTTAGGATTGATATGACATCGTTCTAAAACTTCACCAATAAAAACTGAAGTAATCAATTTCTACGGAATCCCCAATATTCAAATCCAAGTAAAAATATTGCGTGGTATCAAAGTGACAAAGTGACAAAGTGTGTTGCAATCTCATTAAAAGGATATCATAATATTCTTCATTGCGTAGCGTTGTTTAGCAAATAGATCATATTTTAATCAGATTGGGTATGTTTTTCAAGTGAACTATGACACAATTTGTGAAAAAGTTGTTTCTGGAAATATTGCCTTGTCATGCGCTTTATTTAATTAAACTGACAATCAACTAGTTAAAGGACAAAAAGGAAAACGGACAAAGCCGCTCGCCAATGTAGCAAATGTATTTTAAAAACTCACTTACAACAGACGCAATAACAACAAAAAGAATATCGACAAAAGAAAGTTATCACAAAGTGATATGGCTCTCAGTAAAGGGAATCAACAACCTAGCTTGTGAAACCTCATTGACCATCGTTATTGAGAGCATCCAGACGGGTAAGTGGGGTCACATGACACAAACTTGGTACTGGCTGTCAGCTGTAACCGGCTCGTAACCAAACGATTTCTTCGCCACCGAGAATTTACGACTCTTTCGAGGCCCTGCTAATAAAACCCTGCAAGTAAACAATTCGGGTTGCAGACCCCCTTTAAATAGCGAAAAAACGATTGAGGATTGAAATAAAGAAATTGGTATATCAAACATTTCCAGAAAACTTAACAACGGAAAATTGGTATTTGACAAAACCGATTATGGGCTGCGGAAATTCAAAGTGGGAGGGGTCATAAACCAAAATAACATAATTATTGTAAGTAGTTGATCACAAGTTCAAAAGATGTTCAATACGAACCAAGGAAAATGAGAAGGATTATGTGACGTTACTATATGACTCGTTCAGTATCCTGTTAATCCTTGACTCAACCATTTGATTTTAAAAGACTGAGTGATCTTCAATCGATGACAAGCCACATGACCTTACAATCATCGTTAATCTTTTGGGTTCTTCCTTCCCATTTGTATTTGTAATTAAAAACGAGTAGTGTATGAAAAACCATTAAGGAATCGAAAAGCCTAACGCAATAGACAACTAAAGCATTTCACCTTGATGGCGTCCTTTTACGTAGCGTTATCGGTGGTCTAACGCAAGCTGTTATCAGTCGTTACATTGTAAACAAGGATTTTTAGCTGTTTTTGGCTTGTCCATTATTTTCACATCCTGTCCTTCACATTCTATTGTGAACACACAACGTCAGTAGAAATCCAGGAACTATAATATGTATGGCGATTCTTCTGAAGTTGGAAAAGTTTTGTCTGTTTAGAGGTCATACACGGTGTTATGGTCGTTTTTATGGTTTGTATGTGTTTTTGTATATAGTAGTGATTACCAAGATTCATTTTAAATATTTGATTGACCATATTGCTAGAAGTAGTAAAGGCTCGCGTTGGCCGACTTATCGAATTGACCAATCAGGGCTCGGCTTTCCATGCGGCAATAGTCTGCTTTCGCACATATAACGTTGGAGGGTCAAAGTAAAAAATATACATGTTTATTATATGATCAGCGATGAAATACTGGGTTTTATCAGTGAAATAAACTGTCTATCAGGCAACAGTGACGATATATTATATTGTCACTGGTAAGGTTCTACTACTTTCAGCCATGTGAACAAAAGAGGGTAACTTTCCAGTTTTAAAATCATTTTAATTGCATATTTCATTAACAAATCATATAAAAAATAGAATACTTAATGTAGTTTTCCAAATACCAAGTTTATTTCATCTCGTGACATGGGAAAAGTTAATATTTCACTCGTGGCTGCGCCACTTGTAATTCAAATTTACTCATGACACTCGATGAAATAAACCTGGTATTTGGAAAACAACATTAAGTATCCCCTATTTATACATACAGAGCTATGACCTCTTACTGTATCTCGCTAGACTCAGTATGGGAGTATAGCGAGTATTATTGAGGCTAGGTTTACTTAGACTGATTGAAAGCAAGTATCACAATCTTAGTTTTGACCTTTTGGTGATAAATATGCAAGCGAGTTGATTTGAACTTAACGCGAGTGGTATCGTATTTTGATCCCTACATTTTAGTGGAGATAAAAATGACTGCAAAATACATTTTATGAGCGCTTCAATGGTTATTGCTCCTATTATAACGTGATCAATTCATAATCACGGCTCGTGGTGTGTACAAGGGGAATTCAATTTGAGAAAACATAATATGATAACCCATTTGTATCAAAACATCGCTTCCTGGTGTGAAATCCCAAGGGTGATATATTAGATAGGGAAATTCAATCGTAACGATGTTGTTTGATTAACTATTACAAATTATTAACAATTTTCTTTTTAGTTTTTAGACTTTAAAGGCACTTTACAGTTGACGTAATATCTTGAAATCATGTCTTTTGAAAATGTTGTTCGACTTCTCAGAAAGGCTTACTTTAACGGATTTTTTTCTCAAGTCTAAATATAATAAAATGTATAGGGGCATTGAGGGCCGATATTTGATATCATTGCGCCCTGAACCGGAATTTCTTAAAGTAATACGAGGAGGAATTGTAGTCCGGGGGCTGGTACCGCCTGTAAGTATCAATATAAGAAATTGTTGTGCGGGAAATGCCCATTAATGATGTAGCCAAAGGGATTTTCCTTATGTGTAACTATGTATATTCATTCGCGTCATTTCTATGGATCCATCAATATGTCTGGTTTAGGGGATAATCTGTCCGCTTGTGTTGTATTCATCATTTGTACTGTCATCTAATCCTAGGGTTTTTCTTACTGTAGGAATTTTCGACTTTCGTATAGGTTTTTCCCGAATCACGATTTATTTTCACTGTTACAACTGCATCCAAAAGGTTTGGTTATCAGTACCATGTCATCTAATCCTAGGGTTTTTCTTATTGTAGGAATTTTTCTTATGTAAAGACCTTCGTATAAGTTTTTCCCGAATCACGATTTATTTTCACTGTTACAACTGCATCCAAAAGGTTTGGTTATCAGTTCCATGTCATCTAATCCTAGGGTTTTTCTTATTGTAGGAATTTTCCTTATGTAAAGACCTTCGTATAGGGTTTCCCGAATCACGATTTATTTTCACTGTTACAACTGCATCCAAAAGGTTTGGTTATCAGTACCTTGTCATCTAATCCTAGGGTTTTTCTTATTGTAGGAATTTTTCTTATGTAAAGACTTTCGTATAGGTTTTTCCCGAATCACGATTTATTTTCACTGTTACAACTGCATCCAAAAGGTTTGGTTATCAGTACCATGTCATCTAATCCTAGGGTTTTTCTTATTGTAGGATTTTTTCTTATGTAAAGACCTTCGTATAGGTTTTTCCCGAATCACGATTTATTTTCACTTTTACAACTGCATCCAAAAGGTTTGGTTATCAGTATCATGTCATCTAATCCTAGAGTTTTTCTTAATGTAGGAATTTTTCTTATGTAAAGACTTTCGTATAGGTTTTTCCCGAATCAAGATTTATTTTCCCTGTTACAACTGCATCCAAAAGGTTTGGTTATCAGTATCATGTCATCTAATCCTAGGGTTTTTCTTACTGTAGGAATTTTTCTTATATAAAGACCTTCGTATAGGTTTTTCCCGAATCAAGATTTATTTTCACTGTTACAACTGCATCCAAAAGGTTTGGTTATCAGTACCATGTCATCTAATCCTAGAGTTTTTCTTACTGTAGGAATTTTTCTTATATAAATACCTTATATATTTCGTATAATTTTTTCCCGAATCACGATTTATTTTTAACTTTTACAACTGCATCCAAAAGGTTTGGTTATCAGTACCATGTCATCTAATCCTAGAGTTGTTCTTACTGTGGGATTTTTTCTTATATAAAGACCTTATATATTTCGTATAGGTTTTTCCCGAATCACGATTTATTTTCACTTTTACAACTGCATCCAAAAGGTTTGGTTATCAGTACCATGGGGATGTTTGTGAACCTCCTGTTGTACTTCATTGATTGGCATTATAGAAGTTTGTGTGATGATCAATAAGGAAGATTATTTATGGATCAACTTCTTTATTCTTTATCCTGTTTTACCTTTGTTAAAGTTACTAATTCTCGTCACCATACTCATGTATGAAATGAAGTCATACATTTCTTAAATAGAGGATCAATAACATTTCTATGTTAAATTTAAAAACTGAGATACAAAAATGTGAATCCCTGAGACTTCTTCCTACCAGTCTTAAGTCAGTCTTTAGGCCAGAAGATTAGTAATTAAGTTGTTTAATTTGAAGTCATTAGATGTTCTTTTTCGTTCCGGTTTGTCTTGTAATGATGTATACGTAGTTCTCATGTCTCTTGATGGAACCGGCGAGCGTCGAATTAAACTAACGATCGCGAATTGTTGATGGCAGTCTAAGTAAACCTAGCGACCCTCTACTAGGCCTTTCTAGACTCAGTATAGAAGTGAAAAGCATAATATTGAGGCTAGGTTTACCTACACTGTGTTGAAGGCATTGTATGAGTTGCTGAGTCAGTCGGTGGTATTGAACTGAATCATGGTTAATATTGAACTGAATAAGTCGTAGCATTGGACTGAATCGTGGTTGATATTAAACTGAACCATGGTTAATATTGAACTGAATAAGTCGTAGCATTGGACGGAATCGTGGTTGGTTATAAACTGAATCATGAGCAGAAGTGAACTGAATCATGGATGGTATTCAGCTGAATAATTGCGGGCATTGAACTGAATCACTGGTGATCAAACTGAATCATGGGTAGTATTGAACTAAATCAGTGATGGTTTTCAACTGGATCATGGGTAGTATTCAACTTAATCAGTGTTGGTATTAAACTGAATAACTGCGGGTATTAAATTGAATCACTGGTGATCAAACTGAATTTAGGTATTAAATTAAAACATGCTTGCTATTGAACTGAATCATAGGTAGTTTTCAACCAAATCAGCGTTGATATTGAACTGAATAGTGGTTGATATTGAACTGAATAATGGTTGATATTGAACTGAATAGTGGTTGATATTGCACTGAAGCACGGTTGGTATTGAACTGAATCATGGTTGATATTGAACTGAATCATGGTTGATATTGAACTGAATCATGGTTGGTATTGAACTGAATCATGGTTGATATTGAACTGAATCATGGTTGGTATTGAACTGCAGCATGGTTGATATTGCACTGAAGCATCGTTGGTATTGAACTGAATCATGGTTGATATTGAACTGAATCATGGTTGGTATTGAACAGAATCATGGGTAGTATTGAACTGAATCAGTGTTGATATTGAACTGAATCGTGGTTGATATTGAATTGAATCATGGTTGATAGTGAACTGAATCAGTGGTAGTATTGAACTGATTCCCTGGTGATATTAATTCAATTCAGGCGGTCGTTAATTTAATCATGGTTGATATTAAACTCAATGAGGTATATTGAACTGAATCATTGGTGATGTAAAACTTGTACTGAATCCTAGGATCATTTGCAACCGAATGATTAAATCACGTAAAATTAAATCATTGACTGCATTGGATTCCTGGTAGCAAAGACCTGTATTAATGGTTGAATTGAACCAAGGGTCATGTTGAACTGCATAAATAGTTGCTTTGAACTGATTCATGCATATGTACCTCTACATTCAAACCATCTTCCTACGCAGAGCCTAAAAGGTCAGTTTCCAAACTGTCATTTAATGCCTTGCTGCATAGCCTTGAGTTTTCTGTGCTTGCTCTCTAGTCTGTAGGGGCACTATAGCAGCACAGAAAAGTAAAGTCTCTGCAGCAAGGCATAAAATGACAGTTTGGAAACTGGCCTTTTAGGCTCTGGGTAGGAAGATGCATTCAAACAGGCCTACGACCAATCTTTACCTTTCCAAGTCTCTAAGGAGATACAAGTTGCCGTCGTCAGAGCTGTTTAACATTTGACGACCTACTTAATGCAAATGGTTGTAAGACTTGGGTCGTCACCACTTTACCCGCATCAGACAGTTAATGAATGTGATTAGCTGCCGTACTGCGTTTCCTGTTCAAACAATCATTGTACCTCAACACAAACTTTTCCTTGGTGAGGTGATTTGGAGTTTAAAGGGGCAGTAGCACGTTTTTGATAATTTTACATTTTAAATATTTCACTTATAATTGTAAGTAAATGCTAAATGTATCATATTGACAGTGTCAACAATCTCATTACACAAGCCAATCACCCACAGTCAGAGGACAAAGTATGAGGCTTCACATAAAATCCATTGGCGGCCATTTTTTTTGTGAACACCTTTAATTCATTTTTTGTAAGAAAAGGAATCGCATGGCTAAACTTAACGTTATATATTGGAATTATTACTGCTCCATTTAGTTTAAATACATTGTCTTTCAATTGAAATCATTAATTTTCATTTTCCTTACATCACCCTATATTCCCCCTAAAAACGTGCTACTGCCCCTTTAATGCCGCTTACAAGAGTGTTTCGCTTATATCGCGGCTGCTAGTATTGTTGCAGGGAGAAAGCCTGCAACATTATTGTTGCTTTGTATTGCGGTGAAACTGGCTGGAACTAGTGAACTATGGGTGGTACTAAGCTGAAATTCAGTGTAGCATTGCACCCAAATCTGGCTGTTTGTAGAACAGTTATCTACTGCAGACAAAGTTGCCGAGCCCCTTGCGGGATTCGAACCACGGACCTTCTGATCCGAAGCCGAACGCGCTAACCACTGCGCTATCCCGCCTCACACACCCCCCCCCCCCCCCTTTCTTTGGATAAGGCGACCAGAAAAGGGGACTGTAAAACTTCTCAATCCAAATCACAAACCACTTTTAACACAGTTTTGATTGGACCATGAGAAAGTTAACGCAATTAACAACAAAGTTTAACGCAATTAATATTGTTTAAATCAAAATCAAATGTCCTACGTTATTGTTTACAATAGAACCATTGTTGGCTACTTTTGGTTTCAAATGACCAAAATATCAAACACTTAAAAATGTATAAATTGCTATTTACACAAACATCCATTCTCTCCCCACAGAGGCAGATCAAGTGTTGATAAAGAATCTTTTCTATTACGCCGACTTTGTAGGATAAATTGGGAAATATCTGATTGGTGGCAATCAAAGTTAGTTTACAATCAGCGACGCTGTTCTTAAATCATCGTTTTGGCTACTGAATCTTGGCAAAAGCATTGTGATATGCGAGAAGCGTTGTAAATTGATAAAGAAATTCAAATGGAATGTGGTGCAATTTTTTTTCCGCCAGAGTAAACTGCCGGAACCCACGGATTTCGGCGTAATAGAACAGGTTGTATCAACAAAATTTCATTGACTTGATCTGCCCCTGTGGGTAGAGAATGCATCCATCAACCTAAATCAGATTTGAGTTCATTGTTCACATGGCTGAATATGTCCTTAATACATGCAGGCAGTTGGTAAGTGAAATGCTCCTATAACGAAGTGAAGTGGGCGAGTACCGGTTTGTCTGTGGTCTCTAATATAAGTCTGTGTACGTGTTACTTGATGTCAATAATTGTATTGGAATGGGGGTCCAATACGGAGTAGAAAGTATTACGTAGATAAATCTTTGCCAAAACGTATCCAAAATATATACATAGATTTTATTTATAATGTGTGTTTCGGAATCATGAATATCACATTTTAGAAACATTTGAATACGTGCCTATTTGTCCCTGAGTTTTTATCATGCCTCATGTGGAAAATCTCATGTAACTGTTAGGTTTACAATGGAGTGGAACACCAATTTGGAACTTAATAATTAGTTAATAATTAACAGATTTTATTTATAACGTGTGTTTCGGAATCATGAATATCACATTTTAGAAACCTTTGAATACGAGCCTTTGGTATTTGTCCCTGAGTTTTTATCATGCCTCATGTGAACATTCTCATGTAACTGTTAGGTTTACAATTGAGTGGAACACCAATTTGCAACTTAATAATTAGTTGATCATTAACAAATAAATAATATGTTCTTTCAAACTGTGACAACACACTTAGACCGAGTAATTACGGTGACATAACGGTTTGGTAAATATCAATATCAATTCACATGTCACACAGTACACGCCAGTTATTAGAGAAAGTTGATACGAATGTATTGACAATTCATCGGAGTAACGAGCTATATTGCATATTGCAGTAAATATTGGTACTTAATGAAATATGAAATAACTTAATGTATTCAAAGCTCCTAATAGAAAATAAGAAAGAAATGAAATTTATCATGCGTTTGTCAAGACGGGTTTAATCTGTTTAAAACTTGCAAGTTAAATTTGTAACACTAGCGTAATAATACAACGCAAAGCACTACTTCTATGTTACAGACTAAAGCTTTGTCAGCATTTGTGCCTCTTCACTCAAATGAGACCACTGTAACAAAAATAGTTTTTGAAAAAAGTATTTAATTTATTTCGTAACCAACATCTGATCAAAATTACAGTATGAATATCAAGTCTTACCTAGACTTTTTCAAAATATATTTGAGAAAAAGCCTGTGATGGCGGTAATTGCTGGACCGTACTACATCGATAAAGTAGTCCTCACATTCACATGAGCATGTAACGTCCAATCAGAAGGCAGCAATGCTGCATTTTGTGTAAACTAAAACATGTCGGACACCCTTTGTAAACAACTAGTTTTAGTTGCAATTAACAAAAGTCATATGACCAAGTCCAATCAAAAGTAAGCATTTCGCTTGAATTTTAAATTCTGAATTTTGGAACAATATGAAAGTAGAATATTAGTAACTTCAGTTGCTTTATTTAGCAGACGAAAACATATATGTAACTGGATATACATATAATGTTATAGTATACAAACTGTTAAGTAGTAGTAGTTGTTTTACTACTAGTAGTAGTAGAAGTAGTAGCAGCAGCAGCAGCAGTAGCAGAATTAATAGTAGTATTATTATTAGTAGTAGAAGTTGTAGCAGTAGTAGTAGTAGCAGTAGAAATAGTAGTAGTAGTAGTAGTAGTAGTAGTAGCAGTAGAAATAGTAGTAGTAGTAGTAGTAGTAGTAGTAGTAGTAGTAGCAGTAGAAATAGTAGTAGTAGTAGTAGTAGTAGTAGTAGAAGTAGTAGTAGTAGTAGTAGTAGTAGCAGTAGAAATAGAAGTAGTAGTGGTAGTAGTAGTTGTAGTAGCAGTAGTAGTAAAACAAATAAAATCTGTTCATTCTTTTTATTTTTGCAAATAAATTGATATAGAAATCTATGCAATTGCCAATCTAAACAATGTAAAAACAATTCTCAATAGGGTCAACAAAATGAACCAAAATAAATAATTTCATATATACACTATATATCTAGAGCACTATTGGTTATTCACAACATTTCTGCTAGTAAGTGATTTCTGCATCTATGAATTATCCATTCCATTACGCTTGCACATGATAAATACTTTGGAATAATCAGTTATATCAATAATGAGAAAATCGTCACAAATCATTGTTTCAAATGATATGTTACATCATACAAATGTTGTTATTCCAATAATACATCAATCAGATAAATAACCTTCAAGTACGTTATTGAGTTTGTTACATCAGAAATTACATAGTTGTTGTCTGTTGGGTTGTAGACGTTTCCCAAAAAGTTTTAACCATGAATTCTCTATCAATCTCTCCCCACAGAGGCAAGTCAAGTCATGACATGTTGATACAGCTTCTGTTCTAATACGCTGACTTTGTGAGATAGAATGCCAGGTGCCTGATTGTAGGCAATCAAAGGTAGTTGTGCAATCAGCGACGCTGTTTTTAAATCAGTTTGGCTACTGAATCATGGCAAAAGCATTGTGAAATAAACCACCCTTTCCATGCTAAAAGCGTTGTCATTTAATGAAAAAGTTCAAATGGATTATGGTGCAATTTGTTTCCGCCAGGGGAAACTGCCGGAACCCACGGATTTCGGTGTAACAGAACAGAGGCTGTATAAACATTTCATGACTTGATCTGCCTCTGTGGGGAGAGAATGAGTCTCTATCCCAGTTCTAACAATCTCCAACTGAACAATAAATCAACCTTGATCATTACAGCTTACCTACAAATATGTGCAACAGAAATTACCACTATTTGTCACATCTCATCTTACATGGTTGATAAGGAATATAACGTCAAGGTCATCCAAGAGTCTGGCTATTCCTCTTCTCCAATGTGGTGAAATCAAGTGAGTTGAAGACTGGTTGGTTCTTGAAACATCGAGTTAACAACAAAGTCATCGATGATGAGGCCAAAGTCACTCAGTTCTATTGTTGACTGGGTATTCCCCATATGAAGACTGGTACCAAATCTAAAGACACTGCACGAAGGTGTACGTATCTTATAGTATATATCACGCTAACAAGAACAGGCCGGCGGACAAACGTTCGGAGGGACGAACGTACAGAGCTCAAATCTATACTAGCTCAAGGGTACAAAAAGGTTTGTAATATTTTTTACATCTCTAACTCAAGGAACTTCTCATTAGAAGACTGATGCAATAAATACATAGTATACGTATACCAGCCCTTACCCATAATGCCCTAAAAGAGAACCAAAGCCCAAATCCGCTCCAGGGGGTCATGGTGATATGTAGATGGTTTTATCTCGTTTGTAATCAATATAATGATTTTCAATGTTTAGCTCTTTTTCAAAGGTGTTTACTTAAAAGCCGGCACATTCTGGAAACACACAGGTTGTTAATTCTGGAATGTATACATTGCGTGTTTTGCCTCTTGGAAGCGAATCAGATTTCAAAAGCACATTTTACATGTTCGTAAGATCTAAGGAAGAAGATTACAGCTGTATATGAAATGTTCTCAACTATATCTGAAATAATTCGCTCTTATCTTAATCTTGATCTATGAATATTCAAGATTATCTAAAATTCAGCTCAAATAACGAAATGAGGCAAATAATTTAGTCAATCGTCACTAGTTTGATCAAGCCTTATTCTTGTATAAATGTAGTCTCATTGAATTTGAATATTTGAATCAACAGTTTCAATCACAGTCCAGGAGTGTTCACGTAAAAACATTCCACCAGTAAGCAAACAAACCACGACCCAAGTTTATTCCGGGAGGAACGAATCACTGAGATCCAATGGTTCAACCAAGAAGAAAAGGTTCAACCATGGTTGAACTGCTAAGACAGGGTTGAACAGAACTTCATCGTTTCGTCGTCTTTACAACACAACTCGTATATTTCTCCTCTGGCAAAATACTCAGCGCATTTATAGCACTGTCCTGCTCGTTGCTTGCTGGGGCATTGTGGAGCCTCGAGAAGTCTTGGGAGTGACGTGACGTCATGGATGATTGCCAGGCTCACTAGCGCCATGGTTACCAGAAGCATCGGCATCTGAAATCATAACCATCTGATTAAAATTTGCCTAGTTCCCAGGAATACATTTTTTAATATATTAACTCTATGGGATCGAACGAATTTCTTCTATCACTATAGATAATCAGATGTGGGACCCTCTGAATATACATTTGGCAAAGGGGTAAATTTAGACATTAGATTTCTGAAAATAAAATCGTGCTACTGACCTTTTAAAATTGGACAGAACCGTGTAGGCTCCAGTCTGATTAAAATATGTTTAGTTCCGAGGAATAAAAGTTTTAAAAAATTAACTCTATGGGAATCGGACATGTTACTTCGATAGGTATCCTCTCCACTGAGTCAGACGGCAGCCCCGCATGTTCTGGCTTTTTTTATCTCAGCTAACCAATCACAACCCGCCGGCAAAAGCTTTCGGTATCAAGCTAAGGGCAAGTAACTCCTGTTAACCATGTTTTAAATATGAACGCCCCAAGCGGTGTTATAAGCAGGATGATGTGATAGGTCTGCTAACGACTGGGTTTCGGCTGGGCTTTACTGGTATTAAACATGCGAGATACAGCGGTGCGGTCAGACCTAGTGTAGAGGATTCCATATCGCCGGGCAGTTAATATTTTGAATATTTTATTCCTCGGAACTAGGCCGATTTTAATCAGACTGAGACCATTTCTAATTACCTGTTTAACAATTATAACGCAGAAATGTGAATTTTAACGAGAACATACGAATTTGCAATGGCTGTTATAAGTTAACATTAAGCTACGTATTGGTTACAGGTAAGGCGCATTGAAGTTTTTTTTATAATGAGCACTTTTGGATATGTTTGGTCAAAGGTTTGGGAGATTGTAGGTTTCTAAAAGGCGTCATTTCCAAAAAATATGTTTCATCGGCCAAAAAAGCATTAGAATCTTTTCACTGATTTGAAGAACACGAGGTTATATTATTAATCAGAAATTTGTTAAAAGAACACGTTACCTCAATTTTATCATAATAAATTTTGATTTAAACTATGTTAATTAGAAACTTTTGTAACATTTACATGTCACGAGAGTTAGAAATACTTCAGAAATAAGTATAACGAAATGCATATTACATAATTGTAAGCGGTTAATGAAATTCGTACAGAACGCACGATCTTGACAATTTGTGATAAGAATGGAGAGAAATGTCCTCATGGACTGTAATAGAACTTGCCCAGTGGCATTATGACATGTTGAATGGTACATGCAAATATGCAGGACATGTTTGAAATTTCTACACATTTTGTTCATTATAACTTATCCATAAGTGAATTGTGTCTAAATACTTGATAATTTATGGGGTTCTCCCATTGAACTAGGCTTTTGCAAAGAAATTTAAAGGGACAGTTCCTAGTTCACCCGCTTCCAAAACCGTTTTAATGTAATTTTGTTCACAACCGATTCTTTACGTTATTTATATACCTTACTGGCAATTGCCGTCTCATTATTAATTGCAGATTCAAGAAAGTATTTGAAAAACAGAAAGCGAAAACGTATATATAGAGAATCTCACCCAAGTGTCTTCTGATATCAAATATATCAACACAAGTTGATAAAAGTAACAAATTTTATTTTATTTTAATTATTTTACTTTTATCAACGAGTGTTGATAAAGGGCAAACTGACCGAGGTTCGGACACCACCCGAAGTCGCCCGAACTTCGGACACTTTTGATTAGAAGCTGACGCAGTTATACGTGAAAAAACTACATGTCATTTGTTTCAAAATGTTTGTTGGCAATCTGTCTTGATATATATTTCTCTTAAAAAAACATTTTATTATCGTACCTATTTCCCAACTTTCTTTTTCGGACAGGGGAAATAAACCGATTCATGGAGGAAAATGGCGAAATATTTGTTTTCATGTAAATGTTTGCAAAAATTTCAGGAAATGTAAGAAGCGCCAAAAGATATGCTTTTTTTGTTTTAAAAGAGGAAGCCGTGTTTTATCAAAACATTGAATCATATTTGCAAATTATCGGTTTTTCATTGTAAATAAACGAGTCAATGTGTGTTGGGTGATAAAATTAACCTTTTTGAGGCATATATTAAAGCTGTGATGTATGCGAGAATATTGAGTGGTACTGTCCGAGGTTAGGTCAAGACTGTCCGAACCCGTTAATTTCAGTTAATCTACAAATATTTCTACAAAAATAAATCGTAATACAATACAACATTTCATTCCTAATGGCATAATTGGCTTAACATTATTTTCTTCCAATGATAATGTACAGTACGATCTTTGAAAGTATTTGGATCAGAACACTGTCCGAACCCCGGTCAGTTTGCCCCATTTGATATCAGAAGAACGAGGGTGAGATTCTATTTATCATCCAAAATCATTTTTTATCACACTAGCATGAAACATGTACATCTTTGAACACTGCATAGCCCTCCAACTCCTTAACCAGTGATGTCATAGCATTGTGATGTCATCGTGTTAATGACGTCATAGCATTATGATGTCGTTGTGTTTATGACGTCATAGCATTGTGATGTCATTACTGATGATGTTAAACGTTTGTGATGTCATGTACTTTCTGTGTACAGGGCATTGTTCAAAATCAACTGTCAAAGCGATATCTCCTGTGGAACACAGTTTTGGACGATAAAAGACTTTATATAACCTAATATGCTCTACAATTTGAGCGCAAAAAAAACATGTATGTGCTGCCTATCTGTCATAAGTTTCATACAAACAATCTTTTGCAGTTGGTCGAAAACTATTAACGATATTTCAAATGCTAAACAACGAAAACGAATATCTGAACAAATACCTGTGTTGGTTTTCAAAAACAATATAAACATTTCGATCACCAAATGGCATTTTCTCCCAAGAAGTATGTCTCCATCGCAAATAAGTTAATCGGACCTCTGTCGTTGTATCGTGCCTTTGAGAAATGTGCTTACTTCTAGCGAATGCCCTCGGGTCATCATTTATCCTGTATCAGATTGATAAAGCGACAGTTGCCGATTTGATGCAAGACATACCATAAACAACATGTGGTTATTACCTCTCAAAGCCAATAGAGAAATAATCATAACAAGCGTTCAAGAACAACGCATCAACTACAAACACTTATCCGCATACATGTAAAACATTTAACATACAAGAGTTCAATGAAACTACGCGAAAACATTTTTGCTTGTAATAGTCAGATGTAGACACACAAAACATTTTAAAGATGCTGTATCATACTTGCAAGCGGTTCAGGATGAAACTTAGCTATTGAGAAATGAAATACATCACTTTGTAGAAAAATCTTTTGTCGAAATTTTGATATCATACTTAGATTGTTTAATCAACAATAACATACTTATTTCGACGCTCAAAGCACAGTACCCCTCGTAGAAAGGGCATGTCATTTAACGAACCCGCTTTCGGGTTGAGCGCGACAAAGACGGTTTTCAAGCGTACATTTAGAAACCGGAAGTTGTGAAATGGCCACACTTGATTCGCCCTTATGTCGACTGCTGTTTCGGTATTTTTTGGTAAATAATCTCCTATTTAATGAATTTTGGTCCAATTTTCTCAAAGTTGGTTGCTAAATTTTCTAAATATACAACGTATACATTAAAATACTTTTAAAAATATTGCAAGTATGATACAGCATCTTTAATGTATTAATACTACAAACCAACAAGGACTAGCATCCTAATGTTTTACCTACATCCATTCATGCATTATACTAATATTCTTTATTTTTTATATACTTTACCTATATCTCTTCAAACAATTGTTTATGTTTTTGACATACATGTACATGTTTACATGTATGTATATTTGTAAGATAGTTTATCATAATTCCACTTTAGGATGTCCCTTTTTACAATTTACATCTATCATTGATATGTCATCCTGTTAACACTCATTTTGAATACATATGTATGTATAATATGATGAAAAATTAAACTTGAATCGATATGTAACGTTTATTCCATATACAATCGTACATCTAACTATGATATCTGTACTTATCTGTAGATGAGAAAAACACTTCGGGATGCAACAACATTTACCTTCTTACATGGATCAATTAATGAAGCAAATAAACTGTGAAAATATTGGTCAATACGTCTTTAAATTTGTTAATCATATCAATGTCATATCCAAATCTTATTAGGAAAATCTCTGCAATTTTGACGTGTACATAGAGATCGCTTTCACTGTACCAATGTACCAGCCAACAACTGCTTGATTGTGTGGTCGTATACCATGTGAAGCCTTTAAGCAGTGACATTATGTTACACTTAATTGACATCACATGATGAATTAAATGTCATGTCACTGCAGTCATATAGGACGAGGCATTGAGTAACTAAACTGCAGTTATCAAAACAGGTTTAAACTTGGATCATGTAATCGACATGACATTAGCCTCAGATTAAATTTTAAAAGGCTAGCGAGTAAGCAGAAAGATATATTTAGATAAGGAAATCAGCGTGTATATTTGTCAGCTGTTATTAATACCCAATTGCATAATAAAATATAACGTTAGTGTCCTGAGTCATATACACCTATATGTACTCTTGACACAACCAATATATCTTTTCAGTTACACTTACACTTCAATTTAAAGGGGCAGTAGCACGTTTTAGAGGGAATATAAGGTGATGTCAGGAAAATGATATTTAATAGTTCCAATTGAATGACAATGTGTTTAAACTAAATGGAGCAGTAATAATTCAAATATATAACGTAAAGTTTAGCCATGCGATTCATTTTTCTTACATAAAATGAATTTAAGGTGTTCACTCAAAATGGTCGCCAATGGATTTTATATGAATCTTCATACTTTGTCCTCTGATTATGGATGATTGGTTTGTGTTATGAGATTTTTGATACTATCAAATTATTAGATTTAGCATCAACATACAATTATCAGGGGAAAATTGAAAATTTGAAATTGTCAAAAAACGTGCTACTGCCCCTTTAAGACCCAATTGCACAATAAAACATAACATTAGTGTCCCGAGTCATCTACACCTATATTCACTTTTGACACAACCAATATAATTATATGTTCTTAACACGTACACTTACACTTCAAGTTAAGGAAGTTAAAATCCAATTAATGTCTCATATTTCAACACTAATAGTTTTTACTGTGAATATGTACGTGACATTATTGTTTGAACGAAGTAGCCTGTTAGAAATGTGATTGAAATAGATACTTAGTGCTCAGTTTTTGATAAGTAGATAGAGTTCAAATTTACCAACGAACAGTAAATTTTTACACAAATAATTACACTGAAGATAAAATAATAAAATCTAAGGTAATATTAACATATGTTGTTGTATCAGTCCTGTTGTTATTGTTTACATGACAACATCGTCACTTAAATAGCAACATTGACAATACTTCAAACATTGCTCTAAATTTGATTTAATTGTTTATTAAGTGATAGAACATCAAGTGTCGTTTTATATTTTAAATAAAATAATAAAATAATTCTTCTTCGTTTTTTAAATAACAATTATGAATTTCCAACACTATAATCCAAACATATTTACTTATAACACACACAAATTTGAATAAAAGTTTAAATTGATTCAAAAGAATTATGCATAATATCTAGAGAATGATAAGAAAACATTAGTCAATATCAGTAAATTAATTACAGATACTTATATATTTATCAGTAGGTAGAAATATGGTTTAACCGAGAAATATAATTAAGAATTATTTCCCTTACCTTCAACATCGCGACTTGTATAGTAAAGCTGTAGCCGACAGATCGCGACAATGTTATCTCCCTGGTAGAAGAATCCCAACTATTCCCGCTACAGCATGTCGCGTGGCTTCAAGCACGAGCCGGTAACCCGGATGTCCGGTCAATATGTACGAAATACCTCAGCTTTCCGTGTCTCCTGTCACCAAACGTATATGCACCAAATAAATAAACTTTTAAAAACGTCAGTGCGTCAGACCTTTTTTTTCTTCTTTTTTTAAAAAGAGGCTTACAAAATATTTGCGATAATGAACAGGACACGTTTTGTTTTCGTGGAGGTCTAATTGGGATGTTATACGTTATATACTCGATCTTCTTTTCTTGTTATATTCACGTATACCCCGACCTTGTATTCATGACCAACTAAATTACTGTTTAATTCTTATTACTTAGACATCTCATTATCCATACAATTAATACTATTAATCTTACACTGAAATAAGTTGAATGAATTCGGCAATCGGTCAGACAAATTCTGATCTAGAGTACAAAGTTATTACTACAAACATAAACATTTGTAAACAAATCCAACTTTGGCATGCCGCCCCGCCCAGTATGTTTGATGACTTTTGAAACATTTGAAATTAATCAGATGAATAGTTTTTTTTCAAAAGGTCTGACAAATTCTGCTTATGGCAAACAGTTAATTATAAAACCTAGAAATATATTTCAAATATAAAAATAAACAAAATTCCTTCAATTAATCCCTTAATTTATAACTGCACCCCATAATTCTTCTGCAATGGGAAGAACAAATTCTAACTGAAAATGACTAAGAAAAAAAAAAGTTCCTCCAAAAAAGAAAAAAATCAACAAAATTGCTTGTAAATTGACACGGCACCCCTACATTTAACGTGAATCAGACGAATAGTTTTCCTGTAATTGGTCGGACAAATTCTGATATTGAAAAATGACTAAATTTAAAACATGGGGGGGAAAAATAACGAAATCGGTTGTAATTTGGCACTGAACCCCTAATAGCAGGGTAAAGACATGTGCAAAATTTGAAAAAAGGTAAAAGGTCGGACAAAAACGTGTCCTCGGTCGGATTGACTCGTCGTTAATAACGTAGTATATACCCTCGATCGTTTGTGTTGACGCAAAAAAAGACATTGTCGTCTTTATCGTTGGCATCGACTAATAACATTTTATATAACATTAGAAATATATTTTAGATTTAAATATATTATTTTCAGTGCTCCAAATAAGCAGTGTTTCTGGGTATTTCCTTTAAGAACCGAAAAAGTTTAAAAGTTGAATCAAAATTACATTCATGCGTACTGAGCTCCGCAATTTATAAAAAAAACTAATGTATTCGGACACATGACGGTTACGAAATAATGCATAATCATAACTCTACATCACTCAAGTTGTCTTTTAATATATCAACCCTTTATTGTTTACTGTCTGGGAAAATAAATAAGTTAAAAAATTGCTTTAAAAGCTTTATTATGTAAGGTTCAATATGGGGCTCACAAAGGAATTGAAGGTGATAATCAGTACACCAACAATATCCACGAACATCACTTAAGTCAAACGATGGACCGACAGAGGGAGTTTTTAAGCATGACAACGTTCATTCACTTACAGAACACCAACATGGTCATTAGCGTGTCATTTCTAACTTCTAAATCTTGAAAAGGTTTCCTCGACACTAGATGTTAACCGCAGTAGAACGCCAAAGATAGGACCTCAATCGACGTGTATGGTAAGCCTACTTGTACGACAGTCTAACGCCTGGCCATTTACTTTGCAACAAGTAGGGGAAGAACCAGCCTAAAAGTGTAATCTTCAAATGAGCATTCATTGCTATAGGGAAGCCAAGCAAGAATAGCTGCAAATGATAGCCATACGATGTACTGATTACAACGCCACTTAATGGATTAAAAACACTCATCGCCATAGAGAATAGACGTCGTGTTGATTAACAGTTGTTCACAAAGACATATTTTCTTAACCTCTTTTACCATTCAATTGCATAATACTTTTGTCTCTTAATGTGAAGAAATAGATTCTATGATAAAAAAAACCGGTTTTGGCTTTTCTGGTTTTTTGTGTGTGTATATATTTCTGTTGTCTTTATTTAGTCAATTGAAGAGAAAATGTACGAGTCATATTAGCTTTTAGTACCAGTTTAACACTAGTACTGCGTACACTTGCACATAAGAACTGAGTACACTCTATTCCATGCGCACTTGAGTACTGAATGATTGAGTATTTTCAATTTTGCATACTTTACCTAAAATACTGCATGGATCATAGTCAAATTCACATTTTCAGAATTTGGAAAGCTAGAAGAATATGTCAGAAGGTCGTAGGCGTTATAAACGTTAAAACACAATAAATCTAAAACAACGGGAAAGAGAAAACTTGAGTCGTTTTGTTATTCGATAGTTTTAGAACCTCGAAGATTACCGAAATCAGAACTTTTTCCAAATTACTCTACCGCAATCCACATTACTCAATTGTTACCTAAACAGGGAGTAAATAACCAATCCAAGGCTCAACAATTAGATAAAACATTGAGTATCATTTACGCTGCCCTGTAACGTTTACTATGCTAAAGAACATATACTTTTAGAAGTAATTAAAAAAATAACTTGAAATATTTGAGAGAAAAAACCTGGTGGTTGGTCTGACAAAGATTGATCTAAATGCGTAAGTTTGTGTAGCAATTTAAATCGTATTAGATAAGATTCCGCCTATTCATAAATAAGTTATTTGGCAAAGATGTATTGATGAATGTTTCTACTCGGCTACTTCTCGGACAAAGAGTCAATGTCATTTTCCGACACATCTCAGGCAATCTGCAGATAACATATCCAAGAAACATTTTGTAATTCTTAGTAAAGGTTAAAATCCTACCATGCATGGAGTAACATTTAAAAGGTAAAACCTCCTGTCGTAGTAAAATAGGTAGTGGTTATTACAAGAAATGCGGAAACCAAAGCATTCCCAGATAGGTTAATACATGTGTTCAAAGTTCATTGAACGGGACGAACTGCAAGCTCGGGATAATCGATATATCTGAAAGGATTGACAAATACCTTCGGGTCAATTTTATCAATATTCCTGTTCACTATCCATACAATAGGATCGCGTTTCCCAAATGACAAATATGAATTGTTTTGCTCTCGGCAATAGCGAGGTCTTTAGATTGATCATTATTATTGGCGAGGGTATCTAACTCACCATCGATACGTTAGAAGGGTCATCATATTCATCATTGACAATTATTGGTGTTCCTGGAATAAACACGATTTTTGATATTTATTAAAATTCATCATTGACGAGTCTGTATTTAAGGATTCAATTAGACAAGCTGAGTGTTAATAAGGTTTAAGGGAATCATTTCGGGGAGATTTCGATGGTCCTCAGATTCAATTTTGACGATTTTTCCAGCTTCTTAGATTCATAACTGACAAGCATCAACGTCCGTGCATTCATTGGGTTACTTTGAATCATTGTTGCCATTTGTCAGTATTTAAACGATTTATAAACTTCTTAAATTCATTATTAGCAACTCATTGACAACTTGATAGCTCAAATGATTATTTATAATTTAAGTGTGCCTTAGATTCATTTTAAGTTTGCGAGTTGACCTGTTGTCTTTTTCTCTGTGATTATCTCAGAGACCCTTTTTGTCTCTGATTCTGTCTATGTGATTGTCTCTGTGACTTTTTATCTCTGATTCTGTCTCTGTGATTGTCACTGTGGCCCTCTTTGTCTCTGATTCTGTCTCTGTGATTGTCTCTGTGACTTCTTTATCTCTGATTCTGAATCTGTGATTATCTCTGTGACTTTTTTACCTCTGATTCTGAATCTGTGATTGTCTCTGTGGCCCTCTTTGTCTCTGATTCTGTCTCTGTGATTGTCACTGTGGCCCTCTTTGTCTCTTTGATTGTCTCTGTGGACCTCTTTGTCTCTGATTCTGTATCTGTGATTGTCTCTGTGGCCCTCTTTGTCTCTGATTTTGTCTCTGTGATTGTCTTTGTGGCCCTCTTTGTCCCTGATTCTGTCTCTGTGATTGTCTCTGTGGCCCTCTTTATCTTTGATTCTGTTTCTGTGATTGTCTCTGTGGCCCTCTTTGTCCCTGATTCTGTCTCTGTGATTGACTCTGTGGCCCTCTTTGTCTCTGATTCTGTCTCTGTGGCCCTCTTTGTCCCTGATTCTGTCTCTGTGATTGTCTCTGTGGCCCTCTTTGTCCCTGATTCTGTCTCTGTGATTGTCTCTGTGGCCCTCTTTATCCCTGATTCTGTGTCTGTGATTGTCTCTGTGACCCTCTTTGCAACTGATTCTGTCTCTGTGATTGTCTCTGTGGCCCTCTTTATCTTTGATTCTGTCTCTGTGATTGTCTCTGAGGCCCTCTTTGTCCCTGATTCTGTCTCTGTGATTGTCTCTGTGGCCCTCTTTGTCTCTGTGATTGTCTCTGTGGCCCTCTTTGTCCCTGATTCTGTCTCTGTGATTGTCTCTGTGGCCCTCTTTATCTCTGATTCTGTCTCTGTGATTGTCTCTGTGACCCTCTTTGTCCCTGATTCTGTCTCTGTGATTGTCTCTGTGGCCCTCTTTGTCCCTGATTCTGTGTCTGTGATTGTCTCTGTGACCCTCTTTGCAACTGATTCTGTCTCTGTTATTGTCTCTGTGACCCTCTTTGTCTCTGATTCTGTCTCTGTGATTGTCTCTGTGACCCTCTTTGTCTCTGAATCTGTCACTGTTGTTGTCTCTGTGGCCCTCTTTGCCTCTGATTCTGTCACTGTGATTGTCTCTGTGGACCTCTTTATCTCTGATTCTGTCTCTGTGATTGTCTCTGTGACCCTCTTTGTCTCTTATTCTGTCTCTGTGATTGTCTCTGTGACTTCTTTATCTCTGATTCTGTCTCTGTGATTGTCTCTGTGACCCTCTTTGTCTCTGATTCTGTCTCTGTGACTTCTTTGTCTCTAATTCTGTCTCTGTTATTGTCTCTGTGGACCTCTTTGTCACTGTTATTGTCTCTGTGGCCCTCTTTGTCTCTGATTCTGTCTCTGTGATTGTCTCTGTGACTTCTTTGTCTCTGATTCTGTCTCTGTGATTGTCTCTGTAAACCCTTTTTGTCACTGTGATTGTCTCTGTAACTTCTTTGTCTCTGATTCTGTCTCTGTGATTGTCTCTGTGACCCTCTTTGTCACTGTGATTGTCTCTGTGACTTCTTTGTCTCTGATTCTGTCTCTGTTATTGTCTCTGTGACCCTCTTTGTCTCCGTGATTGTCTCTGTGACTTCTTTGTCCCTGATTCTGTCTCCGTGATTGTCTCTGTGGCCCTCTTTGTCCCTGATTCTGTGTCTGTGATTGTCTCTGTGACCCTCTTTGCAACTGATTCTGTCTCTGTTATTGTCTCTGTGACCCTCTTTGTCTCTGATTCTGTCTCTGTGATTGTCTCTGTGACCCTCTTTGTCTCTGATTCTGTCTCTGTGGTTGTCTCTGTGGCCCTCTTTGCCTCTGATTCTGTCACTGTGATTGTCTCTGTGGACCTCTTTATCTCTGATTCTGTCTCTGTGATTGTCTCTGTGACCCTCTTTGTCTCTTATTCTGTCTCTGTGATTGTCTCTGTGACTTTTTATCTCTGATTCTGTCTCTGTGATTGTCTCTGTGGCCCTCTTTGTCTCTGATTCTGTCTCTCTGATTGTCTCTGTGGACCTCTTTGTCTCTGATTCTGTCTCTGTGATTGTCTCTGTGGCCCTCTTTGTCTCTGATTCTGTCACTGTGATTGTCTCTGTGGACCTCTTTGTCACTGTTATTGTCTCTGTGACTTCTTTGTCTCTGATTCTGTCTCTGTGATTGTCTCTGTGGTCCTCTTTGTCTCTGATTCTGTCTCTGTGATTGTCTCTGTGACTTCTTTATCTCTGATTCTGTCTCTGTGATTGTCTCTGTGGCCCTCTTTGTCACTGTGATTGTCTCTGTGACTTCTTTGTCTCTGATTCTGTCTCTGTTATTGTCTCTGTGGACCTCTTTGTCACTGCTATTGTCTCTGTGGCCCTCTTTGTCTCTGATTCTGTCTCTGTGATTGTCTCTGTGACTTCTTTGTCTCTGATTCTGTCTCTGTGATTGTCTCTGTAAACCCATTTTGTCATTGTGATTGTCTCTGTAACTTCTTTGTCTCTGATTCTGTCTCTGTGATTGTCTCTGTGACCCTCTTTGTCACTGTGATTGTCTCTGTGACTTCTTTGTCTCTGATTCTGTCTCTGTTATTGTCTCTGTGACCCTCTTTGTCTCCGTGATTGTCTCTGTGACTTCTTTGTCTCTGATTCTGTCTCTGTGGACCTCTTTGTCTCTGATTCTGTCTCTGTGACTGTCTCTGTGACCCTCTTTGTCTCTGATTCTGTCTCTGTGATTGCCTCTGTGGCCCTCTTTGTCTCTGATTCTCTCTCTGTGATTGTCTCTGTGACCCTCTGTGTCTCTGATTCGGTATCTGCGATTGTCTCTGTGATTGTCTATGTGACTGTCTCTGTCTGTATTCGTGTCTAAGATTGTCTCTGTTATAGTAATAGCAACGAGTTCCTTGCTAAAAATTTAAATATTTTTTTAAGATGGAATGTTCAATTTTTTTAAATGGTAATACTAGTTATTTTTGAGTAATTTTCAATTGTCGATAGCCATGTTTGCTTGGAAATATCTTTTAATCTACTTTAAGTCACAGTTTTAAGCCAAAAAATACTTTTGAATTTCCAACATAAACTTAACCAAGGATCGTCGAAAGAATTTGTTCGTCGCTAGTCATATTCAATTCCAACGATCTTTCTTTTGATATTTAAGAACACAGTCGAGGATTATTTTTCTGGTATCGAGGACAAGGGGAAATGATAAATATATAGAGAGATTGTTACCGTCGAAAGTGTGTCATGTGACTTTTAAGAAACTAATGTTAAATTGTGTATTACTCTTTATTGCCGATTCTATTCAATTTTATTCTCCAAGAATCCTGAAAACGGGCTGCTTCCCTTGCAACGGCCGGCTAAGGTGTCAACATATTGAAATATGTCACTTCTTATTTTCAACCAGAAGGGTAACATATTTTGAATCTGAGCTCTAGTGCACATATCACTTTTGCCTAGAAACGATTATTGTAGCGCGAGTTCCCGTATTTTTCGCCTGTGACGACATAACACCATTGTTCGTGACGTCACTGAAACCGGGAAGCGACGCCTTTCTTGGATATTTCGTTTCGAAAAAGTTTGATGATACACTTCCTCGTGTAATAATCTCTATTTACACACACTGAGACTACTTGCGCCTTTAACAAATACTCAACTTCATTTGCTGAATGACTTTGTATCGAAAATTGTTTTGATTTTGATGCAAGGAAATGCGTTTTGACGACCCCTATCTAAAACATGTATATGCTGTAAGGTGATTATGGTAATGTTGAAACTATTGAAATAATTAATACATTCATTATAGATTATAACAACTATTACCATAATTCGCTTATCAAAAATCTTAAAATGATTTTGTTGTGAATTATTTTAAGACCAAATCTATTTTTTATTTATTTTTATTTTTGCATTTTCAGTAATACAAAGTTGTTTATACTAATACGAGCACAATCAACTATTGCATTTAATCCAGTTTTAAACATGTTTATACACTGTTCAAAAATGAATGATCTTCAGAATATCTCTTGGTTTAATTCTTGACATAGTAATTAAATGATGTAGTTGCAAATGTTCATTTAAAAAATTTTAAGTATACATTCGAATGAGTGTACTTTTAACATATTCTGAAACACTATAATTTGATTCATTCAAAAACAACCATGAATTCGTCATGTCAACTCTCATGTATTTTGGCACTGTGTAAAATGAATGCAATGAATTTATGGAGATTTCTGTGCTGTACAATATCAATTTTAAAAAGGAGCTTTACTTTCTTCACGATGCAGAATGAAATAAGTGCAGTTTCTTTTCCTACATTATTTTTTAAAGATCTTTGTCACTTTGTTGTTAATCAGCTAGAAATACGTTATGAGGCGACCTTTATTCGATTTTCACATTCTTTTAAATGTGAGAAAATAAACGATTGTAAAGCAAAAGGCAACATCAGACAGTTTAAGTCATCGATAAACAAACTATCGTTATTAATCGATAAACCTGGTCAGTGACAAATACCCAAGGGCTGAAGTCATCCAATACTTCTCAACTACATCTAATACATTATATCAGTAAAACTAATAGATTCCAGTAATTTTCACTTTCAGGTACTATCTACTTGTCAGTTATTTTAATATTTGCCTTGCTATATCCATGCTACGATTATTATTATATATATTGAATAATACATACAACACTTTTTGTCTCTTTTCGTTATATATAACTGTGTCAAATTGTATTACTGTTATGTAAATAGTATCATCATTGATATTGTAATCAATTATATTTTACAAAGCTGCACTGTACATAATTGCACAAACCTAATTGTAAAACCTGTGTTAATATATGACAAATTGTAGATCTTTATAACATATGTATATTAATCAATTTTGTATTGGGGAGGGCCCAGTAAATGTTTTCACTTTTGCCCGATCCATTTCACTTTTTGTCAATAAAATATGTTTAAACCAAACCAAACCAATACATTATGGTATAACCATGCCTGTTCTTGTTGATTTTTATTTCGAGGTGAAGTTGTTAAACACAAATGAGACACATTCCCTTTGTGTTAACTTTATCATTACAATAAAAAATAATCAAAACAAAACAAAATGTTAATACTTAGATAGCGTTATAGTGTAACAGCCAGATCCCTACTTTATGCCAGTTTCTGGTTGTATCTTTAGACGGAGATCTAGAGATCTAGCTCAGTTGGTTGAGGATATGCTTAATCCCCGAAGACCGGGGTTCAGTTTGCATCATAATAATAATAATGTGCATACTTATATTGCGCCTTTTCCACGTCCTAAGACATGCTCAAAGCGCTACATTATTACCCCGAAGGAGTGTACTTTCACAGCTGCTACTAAGCGCTAATCACGACCATGTTGGTCAGTACATCCAATTTTCAGGTACCCATTTTTACAACTTGGTGGACTGAGTGTAATGTGGATATAGTGCCTTGCCCAGGGACACAACACAGGATGAGACCCAAGTCACACATTTTGGTGTCTCCACCGGGATTCGAACCCGGGTCTCCGGCGTGAAAGGCCAGCATGCTAACCACTACACCACTGTGCTCCACCAAAATACGATAAAAGAGTGGAGCAGATGAGTCTGTTTCGGTGCAAAGGATGAAAAGGATGAAAAGGAGGAACACAAATCCTATAGTTGCCAGATGCCAGGAGATAAATAGAAAATTTTGAAATAACACTGTATCTAGGGAAATAAAGTGTAATTGTTGAAATATCAAATTGAGTAAGGTGATGCGGGTATGTGTCGCCAAAATGATGAACATTTAAGAAAGGTGAAAATGAGTTTCCGTGACCATGTTATTATATGATATTATATATGAACGATATTTGTCATTTTTTGTGTTTTCCATTACATGTTTTAGTTTTTAATCATGTTTTTTTATTAAGTTTCTTACCAATGAGTCGAAAGGTGTTCACTGCAAATTAAAAACCCAGTTTGGAAATGAAAATGAACCGGTCTGAAACATCAACAAACCTGCCACGAAAATTAATATTACATTATGCGCAGATCCATTGGTATTGATATGAAAATATTGTCAATTAAAGTTTTCATAATAAATCATCCTAAATTTCTTTTCAGGACAGCCGCTTTAGTAAATATATATCTCATGTTGTTGATTATTCATGAAATATGAACTCATATACCCAAAGCCCATCGTTGATTGAGAGCTTTTCGATAAAAGTTGCCCTGATATATGAGTAATTGCCACATGATGCTATATGATTTATGATGAAAACATAAGCATGGTCACGCGTCGCTGTGCTATCTGAAACTAAGACAATACTACTGACCACTGGGCAATCACAGCATATCGGTTGACCAGAGGCGATGTAACGGAAAAACCAATTTCATCAATACACTCTGCCTCGATTAACTTGTAACTGATTGTGTAGTCACCATCTTGTTTAGCCTACCAAGAGTGGATTTCATGAAGGATAACTACAAGGTTAAGATTCATTTTGAGTAACATATTCACCAAACACTTAACCTTAATTTTGTTGGCAGGTCATTAAAGTGACCATGGGTCAAATTTTCTAAAACGCTATTTGTAAATATTTTCTTACAAAATACTTATAAGTTAGCTTAATAGCCTACATCTAATTGTTCCATTGCTCTTAGTCAATGCAAACGTGCAGGAATAATTCTCAGAAAATATTTATGAAATAATTCAATCAAAATGTACATGTAAAAAATCGAAATTACAGAAATATGTCCCAAACTGGTTATTCAAACATGCTTAATTTCGAGAACTGCACCAGTGACTAGCCGATTCAAAAATATGGTTTGAAATTTGTTACTGTACACACGGACATTATTTTCCCACAGAGGCAGATCAAGTCATGAAATGTTGATACAGCCTCTGTTATATTACGCCGAAATCCGTGGGTTCCGACAGTAACCCTTGGCAGAAAACAAACGCACCACAATCCATTTGAATTTCTTTATCAAATCACAACGCTTTTCACATGGAAAGGGTGGTTAATTTCACAATACTTTTGTCATGATTCAGTAACAAAAATGATGATTTAAGAACAGCGTCGCTGATTGCACAACTAACTCTGATTGCCTCCAATCAGGCATTCAATCCCAAAAAGTTGGCGTAATAGAACAGAGGCTGTATCAACATTTCATGACTTGATCTGTCTCTGTGGGGTGAGAATGACACACAGACAACTAGTGATCCTTTGACAGTTCTGAATGAGAGCTGTCACCCTAACGGAACCAAGATATGACATTTGCACTAATATACTCATGTCCAAAAGAAACGATACCAAGTTTTCAAAGTCGTCCGAAACAAAATTCTATACTTTGACAGAGTCGAATTTAAGTGTGTCTAACAGGCATATATCTTGTAAAAAAGTATGCACATTTTCATTCTTCAGGAAAAGATACTTTTGATTTTGTGTCTTTTCAAATGTACATGGAGTGCATAAATCGAAATTTCAAATTGTTTTATGAACAGAACTTTTGACATTTCACTTTAAAATTGATAAAGTATTGAATTTATGTCAGAAAAAAATGTTGTTGATATAATACACTTTATTTGACATAAATTCGTTGACGCGTCACTGCACTAGAACGTTTTAAAACAAGCGAAAGTGTCCAATTTTTCTCTGCTATCTCGCCTAGTTAAGGAGATTCCAGATCGATGATTCTTTCAAATGCATGTTTCTCGCAAACATGAAAAGATAATGTTTCCAAATTTTGCATAGACGTAAGTTGACTACTGAAGAAATGATATTACTATGTTTTAGTCTTATTAATCTGCAGTGGATTAAGTTATTTTGGAATTTGTATGGTATCGTTTCTTTTGGACATGAGTTTATAAACTAGCAAATGGACAAACTTTACATAAGCAGTTGTGTACCTTCCGCCTCTCCTGTTCTTCAAGCAACACCAACAATGGACACTACTGCATGTACTAAATCATTTCGTTAAACTCGAGAAGTAGATTAATGGTAAATAGGTACGATTGTCATTCGACCAGTACTCGAGTATTTGAGAAACTGTCATTGTTCGGAACTAGGATAGTAAAGGGGATGGCACGTTATAAGTCAAGATATAAAGTCAGAATCACAACTTTATTGTTTTGTAAATAAAATAACATAAATAACAACATAATTTATTTCCCGGAAGGAGAACAACAACATAATAATCACATAAATAAATAAAACGATATTATTATATGATTGGCGGTGAAATACCGAGATCTATCAATGAAAATAAACCGTGTTATCAGTCATTAGTCACAGTCGAACAATGCTCTGACGCAATGACACGCTCATGACGTCTTGATGCCGCTTAGGCAACGGGCTCTCATCGGAGCCGACTCAACGTAGATGCGCTTGAATGTCGACAGAAAAACAACGATTTAATCATAAAATAAATATAAAATTTGTCTTTTCTTGACAAATACCATGTGTATCTCATCTCGTGAGGCAGAAAAGTTGTATGCGCCACTCGTGAAAATATAAACTTTCTTCCTCACTCGATGAGATAAACATGGTATTTGTCAAGAAAAGACAAATATCCTCTAAATACTTGATGAAACCTTTTAGAGTATGTTAGACAAGGCTCTACTCTTCACCCAACAATAACAGATGAAATATGAGCATCACAACTTCCTGCTTTCCCATGAATGCAAAACATGCCGATATGATGTAGCATAATTCTTTTTTTTAAATATCTTCATTCGGCATTAACCTGACCATTAGCAATTTTTATGAACACAAAATAAATAACCCTAACAGTTAAAAAGCCATAAAAATCACAATAATATGTTTATAATTTAACCAACGTTATATTGTTAAATCAAAAGACGAGTAAAACAAACAAGCCACTTTGAGGAATTAAACAAACAAGCCACTTGAATTCATGTCCTTTGCAGCAGCAACGACAGAAGTATCCTTCTTGCACAAATGCTCCAACAAAATAGATAGAAAGTGATCATTCCCAATCTTTCCAAAATTGGAAGTCCTCCTTCTTTCCGAATGAAAATACCGTCTTACAATGTCTGGAAATATCGAATGTTCTAAAATCACCAAGCATAGTTTCTTTTCCTTTCCTGTACTACTTCAGCTAAACAATAATCCCTCACTTCACTGTTCTGACAGCACATTCCATAGAAGGACTCATCCTCGAAGTGCTGGGCGCACTGGTAGCATTTCCCAGATAGGTACTGGTCCTCGCACTCGACTGACTTCTCGAAGAGACGTGGCTTGGACGAGACTTGACTGAGGACAACAAGGTGCAATAATGCAACGGCGTACACAAGATTTGGCATCTGAAATAAGAAATAAAAGTATTATTACCTACGAGGGCAGTCATACCGAGGTTCATATTTTTCATATGTTGCCCTAGGACAAAATATCACTTTTGCATTGTGACGTCACGTAATAAACAATGCTTTGACGTCACGGTTCACCTATGACGTCATAATCTATACGGACCGTCGGCGGCTAGTCCGCCCATGCTGAGAAGTTTTTTTGGAGTATTTTCTTTAATTTTAGGACTACGGTAATAAACAGAATATTATATTCGTGCCCATGCCATACAACGTTTACGACACTCGTGCCTATTGTAGTAAGAAAAGTTTTATCCCAAATATCATATGTATCAATAGACAAATCACACAATATGTGAATCAATTCTCGTTTCATAAATGATTTAAATGTGTTAACACTAAAATGGCCAAAATTGTTTTTGCTTGACACTTGATGATTTATTTACAACTACTGATTATCGTTACTAGATGTTTGGCCCTCTCAAAATATAACTTTAAACGACTAACTATTTATTGGGGGAAAACTCAATACAACTAAGAAATGTTATACTACCCCTTTAGCATTGAATGTTAAAGGGGCAGTAGCACGTTTTTAGGGGGAAGATAAGGTGATGTCAGGAAAATGAAAATTAATGGTTCCAATTGAAATGGAGCAGTAATAATTTAAATATATAACGAAAAGTTTAGCCATGCGATTCCCTTTTCTTACAAAAAATGAATTAAAAGGTGTTCACACACAATGGCCGCCAATGGATTTTATGTGAATCTTCATACTTTGTCCTCCGACTATGAATGATTGGCTTACAAATATCAGTGAAAAATTTCAGATTTAAAATTGTCAAAAAATTTGCTACAGTCCCTTTAAAGTTAATGTTAAATGTATTATTTTGACAGTGTCAAAAATCTCATTACACAAGTTAATCATCCAATCATCATTTTCAAGTTTCATTGATAAATTAAACGTGTCGAACGTATGTCGATTAGGTTAAAAATAAAATCGTAGAACGATGGATATTACTGTACATCATATAACTTACAGGTTGATATTTAAACGCAGTATTATTTGAAACTATTCATCTACGTGTTAAATTTCATTGTGATCTCAAGATTGTGCTTTTTCCAAAGGTAAGCGCTGTCTGTTTGTAAACAAACATGGCTGCCATCGAAAATTCATGAAATCTATCCAAGCACAAGAATTTCACTGATCCATTAGTAATTATTAACACATAAAAACCATAGGGACTCAAATTCAATTCATACATCCATGAAAGCAGTAACTTCAACACAAGTACAAATCAACATACTCATAGTTGATCAGCCCTGGGAACAATCCTACCGTGATCACAGGCCGATTAGAGTTATCGTTCTTGACACTTGCTACTTGAATGAAGGTAACGTCGCAAGAAACAAATGTTGTTCAAACTTCAGATTATTTGATTATCCTGACATACAGACTTGTTTTGATGCATTCTTTGTAGGTTTCTCTTAAAGATATTGCCACTTTTATCAATTATAGTTTTAAAAAATTGACAGGTTTTTGACATTTTCGTTAGACAACATTATGCCGTCAACAACACATCGTACGGCGTGACGACCGGCTGATTCAAATACTTATTATCTTTGTCAAATAATGTTGTTTGTTAAGAGTTTTATGTGTTTTAATTTGTTCAAGGTTGAAAGGTGCATTATATCATTCAGGGACAATATTTTTGTCATGTTCGTATTGTTTTGAAACTGAACTAGATTCCGATGCGTTGTTGACTAATTCACTCTGGAGATGTTCGGTTGGACACGCGTATGAATACTGATCAGCTGATTGGTATCACTTACTACAGCATTACTACGATTTCTCAATCGCATGTTTTCAGTCGTTTTTTAATTATATTTCATTACAAATGGGTAATATATAGAATAACCAACTCGGTACGAGTGATTACGGGATATCTGCCCTCGTCAAAATAATGTTCAGTCGCTCGCCAAGGCTCGCGACTGTGAACATTATTTCGACTCGGGCAGATATCCCGTAATCACTCGTACCTCGTTGGTTATTCTCTACATATGAACTTCTACTTGAAGCATGGGGTTGAATATAAAAAAATGCAAAGGCAATATTCATGATTTTGTTTATGTGACACAAGAAAACAAATTTTCTGAGGTACAACTTCTTTCTCAATATTCACACTGAAAAGAAGTAGGAGTTTACTTTGTGAGGTGTACTTCTACAATTATTTTAAATAATAGCAGTCAAGAGTTCTTGAGTTCTTTTGTTGGATCAATGGACCTTTTCATCGAGGTTAGTGCTGTCCAGTCACAGGAACCCGATATCGTAAATAAAATGTAGGTAAAACGTAGATAAGAAAGACCCACCCCTCTATATAATTGAATAACGGAATAAACGCATCCATCTTGCCGATCTCGACTCGCTTCCGACTTACGTCAAAATTATCGATTCAAATTGGTGACATCTCATACACATACACAAGAACCTCTCAGTTATAGATTTCCCCCCAAAACGTGGCTTATTTCCAACACATGTCACCCTTCAAATAACTTTTATATATATTTAAATTCGCAAAACGACAGCAGAAACCTATGGGGTGAACGTTACTCCGCACCAAATGCCTCTTACCCACGTTTTACCTAATTTTATTTACGATATCGGGTTCCTGTGTGTCCTGTGCGAACTAAAGCCCCGTTTATATGTGCGGTTACCCCCGGGGGTAAAGGCAATTTTTTGCCCCAGGGGGGTAAATTTCGTCATGTAAACGCAATTTTTAAGAGGGGTATACTTACCCCCGGGGGCAAAGTGCGAAATATTTGCCCCTGGTCTGGAGGTAGGGCAAATCAGATACCCTCTGGGGTATAAATACCCCTGGGGGCAAACCTGTCATGTAAACACTTTACTTTGTATACCCCAGGAGGCAAAACTGAATATCCTTATAAAAGTCAATATATGAAGAGAAAATTATGCCCCTAGGTATTGCAATTTCATTTCATATAAACGCAATGCAATTTTTGACTTTTGCCCCTGGGGGCAAATTTACCCACGGGGGTATAATACCCTCGGGGGTAAATGTGCGGCATGTAAACCCACCTTAAGAAGTATGATAGAGGAAGAAGACCAAGAGGGATACTTCAGCCTGCAATCTTGTCATTGAGCCCATGCGGTTGGAAAGTATGGAGCATGAAGATCCACCTGAGTTCAAGAGCACGTCTCTTTGTCGTGGCAGCATCAATTTCGGGATTTTCCCGGAGTTGAACAATGATTTCGTATTTGAGATCATTTTTGCCATGATTTGTGGAATTAAAATGAATAGCAACAGGTTTGTCCCTGTTCAGTCTGATGAGTCCAAATTCAGGACGAAACCGGTCACTAATCCCATAGGCTAATCTCTCAGTCCAGTTTTAATTAATCTTCAGTTATCATTCATTTTGTTTATTTAATGATTTGCTTTTGCGATATTATTTTGTTAATATGTCGATGCAAACCATTGGCAAAATCTTCAAAAGCTGTTTGTGTAACCATATCATAAATCAATAATGGTTATGTAAAGAAGTAATTAGCATGGCAGTTAATTGATAACAATCTCCACCAAGCAGTGGAAGCAAATACACACTTGTTAAACAAAAGAGACCTTATGAAAATGAAGTACAGTCAAGCCGAGGGTATGGTAAATATTTGCCTCCCACTCAAACGCGGAGACTAATCACATGAATGAAACCAATCCACACTCCCTCAACTACGCTGTCTATGTCAAAAGTAACATTATATCTTATAATGTAATATGTATTACATTGTTTACGTAAAACGTATCATTTTATCTTATGATGTAATATGCATTACACTGTATACGTAAAAAGTAACATCATATCTTATGATGTAATATGTATTACACTGTCTATGTAAAAAGTAACAATATATCTTATGATGTCATATGTATTTCACTGTTTGGAACTGACTTTAGTCCCTTTGCCTAGAAAAAAAACTTTGAAGCGCGACTCTAAACTTTTTACTCCTTTCTGTTTTTTTGAGTGTCTTCAAGACACAGTGATAAAGTTATTCAAAGGTTATATATATTTCTTTTTTTCTTCATGTTCAATAATAATACATAATTTGAAATTTTAAAAAAGTCCGCGTCATGTCGATGTTTTAGGCCGTAATATAACTACATGGTCATTATTGCCTAGGGAGTAACGTTACTGCCTGATTTCCCTTATTGTCGCTAAAATATACGTTATATATCAACTGCATTGGGCTTGGTGACCGATGAAAATACAAAAGTATATCAATTTGCAAATTACTGACAATAAGAGAAGTCACATCTATAAGAGGCATTCAAGAAGTTTGAATTACTATAAGGAAGTTAGATATTTAAGATTATTGACTTCAATTGAGGTTTATACAAAAATTAATGATTTGTCGACCTTGGACACGTGATATTCACCGAGGCAACGCCGAGGTAAATATTTTGTGCCCAAGATCGACAAACTCTATAATTGTTTTATTTTATGAAATATGTTTTGGAATTACACTTATTCGGTGAAATTAATGGACATCACTTTAATAGCCTGGAAATACATGAGGGACATCACTCTTATTCAGCACAGCCACAAATCTATGCCTATTGCATGATTTACAGTGATTCTCACCACCCATCTAACAAAATATACAACATCGGTGTGTGACAGGGTCACCTAATTAGTCCGTCTCTTTTGTCTCAAAGGCATATTGGAAATCGTTATACGCCCTCGACAACGATTGACTCAAACTCAGGCGTAATGTTAGTTTAATCGGAGTTTCTCCGATGGATACAATCAGCGCCTAATCATTAAGCGCATCGAGATAATGGCCGCAACCACTTGAAGTTGTCCCCGAGCAATTAGAGACAATTAACTTCCGGTATCGACGACTGGTTTTCATATGGAATCTCGTAAAATCCTGAAAGGTTTTATCTGAACAACATTTTCTTTTAACGTGACTATGAGATAGAGAATACTTGTTTTCAGACAAAAAGCCATATGCGCGTTGATTAAAAAGGTGACGGCTGAAAAAGCTTTTATTTTAGTTACAAATATTTTGATTCACGAGTCATTTGTAGGACATTTAAAAAATTATAATTTGTTGGGCTAAGAAACTACAAACACTTTCCGAGGGGTTCAAAAAGGGGGAAAATAACTATTGATTGATGTACTTGATTTCTGAAAATTTAAGTTTATTTCAAGTGATCATTATTTTTATTAGAGTTGTCATTTACCAAGGAGTCAATATTCCATTGCGGTTAATTTTAGGTGGTAAGAAAAGCTCTTGGTAAATTGAGATGTCTTTCACATATACAGTATTAGGTATACTTATTGAAAGTACGAGGCATTTTAATACCAGTACTAAGTGACTGAATGTGAATCTTTATACTCTGTCCTCTGACTGTGGATGATTAATTTGTGTTATGAGATTTTTCAAAATAATACATTTAGCATTAACGTACAATTATAAGTGAAAAATTAGAAATTTAAAATTTAAAAAAAATGTGCTACTGCCCCTTTAACTTCATGTCTATCATTATACGAGGCCAATGATTGACCTCTGAAAGTTCAAGCGGTTGACATTATATATCCGCTCAACGTGTCAAAGCAACGCCAAATGTTAACGTTATGATCACAAGTAACATCTGATGCAAATTACAAATTACCTTTAATAACTGACTGTTAAATCATATCAATTTGGCTTTAACACGTGCACTGTGACTTTTCTTTAGAACACTGAAACCTCAACTGAACTTGTTATAATGAAGACAGACTTACCATACGATACCAGATATCTGTCGTTACATTGCAAAAACAAATCTAACCGCTACAAAAATCAATTAAAATCAAGAATTAATCTTAGGAATTATCCCTAAGGAGAAAAAGTAAGTGCCAAATTGCTGAAACAGATTTGTATGGCCAGAGATTTTTTTTTAATTGTTAAATTATGCACCAAGTGAAAGGAGAGAATTATTCACATTACAAAAAAAATAAACATAAATTAAACATTGGTTTGGACACAAAAAACAGGATTTTTAAAAAGATATATTCCCAAAAGCAGTGAATCCTTATTTGAATGAATTTTTCTCTATTGCAGTGTTTGATGATGATTTTATCATGAAATGCAATTATCTTTCCGAAACATAATCTTCCTTCTTGTCAGGAAATTGTAATGGGGAAAATGTGCTTAACTTTTGATTCGTTGTTTTTGTTTTATAACGTCAGCAAAATCTATATAAATACTATCTACGTTATATTACAGTTTATAAACCTCCAGTGACGTCACTCTATTGTTCTATTAGGTTCTTCTTTTACCGGATAAACCTCTTTGCCGGGCTTTCTCCAAGAATGCCCAGGGCTTTCTTGAAGAATGCCCAGGGCTTTCTCTAGGAAAGCCCGGGGCTTACTGTAGAATTTATCAGCAATTTAGTTTGATAGGGATTATACACGTTTTGAAATACTTTGTTTCAAAGTCCTTCTTCGAATAAATACCATCACAAAATATCACAATTTTGACAAATCACAAATATAATGTTCGCATGCCTGGTTTCGAACTCTGCACCACTCGCTTACTAAACTGGCGCCTTTGACAACTCGGCTATATAGGGCCACGAGAACAATGATGTATTTTCCACAGTGACAATCATGTGAACTTCACGAGGCAGATATCGCATGCATTTCACGTTCACGGCTTGGGTAGCGAGCGCAAAGCACGTGCAGGGCGCGGATGTGCTCTACGTTTGCTCATGGTGATTCCCTACCAGTAAAAATCAATGAATCCATTTTTATACTTATTATTGAAATAATTTTGTTACTACGGTTTATCTCGGTTCATAAGTTAGATCAAAACCTCGCCCTCGGTGTTGTTTGATAATGTAAGCCCTCAGCCTCGGGAAATTGGGGCGGGCCTGTCGGTCCTTTCCAATTTCCCTCTGCCGCGGGCTTACATTATCAACAACACCTCTGGCTTGGTTTTGATCCTACACATAGTACCTGTTTGCACATATTTTGATTCGACACAAATCTTATAGATAACAAGAGAGAAATAGTTTAGTTCAGTGTCACAAGTAAAACATATACATAAATATTAACATTGCACTATGGTATAAAAGTATGTTTAACAACCAGCCATAGTTTGGCATATGATACATTGTTAAAAACAGTAAAACGTATAAAACAGCACGTAAAGTAAAAATAATAAATGATAAAAACCAATTATCATCATAAAAACCATAAACATAAATACTTATGTTGATACACATTGAAATGTAAAAAATGAATTTAAGTAAAAGACTGGTATTGCTTTTAACGTATACATTTTCAATTAGCTGCTCTCTGAGGAATAAAAGTTTACGACCAATATATATGACAATCATCTTAAGAAACTTAGCCGAATGCATGTCAAGTAATTGTCAGATTTTCAGACATAAAGCGGAAACATCATTGGGGCTTCTACTATTGAATATAGCCCGGGGTCCTAACTCGACCATAGAGCGTCCTATCTGTTTGTTCACCTAGTTGTGTACTTCTTACACTGCCTCATTGTATGCTTATAATTATGTAAATGCATACCTGTTTGTCTTTGATTTGTTAATTAAAACTTGCTTTGAGAAAAAATAGATTCAGTAGAATATGCAATTTCAATACCATTGACTATAAGTCACTTGTTTGTCTTTCGGGCCAATCTCGTTTTGAGACATATTTATTTTTCTTTTGAAATCATGGAGTCTATATTATAATAATTATAATCTTAACTTAATCTTAATTTGAAACTGCCAATGTACTATGTCTTTATGGTCAGCCTGTGGACTGAGTTCTCTTCAGGTACGTTTGAATATAGATCTACCAAAAGTACAAGTATACGACGTCTCATTCTCTCCCCACAGAGGCAGATCAAGTCATGAAATCTGTTCTATTACGCCGACTTTGTGGGATATAATGGGAGATATCCACAGGAGATATCGCTTTGACAGTAGATTTTAAACAATGCCCTGTACATGACATCACAAACGTTTTACATCACCAGTAATGACGTCACAAAGCTATAACGTCATTAACACAATGACATCACAATGCTATGACGTCATTAACACGATTACGTCAGAATGCTATGACATCACTGGTTTAGGACTTTTAGGGCTAGTGTTCAAAGATGTAGATCTTTCATGCTAAAATGATGAAAACTGATTTTGGATGATAAATAGAATCTCACCCTCGTGTCTTCTGATATCAAATATATCAACACTCGTTGATAACAGTAAAATATCCTTGGCAAGCCTCGGATATTTGTCACTTTTATCAACTTGTGAGATACAGAGGATATATTTTGTTTTGAGTGTGATACCATTTATCTCTCATCGAGTGACGGGGTAGAGCCAGTATTTTCACGAGTGCCGCACTAAAGTACCGTCATCGTTCTTTAACTATAATAGTTCAGGGCAAAACTATACTTTATTACAAAACACATTGGGGTAGAGCAAACTTTATTTCTTAAGTAATATCCATCGGTTAAAAACACAAGTAATAGGTGAAATAAAATCCGTATTTGATTTAAGTGAAATAACAAGTAACATCGCTTCTTTGAGAGGCATTTTAGAAGTTGGAATGATGATAATGAAAAAACATATCGGTGACAACTTCTTTATGTACGTCGTTTCGAAACAGATTCTAGTGTCGCATATCATGAAAAAAGACGTTGTCCTCCATATCTGTTTCTTCATTATCAGGTAAAATCTCGTTTTCAATTTATAACGAAATCATTGACGTCATGAAACAAAAGAGTGACGTCACATGATCACCACGCGATCTTGATAATCCTTACAATCTCAATTAATCTCAATTATATGTATTTATAATGTTTTTTATTTATATGGTGTCTCATAAGCCTATGTAGGCTGGACTTTGCTTTTTTACTCTTCTGTGATATTTTATGTTATGTAATGTATACTTGCAAAGTGTGACACTTTAAAGGGGGTCTGCAACCTGAAGTTTTAACTTCCAGTGTTTTATTAGCAGGGCCCCGAAAGAGTCGTAAATACTCGGTAGGGACGAAATCGTTTGGTTGCAAACCGCTTACAGCTGACAGCCAGTACCAAGTTTGTGTCATGTGACCCCCCTTACCCGTCTGGATGCTCTTGTTAACGATGGTCAATGAGGTGTCTCGAGCCAGGTTGTTGATCCCCTTTAATTAACTAATTTTCTTCTTCTTCATAAACTTAGAGTGATTAATGATGTGTAGCTGTATGTATGACACTATGTAAACACATCTATTACACTCCTTGTCAGTGTCCACCTATTGTAAATACATGTATGTCCATCTGATTAACTGGCTTCTAGTACATATATACTATATATTCTGTAACAATGTTGTATTTGGGATCACACTATCTTGAATACAATGAATAGTACAGATTCTTGTACTTTTTCTGGCCGAGTCCCATGCGGGATTCGAACCCACACCCTCAGAGTCAGGCAACACCGCCAGCAATGAATCTGTACTATTCAAGATAGTGTGATCCCAAATATAACATTGTTACATTTGTTCACCATCTAAATGGCATTTATCTCTAACTATATATTCTGCTTGTCACTGTCATTGTCACTTACCTGATGAAGGGGCACGGAGTTGCCTTGAAACGTTGTATGCAAATACAACGAAGAAGTTGTAATCCATCCTACTCTTTGTCATATTAACTACCAGCTTCTATATGCATTTTAAGAATTTGTAGCTGTTTGGTATGTATCGCTTTTCCTTATTTGATGGGTCAATTTGTGATGACTTACTTTTGTCGATGTGTTTAAAGGGGCAGTAGCACGTTTTTAGGGGGAAATTGAGGTGATGTCAGGAAAATGAAAATTAATGGTTCCAATTGAAAGATAATGTATTCAAACTAAATGAAGCAGAAATAATTCAAATATATAACGCTACGTTTAGCCATGCGATTCCTTTTTCTTACACAAAATGAATTTAAGGTGTTCACACAAAAATGGCCGCCAATGGATTTTATGTGAAGCCTCATACTTTGTCCTCTGACTATGGGTGATTGGCTTGTGTAATGAGATTGTTGACACTGTCAATATGATACATTTAGCATTTACTTACAATTATAAGTGAAATATTTAAAATGTAAAATTATCAAAAAACGTGCTACTGCCCCTTTAAATGTCATGTTTTTGTCTTTCTTGTGTCTCTTCTCAGTCACACCAAACTCAAATCACGCTCATTACAAGGTTTTATTATGCCATTTAAGCATAATGAACTAGTCGTGAGAAATATGACCATATGCCAGGAGTTAATGATTAGATAAACAAACCCACGACTGACAGACTAAATAACAAGGGGCAGATAATTCGTATAAATCATCTGATTAACCTTATTTGATTTGAACTAAATATGCTCCAGTGGATAGGATATAAACCATGAGATGGGTCCTGAATTCATACTCTCTAAAGAAGTTTTTCCTGTCTTATTGTATATAGATATATTGCTAAAATTAGAATTTTTGCTTACATACTTTGCAGCTCAAATATAATTTATCATCTCATTAACAGTTCAAGTAAAGTTAAAGTTAAATTAAGTTCAAATGGATACGTCAAACCTGCATATAGCAGAAAGTGAAATTCATTATCAGAAAACAAAAATCAGAAAATTATGAAAAAAGAATCACCAAATCAGAATATAAAAGCATTTAGAGATTTAAAATTCAGCAAAATTCAACATTACTTGAAAACAAGAATCTGAAAATCAGTTTTAAGTAATATGAATCAGAAAATAGAAATCAAAATCAGAAATATGAATTCAGAAATAAAAAATCTGAAATATAAAATCTTTCCGAATCAGAAAATCAGAAATATAGAATCCTAAAAATAAAAATGATAAATTCCTAATCAGAAAATCAGAAGAAAAAAAATAATAATAAGTAATCATTTTGATAGCAAAAATCGTTCCTACCTTTGAGACAGCACCTAATGAACAAACGCCCTCCAATGATCTAAATGTGTTTGTGTTCAGAGAATGATAGGTGGCGCTTTTAAGCTTTCTTGTCACGTGACCAACGCCTTCCGACTTCCGGGCAGTCTGTCAACCAAAAGCGTGTGTCACCCAGTTTGATCTCTGTGTTTGACAAATCGTTTCGCAGCAATTATTGTTTTTCTAGTATCTTGTTCCAAATGATAAAATCTGATACTGACAAACTAGTAGATTGTTTTGGGGGCATGTTGGTTGGTGATTCCGTCTGAAAGTTATTGTTTCATGAATTAAGTTTTGGTTGTACTGTGATCTCTAAAATATGTTAATTGATTGCATATTCTAATTATTTAAAGAGACACAGAGTATGTTGATAGGATCACATATGTCAAATTTTGAAATCGATGTTATTATATCGGGAACTACTAACTGTAACTGAAAATAACAAGTTAAAGGTCAATCAGTACATTAGAGCGAAAATACGGCCATTCAAAGTCGGGATTTTGATCGAAAACCGGACAATGTGGCTCGAGTGGCGCGCGCAAATTCGCCAAACGTAATTTTGAAACCTTGTCATAAGCTGACAGGAAGATATATTCGATTCGATAGAGTTTATTAGGTATTGTAGCTAATAGGTAGATTAATTGGATGCATAATTTCGAATATTAAACGTATTTGAGATGTTTTTTGATTTTTCCATAAAATCAAGCGTTTTAGAGATATTATGCATAAATTATATTTGCAAGTCCAGTGATGAGATATGAACTTCAATTAACATATTTAATATGTGGTAGCTTATCAAAACCAAATTAAATTTTCAGAAAGATACTCTGTGTCACTTTAATATTTACTCACGTTCACTTTGGATCCATAGCAGTTGTCGTGTGATGAAGTTCCTTTTGAGTTGTGTTGGACAGATATCTTTGAACTGCTTGTACACTGAATTCTCCAAAACGTTTTGTAAAGGCCTTCAAATGGGGCAAATAAGTCTGAAGAATGAAATCTGATACATTTGTTTTATGGATTTAGTTCTGGTTGTACTTTGATCTCTAAAATATTTTCGTTGATTGCAGTTTCTAAATAATTGATATTTACTAAAACTTATAGATTTACAAAGGAAATAATATGCTAGATGTACCTATGTACAATGACTTATTGAACTCCACATATAAACTGTAATGCTAGCCTGTACAAGGAGAGTATGAAAGAAGGAAGGAGTATGGAAATGTTGTAAATGATAATGTTGAATTGACTAGAAATATGCTTTAAAGAAGTATCAGAATTGTTGGTTATACCTTTCGATTTTACGTGAAACTAGAAATATCAATTTTGTTGGCAAAATATGAAATATAATTAATCATGCTGTCACTTATGTTTTTTTTTACACAATGCTATGACGTCGTAAACAAAGCGACGTCACAATGATATGATGTCATTAACACGATGACGTCACAAAGCTATGATATCACTGGTTTAGGAGTTTTAGGGCTTTGCAGTGTTCAAAGATGTACATTTTTCATGCTAATGTGATGAAAAATGATTTTGGATGATAAATAGAATCTCACCCTCATGTCTTCGGCAAGCCTCGGATATTTGTTACTTTTATCAACTTGTGTTGATTTATTTGATATCAGAAGTCACTTGGGTGAGATTCTCTATATATATAATTATATAAAAGTGATATCTCGCCTTACATATAATTATATATATCAAAAATGATATCAGTAGCAAACCCTTGTCGAAGAATTCAAGGCACACATGTTGAGATCATACACATAGTTCCTCGAAGAAAGGTTTAGAATGGTACAACAAGGGCAGGCCTTTTTAATGTAAACTTAATTAAAATACTGTTAAGACCCTGGGGGTGTTTTATTGACAGCGGTATATTGTCTTCTTAATTGAAAATTGTAAATTTTAATGTAGAAACCGTAAAAAGACAATGACATCACCGATTATATTATTATTGTATGTCGAGGGAAATCAATTTACTGAAACTCTTTTTCAAAAGAAAATTGAAATATTTCAACATAATAATTATGCGTTAAAAACAATTTAGAAGCCATAGTATATAACTAATTATATATATTTATGTTCGAGAGGCAACTAGAATTAAAACTTGTATTTTTCTTCTAATGCCAGACATGTTTGTTGTCTTTAAACAACAAATATCTCAATTGTGAGTATTAGAAATAATGATGGTGAAAGTAACAATTGCTATTTAGTGTATCAATTTTCAAAAATAACTTTGTAAACTGACTTATTAGATGAAATTATTGTCTATTTACCATATTACTAAACCACCAATTGGTGTGTCATGGTTTAACGCACTTGAAACAAGGTTTAGTTTAATGAACAATATGTAACCTTTGGTAAGCAGATAAATATATTTTATAAACACCGTAGGCAGATACAATATATGCTATATTTAAGGATAAAATGTGCATATACTGTGATGTATTTGTTATCTGTAAAATTTCTCTATTTTTTTAAAATTAAATTTAAATCTAATAATTTTGGTCGTTAACGTAGCATTTTAGTTTTCTATGTGATTGCTTTTCCATGACATTAATAATGCATAGCATAAACATTGCTCATATATTGATCTGTGAAGTCGGTATATGTATTACTTTTCAATAAATGCACAATTCCATCGCTGTATATAAACGATATGTCAAGTTGTGATTCAAGGACGAATGAGAAGGTGATACCGTTATGAACAGCGAAGCTTTTTAAAAAATAAACTACAATGATTTCTTGAGAACTGTCGCGGAGCATGGTTTGTTTTTTACGCCTCTGTGTTTTAACTTGTTTTAACTTTTACAGGTTTCATCTAGGCTCCCTATAGTTGTTCAAAGAGAATTCGATAACTTTGATAACAACCTGATTAACGATTGCGGCATTATTAAGCTTTGTTGGCAAGTTTTCAAGTTTTCAAGTTTTCAAGTTTTCAAGTTTTCAAGTTTTCAAATCAGATGAGAACACAAACCATGGATGACTTTTCTTTATTCTGAGTATGCAACGTTTCAATACATCTTCTTGTGTGGATGTATAGCAAAAGTGTTGCTTTTCCGCAATATTTTTGTTTGATATTTCCTGAATTTTTGTTTGATATTTCCGTTGTTTATTTTCTTAGATAAGTGAATATTTTGGTGGCTTTTTTTGTGGATGTATAGCAAAAGTGTTGTTTTTCCTTAATATTTTGGTTTGATATTTCCTGAATTTGTTGTTTGGTATTTCCGTGTTTTTTTTTTTAGATAAGTGAATATTTCTAATTGTTCATTCTGACCAATTCAACGCCGCTAATGGCTGAAATATTGCCCAAGCGGAGTAAAACAATAACCCACTCACTCACTCACTGACTGACTCAAACTCAACTCAAACTCTTATTCTCTGAAAACCGCCAACGGCGGTACATGAGATAAACATATATACATTTACATATAAACAAGACAGCAGCTTACTGACAAAGTAATAATTCATTTGTAACTGCGCATGCGTTGCATATTTGATTAAAAGTCTTAGAAAGGTTTTTAAGATCTTTTACTTTGGCGGTAGTTAAGAGTTTTTTTGGGATGGACATGTTTGGGAAATTCAAATATTTTGCGTTCAAATAATGATAACGAAGTGGGAGAAGCGTTTCACATCTAAAACAGCACAGCCCACCGACAGCACTTGAGTCACAAAGTGGACATGACCAAACTACCCAACCCATCTGACTAAGGACATGCGCATTACGCTGCTATAAATCTCAAATATTTACCATGTTTCATGAATGACTGTGTACCTCGCTAATGTATTGACTTGAGAGCTTTAGTAACAAACAAATAAATGTCAGCCTCCATCCCAGTACGGTTACCACGTGACCTCGATGAAATACGAGTATCACGTGACCTTGCTGACATACGCGTGTCACGTGACGCGATGAAATACGATATGTGATCAGTAAAACCTACGGAGAAATATTACGCTGACAAACATTGGGCCATATTTTGAAATTTATATTGCTATTAGGGGCCTTCCATCAATCGTAAGGACCAGTTACCTATTTAGAATAGTCATTTTGAACGCCAAATTTATAACATCAAGTAATTCTCAATTAAATTGGACAAACAGTCTTGTTATGAGCAGAAGCAAAAATTGTATGAAACATGATATTACCGTTTAAACATCATTGTTATCTTAAACGCGATCTCCAACTATATCCTGACACCCCCTATGTTGATGAACTTAGTGTAAAACATTGAAAATTCAGGGAATCGAAAAGTAAATACTTCGGCTAAAAGAGTATGACAATCGGACCAGTAGAACAGTAGAGCAACAACTTACAGGTATCACTACTCCATTATGATCGACAACTAGACAATCTACCGCAACTGGTGAGCGCTAATTAGTCAGATGTTGATCTGTAAGTTTATCTGCATCAGACACGATAAGCTGGAGTTGGTGGTTGTGAAAGGTTATGTGTCTCTTTAAATGTATATTGACATATAGGCTCGGGTGAGAGACCGATCAGGGATTCCTTAATCAGTAATTAAACACAAATGACTAATTAAATGACAGCACTGCACGTACGTGTGACAATGATTCTGGTTGGGACATCGGTACCATACAAGAATGCAATACCATTTAAACATATTCAAAATCAAATTTGAATAAGAGTGTTTAAATAAATAGTTCATCAATTGGGAATTAGTTGAGGTGAGGTGATATGGGACTTCATGTCGCTTAGTATTCAACTCATACCACGGCTGCTAATATTTGCGAAGGGTAAAAACCCACATGTTTGGTGGCTATGCATTACAGTGAAACCTGTGAGCATTGACTGTAACTTGCAAACCGTGGGTGGTACTGCGCTGGAATTCAGTGGAGCATTGAATAGCCTTTCTATTTTTATCAAACAGCTAATGGAAAGGTGTTCGTTTCCAAATGAATTGAGAACTGCATTTATAATTAATCACTTTGAAGAGTTAGTCAAAGTATCTCTTTCTCACTGTGTCCATTTAAGTTTCGTGTGTTTTACCAACCTTTGACAGCCGTTTTCTATAGCTACAAAGACGAGGTTCTTGCAAGGCACGTTGTCCGTGTTATGATTTAGTAACTACATACTCTACTAACAGAATGGGCGTCAAATGGTCTGTGGTGACCATAGGATATTAACCTACTCACATTAAAGTAAACTATTGCCTTTTCAATCAAACAATTTAAAATTTATAAAATTCAATCTTAAGCAGCATCTATTAGTGAAAGTTCCCTCAGTTTCCTTCAGTGAGTAGGGATTTCATCTTTGTATTTCCTAACCATAACAGCATTAAGAAAAGACAGTGCAGCTTAACATACCTTTATTAATATGAATATAATTTCGGTTTTCAAAATTTCCCAACTACGTGTTTGTTTATGCAAAATGTATAAACTTTAACAAATTATCAAGCTATAACGGTTGGTGGCAACGATATTGTGAACATTTTTCTATCATTTGATATAGGAAATTGTTGTCATATTGTTTTCCTGAAAAAGTGTTACCGTCCCTTTAACATGACATCTCCCTGACCTTGTAGTATAACATTTTTTATCTCGTTTCAGGATGTCAGTTTTTGCGAAGCCCGGAAGCAATAAAGAAGAACTTTAATCATTGTATTTCAATCATATCATATACAAGAGATAAACATCATGGCGACTTTTCCTCTTCAACCTAATGAATGATCGTATTTATTCCTGACAAACAATTCCCATATGCCGTGTGTCAACGGAAGAGGATATTTGCTTGATTGGTTTACCCAATAAATCTCGACATGGGGTCATGGCTCTCGTCTCGGGGATGAAACAAAAGAGGAAATCAAAAATGAAAATATGACCCAAAATATGACTTAATATTTCTTTTAAAATATGAATGACAGTATTCAAACGAAGCAAACTTGTATCCTTATTCCCACTAAAAAGAAGGTCTTTATTTAGGAAGTCTATACAGAAGAGGAAATCAAAAATGAAAATATGACCCATAAAATATGTGACTATTTCGTCATTTTCTGTTTAATCATGAATGACAGTATTGAAAGGTATATGGTAGAGGAGCCTATAATACAGTCTAGATCTTTATTCAGCAAAGATCCGTATTCAGCAAGTCTAAAACAGAAGAGGAAATCAAAAATGAAAATATGACCCATAAAATATGTGACTTTGTCGTAATTTTCTGTTTCATCATGAATGACAGTATTGAAAGGAAGCAAACTTATATCCTTATTTCCCACTAAAATGAAACATGTAAATATGGTATCTTTTTAGCCCTACTTCATCAATATTTAATAGAGGAGCCTATAATACAGCCTAGATCTTTATTTAGGAAGTCTATACAGAAGAGGAAATCAAAAATGGAAATATGACCCATAAAATATCTGACTTTTTCGTAATTTTCTGTTTCATCATGAATGACAGTATTCAAAGGAAGCAAACTTATATCCTTATTCCCACTAAAATGAAACATGTTGATTTATCAGATCATGTAGATATCGTATATTTCTTGTCCTGCTTCATGGCTATATGGTAGAGAAGCCTGTAATACAGTCTATGTCCTAATTCAGCAAGTCTAAAACAGAAGAGGAAATCAAAAATGAAAATATGACCCAAAGATATGACTTGTTTTGTTAAATATTTTAAAATATGATTGATAGTATTTGTAGAAAAGTAACTCAGTAGCCAATTTCCCAATTAAATATGTCATGTAGATGTGTATATTTCTTGTCCTACGTATTTGATAGAGGATTGATTTCTCAGATGCATCGCCCAATTGAGTGTTAGCAATGACATATCCTACTTTACAAACTCATAGCATCATTGACCCAATGAGCTTACAAAAACATAACTCTAAGTGTAAAGGGGCAGTAGCACGTGTTTTGATAATGTTATATTTTTAAAATTTCACTGATAATTGTACGTTAATGCTAAATGTATTATTTTGATAGTGTCATAAATCCCATTACACAAGCAAATCATCTATAGTCAGAGGACAAAGTAAAACATAAAATAACATAAAATCCACCTTTAATTCATTTTCTGTAAGAAAAGGGAATCGCATGGCTAAACTTTTCATTTTATATTTGAATTATTACTGCTCCATTTAGTTTAAATACATTGTCTTTCAATTGGAACCATTAATTTTCATTTTCCTGACATCACCTTATATTCCCCCTAAAAACGTGCTACTGCCCCTTTAACTCAGTCTTGCAAGGGAAATATTTATGCACTCCGACAAATAGTCAACCCTTCCCTTGCTGTTTTCTGATGTAAATTTACAGATTTTGATCTAACATGTTACTTTCATCTTAATATACATGTACATAATGCATGATGAAGACAGGTGGGTGTATTCAAAGTCACACCATCCTGTAAGCTTAATCTCGGGGATTCTCGCCCACTTGTGACATGTTATTTCATCCTGGGTTTTAGTAGGTTTATCATATAACCATCCAGAGACTAGGCGTTGTCCAAGCCCATACTACTACTTTACAGCGGGTCAGTATCCCCAACTTCCCATTCCCCATCACATCACAACTCCCGCATCTAACAAATGGTGGAAATCTGTAAGACTCTCCACATTCACAGTAAATGTGGTACACTAGCCCTGAGGGGTCTTCTTTGGTGGTTGTTGGGGGCTTGACGGTTGCTCTTAGTTGGTTCAGGGTGGATCTGCTTGTTATCCATTTATGTATATAAAATAACTCCCCACCATCATGTCCAGTATCACTTGCTTGATAACGGTGTTAGTATCTACACCGAAACGTCGCATTTCATGCAATAAAGAAGTTGACTATCCATATAACTTCTTCTTCATCAACCAGCTTCTAAATGCCTCTCAAAGAAGCTAGTTAAACTAGCTGTAATGTTTGTAGTCTTTAATATCATAATGATAGAGAAAGGCGTTTTATACAATCTAGTTAAACTAGCTGTAATGTTTGTAGTCTTTAATATCATAATGATAGAGAAAGGCGTTTTATACAATCTAGTTAAACTAGCTGTAATGTTTGTAGTCTTTAACATCATAATGATAGAGAAAGGCGTTTTATACAATCTAGTTACACCAGCTGTAATGTTTGTAGTCTTTAATATCATAATGATAGAGAAAGGCGTTTTATACAATCTAGTTAAACTAGCTGTAATGTTTGTAGTCTTTAACATCATAATGATAGAGAAAGGCGTTTTATACAATCTAGTTAAACTAGCTGTAATGTTTGTAGTCTTTAACATCATAATGATAGAGAAAGGCGTTTTATACAATCTAGTTAAAACCAGCTGTAATGTTTGTAGTCTTTAACATCATAATGATAGAGAAAGGCGTTTTATACAATCTAGTTAAAACCAGCTGTAATGTTTGTAGTCTTTAACATCATAATGATAGAGAAAGGCGTTTTATACAATCTAGTTAAAACCAGCTGTAATGTTTGTAGTCTTTAACATCATAATGATAGAGAAAGGCGTTTTATACAATCTAGTTAAAACCAGCTGTAATGTTTGTAGTCTTTAACATCATAATGATAGAGAAAGGCGTTTTATACAATCTAGTTAAAACCAGCTGTAATGTTTGTAGTCTTTAACATCATAATGATAGAGAAAGGCGTTTTATACAATCTAGTTAAAACCAGCTGTAATGTTTGTAGTCTTTAACATCATAATGATAGAGAAAGGCGTTTTATACAATCTAGTTAAAACCAGCTGTAATGTTTGTAGTCTTTAACATCATAATGATAGAGAAAGGCGTTTTATACAATCTAGTTACACCAGCTGTAATGTTTGTAGTCTTTAACATCATAATGATAGAGAAAGGCGTTTTATACAATCTAGTTAAAACCAGCTGTAATGTTTGTAGTCTTTAACATCATAATGATAGAGAAAGGCGTTTTATACAATCTAGTTAAAACCAGCTGTAATGTTTGTAGTCTTTAACATCATAATGATAGAGAAAGGCGTTTTATACAATCTAGTTAAAACCAGCTGTAATGTTTGTAGTCTTTAACATCATAATGATAGAGAAAGGCGTTTTATACAATCTAGTTAAAACCAGCTGTAATGTTTGTAGTCTTTAACATCATAATGATAGAGAAAGGCGTTTTATACAATCTAGTTAAAACCAGCTGTAATGTTTGTAGTCTTTAACATCATAATGATAGAGAAAGGCGTTTTATACAATCTAGTTAAAACCAGCTGTAATGTTTGTAGTCTTTAACATCATAATGATAGAGAAAGGCGTTTTATACAATCTAGTTAAAACCAGCTGTAATGTTTGTAGTCTTTAACATCATAATGATAGAGAAAGGCGTTTTATACAATCTAGTTACACCAGCTGTAATGTTTGTAGTCTTTAACATCATAATGATAGAGAAAGGCGTTTTATACAATCTAGTTAAAACCAGCTGTAATGTTTGTAGTCTTTAACATCATAATGATAGAGAAAGGCGTTTTATACAATCTAGTTACACCAGCTGTAATGTTTGTAGTCTTTAACATCATAATGATAGAGAAAGGCGTTTTATACAATCTAGTTACACCAGCTGTAATGTTTGTAGTCTTTAACATCATAATGATAGAGAAAGGCGTTTTATACAATCTAGTTAAAACCAGCTGTAATGTTTGTAGTCTTTAACATCATAATGATAGAGAAAGGCGTTTTATACAATCTAGTTACACCAGCTGTAATGTTTGTAGTCTTTAACATCATAATGATAGAGAAAGGCGTTTTATACAATCTAGTTAAAACCAGCTGTAATGTTTGTAGTCTTTAACATCATAATGATAGAGAAAGGCGTTTTATACAATCTAGTTACACCAGCTGTAATGTTTGTAGTCTTTAACATCATAATGATAGAGAAAGGCGTTTTATACAATCTAGTTACACCAGCTGTAATGTTTGTAGTCTTTAACATCATAATGATAGAGAAAGGCGTTTTATACAATCTAGTTACACCAGCTGTAATGTTTGTAGTCTTTAACATCATAATGATAGAGAAAGGCGTTTTATACAATCTAGTTAAAACCAGCTGTAATGTTTGTAGTCTTTAACATCATAATGATAGAGAAAGGCGTTTTATACAATCTAGTTATAACTAGCTGTAATGTTTGTAGTCTTTAACATCATAATGATAGAGAAAGGCGTTTTATACAATCTAGTTACACCAGCTGTAATGTTTGTAGTCTTTAACATCATAATGATAGAGAAAGGCGTTTTATACAATCTAGTTACACCAGCTGTAATGTTTGTAGTCTTTAACATCATAATGATAGAGAAAGGCGTTTTATACAATCTAGTTAAAACCAGCTGTAATGTTTGTAGTCTTTAACATCATAATGATAGAGAAAGGCGTTTTATACAATCTAGTTACACCAGCTGTAATGTTTGTAGTCTTTAACATCATAATGATAGAGAAAGGCGTTTTATACAATCTAGTTAAAACCAGCTGTAATGTTTGTAGTCTTTAACATCATAATGATAGAGAAAGGCGTTTTATACAATCTAGTTACACCAGCTGTAATGTTTGTAGTCTTTAACATCATAATGATAGAGAAAGGCGTTTTATACAATCTAGTTACACCAGCTGTAATGTTTGTAGTCTTTAACATCATAATGATAGAGAAAGGCGTTTTATACAATCTAGTTACACCAGCTGTAATGTTTGTAGTCTTTAACATCATAATGATAGAGAAAGGCGTTTTATACAATCTAGTTAAAACCAGCTGTAATGTTTGTAGTCTTTAACATCATAATGATAGAGAAAGGCGTTTTATACAATCTAGTTACACCAGCTGTAATGTTTGTAGTCTTTAACATCATAATGATAGAGAAAGGCGTTTTATACAATCTAGTTACACCAGCTGTAATGTTTGTAGTCTTTAACATCATAATGATAGAGAAAGGCGTTTTATACAATCTAGTTAAAACCAGCTGTAATGTTTGTAGTCTTTAACATCATAATGATAGAGAAAGGCGTTTTATACAATCTAGTTTAACTAGCTGTAATGTTTGTAGTCTGTAACATCACAATGATAGAGAAAGGCGTTTTATACAATCTAGTTAAACTAGCTGTATTGTTTGTAGTCTGTAACATCACAATGATAGAGAAAGGCGTTTTATACAATCTAGTTAAACTAGCTGTAATGTTTGTAGTCTGTAACATCACAATGATAGAGAAAGGCGTTTTATACAATCTAGTTAAACTAGCTGTAATGTTTGTAGTCTGTAACATCACAATGATAGAGAAAGGCGTTTTATACAATCTAGTTAAACTAGCTGTAATGTTTGTAGTCTGTAACATCACAATGATAGAGAAAGGCGTTTTATACAATCTAGTTAAACTAGCTGTAATGTTTGTAGTCTGTAACATCACAATGATAGAGAAAGGCGTTTTATACAATCTAGTTAAACTAGCTGTAATGTTTGTAGTCTGTAACATCACAATGATAGAGAAAGGCGTTTTATACAATCTAGTTAAACTAGCTGTAATGTTTGTAGTCTGTAACATCACAATGATAGAGAAAGGCGTTTTATACAATCTAGTTAAAACCAGCTGTAATGTTTGTAGTCTTTAACATCATAATGATAGAGAAAGGCGTTTTATACAATCTAGTTAAAACCAGCTGTAATGTTTGTAGTCTTTAACATCATAATGATAGAGAAAGGCGTTTTATACAATCTAGTTACACCAGCTGTAATGTTTGTAGGCGCAGCCACGAGTGAAAATATATAACTTTTCTACCACACGAGATGAGATAAACATGGTATTTGTCAAGAATTGACGGATATTCTATTTATTATATGATTTTACCATTGTAATTACGTCTGAAAAGGGTCATTTTCACGCCGAGCGGCCGCTAGGAACAGCCGTCACCACAGTAACACTGTGACGTCATAAGCCAATTCGCCGCGTGAGACCATTGTTTTATGACGTCAAATTATATCAGTCACCGTTCGCAGTGAAAATATATGTTATTTTCACTGTAGCTTGATAGACAGTTTATTTCACTGATAAATCCCAGTATTTCACTGCCCGCCATATAATAAATTGAGATTATTACCCGAGGAAGTGTGTCATATGACTTTTACGAAACGAGTGTGAATTTTTTTATTACCCGAGCGAGAGCGAGTTTCGTAAAAGTCATATGACACACTTCCGAGGGTAATAATTTCTTTATTACCGTTTCTATTCTATTTTACCATCTTAGAAATATCCAAGAAACGGGCCGCTTCCCTTCCCTTCACCACTTATTTTCAACCGTATGGGTAATAAATAAAAATATATGCAGTAAAAGTATTTAAAAGACAAAGTTATTTCCACATTTCCTTTCACAAATTCACTCATTCCGGAACATAGACATCAGAACAGATAGACACACATATACATTTGTACACATATACAGTATACATAATAGATATATACATACCCATACATACACACATGCATACTACATAATAGATACATACGCATACACACACAGACACACACATACACACAGACATACATAACGTAATACGTGTGCATTTGGGTCGTTTGTATTTAACGAGTAGATGTCATGGACGCGGAGGAACAACGAGTTATAACCAGGAAAATTATTGTTTCGTACGGTTGCGAGAATTGCCGAAGCTTAAAAAAGTAGAACCGGCAATCGGGCAATACAGAATTTGAAGACGTACTCCGTATTGCACCCTTGTATTACTATCCTAAGATTACATGAGTATATATAATAAATGTGCATACATAAATGTTATATTTCCCTATCCAAAGCTAATAGCGACGCGTTCCTGAATGCTCTGAATGTCCACTGCGGGTTTAATGGAATAATTGACTGATACGAATTAGGAAACTAACTCAGCGTGTATATCATAAGGTTTACCAAGGTGAGTAGAAACTATTGCAAACATGTAATCATTGCACGTATTGCATTAAATATTGTTTAAGCTGCTAAAAGCATGTTCCCAATATCAAATGATAAAAAGATGTTCACACATATACACATATATATGTATCATCCATTGTTTACAGCAGATATCGCATGTGGAAGATGAGGCCTCATTTAAAAGACGAACGCTGCAAGGAATGAAGGTGTAATAGGAGGTGGTAATGAATATCTTCTTCCAGAAGAAAGCTTTACACAATTAACAGTGCAACACATGATCTCGGACAGAGAAAATCTTCAGGATTATATTTCCAAACCTTTTTTTAGCTCATCAGGACTGAAAGTCCCGATGGGCTTATGGCATGGCCCGTCGTCCGGCGTCCGTCCGTCCGTCCGTCGTCCGTCCGTAAACTTTTGACACTTTCGACTTCTCCTCATGAACCATACACATTAGAGAGCTGAAATTTTGTGTACAGGTACCTTGGCATATGGAGATTAGGGTCACAGGGGTCACAACCTTAAAAACCTATTTTCATCTTCTTCTCCAGTTCCAAAAGGAGTAGAGAGTTAAAAATGATATGTGCAGACTCCTTGGACAATGGGGATTCTTATGTGTAACTTTGGTGACCCTGTGACCCCAAATAGGGTCACAGGGGTCACAACTTTAAAAACCTATTTTCATCTTCTTCTCCAGTTCCAAAAGGAGTAGAGAGTTAAAAATGATATGTGCAGACTCCTTGGACAATGGGGATTCTAATTTGTAACATTGGTGACCCTGTGACCCCAAATAGGGTCACAGGGGTCACAACCTTAAAAACCTATTTTCATCTTCTTCTCCAGTTCCAAAAGGAGTAGAGAGTTAAAAATGATATGTGCAGACTCCTTGGACAATGGGGATTCTTATGTGTAACTTTGGTGACCCCATGACCCCAAATAGGGTCACAGGGGTCACAACCTAAAAAATCTATTTTCATCTTCTTCTCCAGTTCCAAGAGGAATAGAGAGTTAAAAATGATATGTGCAGACTCCTTGGACAATGGGGATTCTAATTTGTAACATTGGTGACCCTGTGACCCCAAATAGGGTCACAGGGGTCACAACCTTAAAAACCTATTTTCATCTTCTTCTCCAGTTCCAAAAGGAGTAGAGAGTTAAAAATGATATGTGCAGACTCCTTGGACAATGGGGATTCTTATGTGTAACTTTGGTGACCCCATGACCCCAAATAGGGTCACAGGGGTCACAACCTAAAAAATCTATTTTCATCTTCTTCTCCAGTTCCAAAAGGAGTAGAGAGTTAAAAATGATATGTGCAGACTCCTTGGACAATGGGGATTCTAATTTGTAACTTTGGTGACACTGTGACCCCAAATAGGGTCACGGGGTCACAACCTAAAAAACCTATTTTCATCTTCTTCTCCAGTTCCAAAAGGACTAGAGAGTTAAAAATGATATATGCAGACTCCTTGGCCAATGGGGATTCTAAATTGTAGATTTCTTGACCCCATGACCCCAAATAGGGTCACATGGGTCACAACCTAAAAAATCTATTTTCATCTTCTTTTCCAGTTCCAAAAGGAGTAGAGAGTTAAAAATGATATGTGCAGACTCCTTGGACAATGGGGATTCTAATTTGTAACATTGGTGACCCTGTGACCCCAAATAGGGTCACAGGGGTCACAACCTTAAAAACCTATTTTCATCTTCTTCTCCAGTTCCAAAAGGAGTAGAGAGTTAAAAATGATATGTGCAGACTCCTTGGACAATGGGGATTCTAATTTGTAACTTTGGTGACCCTCTGATCCCAAATAGGGTCACAGGGTCACAACCTAAAAAACCTATTTTCATCTTCTTCTCCAGTTCCAAAAGGAGTAGAGAGTTAAAAATTATATGTGCAGACTCCTTGGACAATGGAGATTCTAATTTGTAACTTTGGTGACCCTGTGACCCCAAATAGCGTCACAGGGGTCACAACCTTAAAAACCTATTTTCATCTTCTTCTCCAGTTCCAGAAGGACTAGAGAGTTAAAAATGATATGTGCAGACTCCTTGGCCAATGGAGATTCTAATTTGTAACTTTGGTGACCCTGTGATCCCAAATAGGGTCACAGGGGTCACAACCTTAAAAACCTATGTTCATCTTCTTCTCCAGTTCCAAAAGGAGTAGAGAGTTAAAAATTATATGTGCAGACTCCTTGGACAATGGAGATTCTAATTTGTAACTTTGGTGACCCTGTGACCCCAAATAGGGTCACAGGGGTCACAACCTTAAAAAACTATTTTCATCTTCTTCTCCAGTTATAAAAGGACTAGAGAGTTAATATTGATATGTGCAGACTCCTTGGACAATGGAGAATCTAATTTGTAACTTTGGTGACCCTGTGACCCCAAATAGGGTCACAGGGGTCACAACCTTAAAAACCTATTTTCATCTTCTTCTCAAGTTCCAAAAGGTCTAGAGAGCTGAAATTATATGTGCAGACTCCTTGGCCAATGGGGATTCTAAATATTGTAGATTTCGTGACCCCATGACCCCAAGTAGGGTCACAGGGGTCACAATCTTAAAAACTTATTTTCATCATCATCTTTAGCTCCTAAAGGTCTGTTGAGCTGCAAGACTGCATGTAGATTCCTTGGCCAATTGGGATTCTAAACTATAGGTTTCGTGACCCCATGACCCCAAATAGGGTCACAGGGGTCACAATCTTAAAAACCTATTTTTCTCCATTTGATGACCGTCTATGGCAAATTTATTTCTCCTTGGATATTTTAGTGTGGACTTCTTTCACTGTCTAATATTGGCGATCTAGAAAGTGTTGAATAATAATAAATCATTTGGGAAAGGAAATTTATTCCGAAATCGTTACATTTGTTTTGTAATTTTTTTATAGGTTTTCTTGCAATAGGTAACATCAGTTTCATTTTTAGCTCATCTTGCCTGTATAAAGCAAACTTGATATGATGCCTGATGAGCTACAGAGCCAATGGCTCTATTTTTTCATAAAGTTGAGGTAAATTTATAAACGTAACTTACCATTTACCGGTGGTTAGAGCATTTGTTTCTAGGCGAGATTTGTTTATAACAGACACCGAACCATACCAACATTTGAAGAAAAAAATGCGTTCAATGTAACAATTATATAAGAAGAAAAGTACATTTGGCCAAGAAGTGTCTGCATCAAAATTTAATTGACTATCTGTTATAGTGCCAAGGTACTTATATTCATCCACAGTTTTACATTTTATAGTGCCACGGTAATTATATTCATCCACAGTTTTACGTTTTATAGTGCCAAGGTAATTATATTCATCCACAGTTTTACAATTTATAGTGCCAAGGTATTATATTCATCCACAATTTTACATTTTCTAGTGCCAAGGTATTATATTCATCCACAGTTTTACATTTTAAAGTGCCACGGTAATTTTATTCATCCACAGTTTTACATTTTATAGTGCCAAGGTAATTATATTCATCCACAGTTTTACATTTTATAGAGCCTAGGTAATTATATTAATCCACAATTTTACATTTTATAGTGCCAAGGTAATTATATTCATCCACAGTTTTACATTTTATAGTGCCACGGTAATTATATTCATCCACAGTTTCAACATTGGAACCATTTATAAAGAGTTAGTATTGATTTGGCCGTTACTGAAATGTATTAAAACTTCTTTTGTTCTTTTCACATTCAACGTTAACAAAATGTTTTTCACTCCAAGTCACAAAGTGATAGACATTATCTCTGTAGGAAAGTTGAATGAGTCCATCCTCGAAAATCCGGCCAGCGCTTTCGTTCCGATAAATCTACACTACAGCCCTGAAAAACTTAACAGGAGTTGGTAGGTAGGTAGGTGAAATTAAGGGCGAAGTTTGGGCCAAATATGACCTACATACGCCCGGCACTAGGAGTGATTATTGAGAGTTAAAAACATTTAAATGTTAAAATTGAGTATTAAATGTTATATGAGGTCATATTTGCCAGTGTTCTTGACAAAATTTAAAACTGGTCTTTGGACTTCACCAAACATCAAATTTTCACCAAGAATAGATCTTAATGAGAAATTGTTTGATTTGGACATAACAACCTCTCTGAGTTCTTCACGATGATCTTTATGCCCCTCACATTCAAAAAGATAATGAAGGACAGTCTCTGGACAATTATTAAAACAATGAACACACGAAGGAGATGAATCATTGTCTAAAACGTGCTTGTAAGCATTTAATCCACAATTGCCAAGTCTTAAACGAGTGAGGGTCTTCACGGGGGTTTACATCAAACTCAATTGCCTCCCTTTACGTACAAGTTACCCAATCAAACCAGACACCAAGTGCGTAAATTAACTGGGTAACCCTCGATGATTACAATCTCCCGATGAAAGGAAACATTTTGTGACGTCACGGACATTTACATGAATAAAACCATCAAGCTTATATTTTCAGTCCAGTAAAATCGTTTAAATTTCAACAAGGTCTGAATGTGATATAGCAAACACAGAAAATGGGTCATCTGTTGTTTCTTATATTAATTTGTTTGTACTTTTCATACCTCATGTAAACTATGTCGAACATTCAAACAACCAATCCTATCAGTAAAATATACATGTATGAGATTCCATGTTGTGAAATGCTAACTACGTCACATGCAAGAATGCGTATATAGCTTTGAGTCATGTGTGTTCTACATTTTCCATGAATGAAAAGATTGGTTACACTCCCGCACAATGCGTTAAAGGGAGGGTATAATATCACACCCTCCAGTCATAGTGACGCCAAGTGTTTGGTACACATTGTAACATGATGTTAACAGGCAATATTACCTTCAAGTGGTGCTACAGCTATTGTATAAATCGGAAACATTATAATATACGACCTCTTTCACAAAATGGTAATTGAAATCACCGGAATTGATAAGTTTGAAATGTTTAGTGTTATTTGTTCACTATATGCCTCTGTCTCTCTGAATCCCTCTGTCTGCGGTTTTTGAAAACAATGACACAATACCTACATGTAGTTGAGTCGTCGGTCCGGAAGAAGCTGGTTTCCTTGGACCGGCTGTTTATGCGCAACAAATTGATCATTAACGGAAAGGGTGAATTGCAAATTGTATGATAATGTCCATTATTTTCTATAAAACCTTTCCAGAATAAAAGCATTAGAATGTTTACTTTTGTAGATCATCGAGTTATACATTAAAATCATGTAACGTCAGGCAGTAGTCATAAATGTACAAATAACATCCAATAGAATACTTATGTTGGTTTTGCTACCCGAAAATATTTTCCTTTATTTATTTAATTCTGTGCACACTAAATTGGCCGCATGTTATTTTGCTTCATACATAAAACACAATTCTAAAACTAGATAATTGAATTATGAGATGTTCACCATCTGAAAAGGGTTATTCCATCAAAATGGGAAAATACAACAAATGTAACATATTCTGGTCTTTAAAGGGGCAGTAGCACGTTTTTTTGATAATTTCATATTGTCAATTTTTCACTGATAATTGAATGTTAATGCTATATGTGTTATTTTGACAGTGTCAAAAATCTCATTACACAAGTCAATCATCCATAGTCAAAGGACAAAGTATGAAGATTCACATAAAATCCATTGGCGGCCATTTTGTGTGAACACCTTTAACTCATTTTGTGTAAGAAGAAGGAATCGCGCGGCTAAACTTTACGTTGTATTTTTGAATTATTACTGCTTTATTAAGTTTAAATACATTGTCTTTCAATTGGAATCAATAATTTTCATTTTCCTGACATCACCTCATATTCCCCCTAAAAACGTGCTACTGCGCCTTTAATGTCTAAGCGAGAACGAGGCTGTGAACTAGATGAAAGGCATGTCGCATGCAGGTAATTGACCCTCATAACCCCATCTCGGCGTGCCATATAAGGACATGTCACGAGAGGGTCCTGCCCTTACAGCAATGAAGATAGCCTTTCTCGTTGTCTCTTGTTATAAAAATGTCGGTTCAAAATGACAACACAAGACCTTCATTTCACAAGCGTTTTATACCCAATATATTATGGTGACGAAAGACCTTTTCAATAGCATTATAGGAGTACAATAGATATCAAACTTTAAAATTGCTTGATTTCTGTATAATGATTAGATTCTTGACATCGATATAAGAGTCGGTGATTTTGTACATCTGAGTTACAATCACCTTAAGATATCACGCAAGTGACCCTACGACGAGCCTATTCTCTAAAACATTCAAAGAACTTCTACTCCAGTTTGAACTATTTTATTCATTTCAAAGATACATGTATGAAAATTCCTTTATAAGGGCTTTATTATCCTTTGTCATGTTTTTCGATAATTCAAAAAATAAATTTATTCAACTTTATCATAGCCTCACTTCTTCGTTATAGTCAGGTGGCTAATTGAAATGATCGTTACATGCCGGATTAAAGCATGAAATTTGGCACAATGGTTGAAAATATACTCCTTATCAACAATTAGGGGGCGTGCCCGATTTTGGTGACCTACTTTTTTCAAAATCCAAGATGGCTGCCAAAATGGCGGCCAAAGTTTTAAATTGCCATAAATTAGTTGTCATTTGGCCTATCAATGTGTTTTAAACGGCAAAATATATGTTATTAAGTATGTTCTATACAATAGAACAACTTTTCTTTTGCTAAAATTTGTTTAAAATATTTTTTGGTAAAATATTGTGAAAATTTTAAAATTTTGAATCTTATTTGAACCAATATGTTCATTGTAATATATGTCTGAACAAATAACCTCACTCAACAGTTTCCCTTGGATTAGGATAGTTATCAATACTGAAACTGCATTGGAAAACACATTCTTTGAACAAACTTGCAAAGCTTTACAGCCGTACTTGCCGTTTTGTGTAGTTTTTGTAGCCTTCGGAAACGTCATCAACATAGGTTTCTAGTTTCTACTTACTATTATGTTCAATCCATCAGACAGATCAGGAAGTGTTGTTTCTTGCTCAGGAGACAATCTAGTTAACTAATTATTTTCTTGATACAACATTCTTTTAACGTGTTAGAAACGAGAATCCTTTGTAGATGGGAAGAAGTGCAAAAGCTTCAATCTTTTGGCCATGGCAGAATACAGTCGGTCTTAGTTCATTGAAATCAGCAGTAGTGCTGTCCAACAGAAGGCATTTTATAATATAATTTTATAAACACCTGACAGTCGCAAAAACAGAAAACCCAACGTCCACTGACTTTAAGCCTAAGATGAATGGTTCTGGACGGGATCACCGGTCATGTAAGCAATTTCTTTCCCTTTCAACTAAACTAGTGTCGTTAAGGCATTGAAGAATGGAAGAACCTTACATTCCCCACTAGTTCGTAATAATAATTAAAGTGATATTTGCTTAATATGTTGTAGAATGTGATATTTTGCTCTTCCTGAAAGTTACCCTTGCAATGCTAAGCAAGTTCTGGATAAAATTACAATTACGTGACATGCTGGTATGCTGCAACTACCTGGGTTTGTTGAAGATGGATGGGAAGTGTAAGATAATTTTGCTTGTCCCATGGGAGGAACCTTGAACTGTTCTTGATGAAAGGTTATCAACTATGTTGTCCAGTGTGCCCACAGTTCTCTCTTCCCTCTCTTTTCCTGTATCTCTAAAAGACAGTTGATGCAATTTTGTTTTCTGCCTCAATCATTGAATCGTAGCTGACACTTATTCTGAGTTCACGTTGTTGGTTGACAATCTTCTTGCTTCTTGTCAATGTTTGAATGTTGAGGCCAAAGAACAGTTTGCTCTCAAGTGCCTGATGTTACATTTTGAAAGTCTCCCCTTTATGTTGAAAAGGACCAACCAATATATTGTCTAACAAGTTTTAGAATATATTTTCTGATATCTTATATTTGGACAATAAAGCCTCATGGACACACACATTTTGCGATTTAGGAGCTTTAGAGTCCATTACTTTAATTTGGAAACGTCCCAACCAAAACCAAAAACAAGTCGGCATTGAAGTTTCTGGTCTGAAAGTATTGGTCAAATTCATAATTTGCATGGGAAACATTAATCTTCCCAAAGGACTCTACTTTGATTTCACTTACAAAAAGGTATTCTTCCCATCACACTGCACATTACATTCAAGGTTATTTACGATTTTAAAAAAAATCACTTGTAATTTTAAAACGTCTTCATAACACTAGTTCTTGTTCATATGGTGAGTCCAATGGGCACTTCAAATAACTACTTCTGTCTTTAAAAATAATGGATATGTCTAACTTCATTTTTCTTAGAACAACCAGTATTTTCCTCCAAGGAAACTGTTTATATTATCTTATACTGCAATAAAATAAAAGCAAGCGATGTCGTCCGAGAAGTACATACATAACTGTAGCTGAGCTTAAAGTTATAGCTTTGTTTGCAAGTAAATTAAATAAAGAATTAAGATGAAAAGTGATTCATTTTTGAATTTGAAAAAATACATAGAAAGTTGCCATTTTACATTGATTAAATAACCTCAAATTTAGGACTATTTCAATGTAAAAATATATATATTATGGATATGATATCTCTTAATAATGGAATAGTGTCCTCAGATCCCACATAAAAACAGGGAACACGTGGGTTTGTTGTAAGTATGGGCGACCTAAGTTTGATTCCAGGAATGTATACAGTTCAACCGCAACGCAATGTATTGCTCTCCGCCTTATCTCTCTGTGCCTTCCTGCCTCAGTCAGCTAGGCTAAATGTATAAACAAAAGTGCCGAGTGCTAGTAGATGTGATCAACTTTAATCAATCAATTACAGCTAATTAAGAAACTTAAAATCGGGCACACCACCAGAATATGGTTAGTAATGGTGAGTACTTGAAGTATGCAAAGTTTCATGCTTTAATCCGGTGTGTAACGATTCGGGTTAAAATCTGCAGTTAGCCACCTGACTATTATGAATTTTGGGGGTGCTAAATTTTTTCCATAATTATGTATATTTCATATTGTCAATAACAGGATGTTATGTATCAGACGATTCAGACGTCCCTATTAGGATGGTTACGATTCAGGTGTCAACTATTAAGGATATTCTTGGTTGGATGTTTTTAAAGGGACAGTAGCACGTTTTTAGGGGGAATATAAGGTGATGTCATGAAAATTAAAATTAATGGTTCCGAATGAAAGACAATGTATTTAAACTAAATGGAGCAGTAATAATTCAAATATAAAATGTACAATTTAGCCATGCGATTCCTTTTTCTTACACAAAATGAATTACAGGTGTTCACACAAAAATGGTCGCCAATGGATTTTGTGTAAATATTCATACTTTGTCCTCTGACTATGGGTGATTGACTTGTGTGATGAGGTTTTTTACACTGTCAAAATAATACATTTAACATTACCTTACAAATATCAGTGAAAATTTTAAAATATAAATTTATCAAAAAACGTGCTACTGCCCCTTTAATGATGTTCACTGTTTAAGAATTTCATGATTGAGATGTTACCTAGTAGAAAGTTCATAATGCAGATGTTCACTATTCACCATGTGTTTCAGATTTCACTTTCTAAGTGTCTAAGATTCAAATGCATTTTTAAAGTTGTTCATGAATCAGATCATTAGTATTCATCTTTTCTTTATTCATGATCTTATCATTTGATATTCATAGTAGAAGAATGTCTAAGTGAATGACAATTATGATGAAGGGTCTGTTGCTATAATATGCCTCAAATGCCATAAGTAATGAAGTAAATTCAAATCGTACATGTCTTCACCCAAATGCCAAATATACATAAAATAATAGTTTTTTAAAAACCCAACTCTATCAGAAAGCAGAACAGAAATAAGATGTCAGACTTTCATGAATACTGGTTAATTAAACTTAAAATTCTACCACTACCAATTTGTCTTGATATTTGCTAAGAATTGTTGACTTTTCGAAACTGAACATAGACAAATTAACGCGGTATGTCCGGTAAAGGGTAAAACGTTATATCTATTGGTATAAATACTAACCTATGAGGACGTTCTTTATTAGTTATATAATCGCTAATTACACTGGTTGTCCCTTTAAGATGATAGTAGTTGCAAGAATATTTTAGGTTAACAAGCTGCCAAACATATTTGTACGATTTTAAAATTTAAATAAATGCGTGTGTTTTATAGAATAAATTACCCAATTGGAATTGCAAACAGCAAGGATTAGAGAGCCTAACAGTAAGTCTACATTTATATAAAATAGCTCTGTGCAACTCCTCAAGAACGCTTGTTGAAGGAGAAACCTCTTGAATAGAAACTCACTTGACTTCTTCGCTGTAAAACAAACAGTCATACACAAGCCACGTTGGGGTTTTTGACGGCGTCACGCATAGCACAAATATGTGGCATAAATGATGCAGTTACTCAATGAGAAAACTTGTTTTTCGTGTTTAATCTTTGCGTTTTCACAGGCGTGTAATTCAAGTTGTGCTTGTTTAGTTTGCTAATGCATGATTTCGTCATCGGGGACCTGAACATCGTCACTGACAGACGACAAGATTCCAATCTAAATAAATTTAGACCAACAGGTTTTATATTTGGTCATACAACAGTATGAAAAAGTTAAAAATCTGTTGATCTAAATTTATTTAGATTGACAAGATTCATAACTCCTTTCTCCGACTAAAGAGCCACTCCGACGTTTTCGTCACATATTCTTTAGCCTTGATACGAACTTAAATACCCTTAATGTGAATGTCGATGTAAAAGATCTTACATATTTGTCTTCAAATGTCCAATATCAGACAACTTCTTCTTCTTAATGATTATCTATAACCTAGCCTCAATAATACTCGCTTTCAGATATTGAGTCTAGCAAGATGTAGTAGCAGGTCGACCTTTCGCCGACTTTGACCCTCCAACGTTATCTGTGCGAATGCATGCTATTGCGGCTTGGTAAGACGATCCCTGATTGGTAAAGTCGATAGATCAGCTAACGCAACCCGCTACCACATCTTGCTCAATATCGGGAGTATAGCGAGTATATTGAGGCTAGGTTTACTTAGAATGTAAATTTAAGACCTCCGATGCGGAAATGCTAGTCATATAACTATCTTAACATTAGCAAATCGTAACTGTCATCTCAAATGATTTATCTAAGTTAGAAAATACGTTCAACTGATTGTCACGAAATGGTATCCACACTAAAATGGCCAGCAACAGTTTTGAACTGAATCCTTTCTTCTACAGACAACGGATGTTCGATTTGAGTTGTGAGAAGTTGGACTCTTAGAAGATAATATTAAGCATAAGTATGATGGCCGAGAGGGGCCATTTTAATTTCGCGTTAAAGATCAACACGAAACATGTGAACGAAATCGCGAAACATGTAAACGAAATCGCGAAATTGCAATTTCGCAATTTCGCTTTGTGTTCGTTTCGCCATTTCGTAATTTCGAGGTTTAGTTTTCGCGATTTCGCGATTTCGTGTTGATCTTTAACGAGAAATTAAAATGGCCCCTCTCGACCATCATACATAAGCATTAGATCTATTGCGTATTAATTGAAGAAATAAAGTTTCAGTTAAACATACTACTGTACCTTTAATCTTAATACATTCTTGACCTGAGTTGGGATCGAGGGTGGAAATTGTTATATACGTATGATATTGATTACCCATTCTTAAGAAAGGGAGAGTCTTGTTTACTCGTTATATGATTTTTCAAAATTGGGTGTGTTATAGGTTATGCTACGCAATAAGAGCAGTGCTTGCGTTAGAAAGACAAAATAACGTATATTTTATCTGAACGCGTGAGGTTTTCAATGTTTATCACCTTGAGAACATGATATCGTACATGTAATGGTATTTTTGTACTCTTGTGGGATTGGAAGGGGTTATTTCGTACGACTTGATGCCTAAATTTTGCCCCTATGGGCTTTTGTCAAAAACTCGACCGCTGTCCGTTCAGTAAGATGAAGATACTATGCGAGTTTCTTCAATGAAGAATGAAAGCGTTGTTTGTTCCGATTATGGTTCGCAGGTTTCATCGCAGTACATAGAAACTGTAGTTTTGCATGCTTTCTCTAGCAAAATAATTATTTTTCAATGTAAAAAATAACAATTTAATTAAAAAAAAACATTCTTTCCATCACTTACATGTATATCAAGCCAATAAGGCAGAGAGTAGCTTATCATGCGAAGGAATGTCAGTAATGATGAAAAGAAGGTGGACTGGGAAGTCACCCCTGGGGAACAACCTATTTACGAATGATTTTTTAAAGATTACATCATAGTAAGGAGAGCCCCCAATCAAACGTCGTCCTCTTAATTCAGCCACTGAGATATCACATACACAAAATAATACAACACATAACCATCCTCATTTCACGGTCAATATAAAAAAATGACTGTTTCGAAACATTCACCACCACCAGAAGGCTACATCCGATCCAAATCCGGAAGAAAAAAAATCACCCCTCTCATACGTAACCGGATATAGATACGTCGATGGTGATTGGATAAAGTAGTAAAGGACTGACCACTCACATTTCACAGATGACAAGTCAGCTGAAGTGGGCGGCTATAATTGCCCCAGTCACGCACGGGCCTGCTTATTTATAAGGGGCAGTTTAGGTCAGAGCGATCATTTCCTGGGCAATATACACATATCAGTTTATCACTGTTGAGAGAGAGAAAAGTAAGTTTTATAAAGTTTATACATTTATATTTAAACATTTAAATCTCGTTTATTTCGTTTTGAACTAGTTCGATAAAAACATAAGTTATATGTTTTCATTTGTAGGATACATAGTGAATGTTGAACTTTGAACTTTAGCCACAACTGGATATAATTGGGTTAATTGTGTGCCTTGAAATCATTCATTTATATAGGAACTTGAGTTGTAGATTTTTTTAGTTTATAAAACATACTATGTAAGTTATATTTTCAACTTTTTGCATTTTTATAACTGTTCACTAACGAAATACCATTTTATATATGTAAATAATGTATGAAAGTGCTTCAAAATGTGAGTGTTACGTAAGATTTGTGATATATCAGACATACGTATATGTTTCATTTCCAACTGTAAGGCAAATTCTTATTGCTATTTTTATTTAAAAAATCAAATGATAATTATTCCTTTTTTTTTTAATTTCAATTTTCCCCATATCATTTTCGTCACGTATATTTATAATCCCTTATCCTGTAAAATCAGGGTTTCTCTTTCGCTTTTTCCTTTGGTCAATTGCTGATTTAATAGGTCATTAATCCCTTGAAATTTGAATATTGTTTTGTCACAATTGTAATTGGATAGGACAAAATATTTTGATTCGAAATATTATATAAAAAAACAGCAAAAATAATGTTAATTCGGAGAAAGTGAAATTTTCAATTCCTCAGCTTCTTCAATAATTCTAATCAGACGAAAAATATAATGAATGATTTTTTAAGTTCATCTTAACGTGAATGAATTTGATTATACCTATAATTCATTTCAAATTAGAATCGAATTCTACTGGGGTTTTTTCATAGTTAAATTTTTCTTAGATTATAAAATATGATATAAATAAATATAATAATGATACCAGCCTCATTGTTATACTTTTTATCACATGACGTCTGAGTTAAAAACAGCGATATGGTGACGTCATGATATTTCCAAAGCGATGCTATGTATAGATATGACGTCATATGGGTCAAACATATTAAATATCATGAGGTAGATTAAATATCTACTTATGTCAATTGGATATAGACCTACTTGTTCCTCGGGAATGAATGGCATATTTGTAACGGCAGCTCTTTTTCGAGAATATAGCTAAACAAGTGCTGATCTAGAAATGTAAATAACATTAATATGAAAGTAGTTAAATACAGTTTGACGTTCTATATTACATAAATAACAGTCGTTTTATTCCTGAATTCAATGATTTGAATGTTTTATTACGTCTGATTGAAGATCATTCAATGCGATCATGATTTAATTGTACAAATATAGTTATCATGAGTGGAAGTTTGAAACCCTTAACATTCAATTTGGAAACAAACAATAACAAATCTTATTCTATTTCAGATGTCAAAACTTCTAATCATCGTTGCTGGGTCACTTCTCCTCCTGACTCTCGCCGATTCTCGCCCAAGCTTCCTTGAATCTCGTCCTAGTCTCGCGGAATCAAGCCCACGAGAAATGGATGAAGCACCCACCTCCTGTCCAGATACCGAATCAGCCGGTCAGTGCTACAGGTGCGCCGTCCATTTTGACATCAGCGAGATTTATGATATTTGCTGCAGCAATGCAGAGATACGAGACTATTGTAAGGATGAAGTGAACACTGGAGACACATAACGGACACTGAACACAGAAGTGAACGGTGAAGACACATGGTGGACACTAAAGATCAGCCAATCAACACAGAAGTCGCCGAGTGGACGTTGAAGACACATGGTGGACACCAAAGACAACCGATCAACACAGAAGTCGCCGAGTGAACGGTGAAAACACGTAGGTTTACGTCACAGGGTGAACTTAGCAGACACTTGTGAGCACTGATGTCAGACAATGAAAACTCCTGACAACAGTGAAGAGCGAACACTCAGTGTAAACAGTGAAGACAAGAGTTGGATACTCTTAAGATACATGGGCATTAACGCCAAAGAGTTATTACTGATGACACGTCGGGAAAATGTGAAGACACATGGTGAATATTTGGAAGACACATGGTGAATATTTTGAAGACGCATGGTGCATGTTTTGAAGAAACATGGTGAATATTTTGAAGACACATGGCGACTCTTTTGAGAACGCATGGTGACAAATAAGAAATAATAACTTGATATCTTAAAGAAACATGGCGACTTTGAAGATACGGTGAATATTCTGAAAACACATTGTGACATCGAAGACGCGGGGATCAATCTGAAGACACGTGGTGATATTAAAGACAAATAGGGACTATTCTGAAGACACATAGGGAACGATTTGAGGACATACAGTTACCACCCTAAAGACACACAGAAACATTCAATACATTTGGTAAATGCCGAAAAGATATTATGAAAACTGAAGACTCATGGTCAAAATAAAAGACAAAGGTGACTGTCGAAACACATTATGTCGGATACATCAAAATAATAGAGACATGTTGCATTTAAAGATAAAATTCGAGAAAAGAGGTTATACTCGATGTAGAAAGGTAAAAGAACTGACACTTAAAGGGTCAACACTGAACTGGTTGTTTTCTAATTAATGTATTTATTTATTTATCATTGACATCATATTAATTTATTGCATTTGACAATGTTTCATTGTGTTGTTACGTAAAATATATGATATGCATATGTGTGCGTGAGTGTTCATTATATGAAAATATATATTAATTTATTTCAAACGTGTATTATCTTATTTTTTATACATGTTTATCTTTTACTTTATGAATAAACGTTTGAATTATTACACTGTATGTTGTAGTTGTGCTTAAAGTCAAAGAGTACAGGAAACGTTGTAACATACAGCTGCATCCTAAAAGTGTGTTCACCTTATTTTTTTCATTCTGCGTGTAGTATGTAGTTTGAAAGGTCTCTCATTAACTCAACCGAAACTCTTAAATTTGTTTGCGTCGGTTGTGTCATAAAACTTCTAAATTCCAAAACGTCTACAGAATGTTAGGGCGGGATAAATTACCTGTTACCCCCTGTTACATGTTGCATATTACAACAACAAAAAAAGAAAAAAGTTTTGTACCCCTAATCATTTACATTAAATCGGAGCAAGCATATGGCGACAAAACTAAGATAATATAATTATGTTGAGTAATAATGGTGACAAAATCATCATTGTGATCAAAATTTGAATTGCAACATCAATTACGTCTAAAATGCACGGGGTTTGTTTTGACAATTTTATATACTAAAATTTTTACTGATAATTGGACGTTAATGCTAAATGTATTCCTTTAATAGCGTCAAAAATCTCATTACGCAAACCAAATATCCACAGAACAAATTATAAAGATTCACATAAAGTCCATTGGCGGCCATTTTTATGTGAACACCTTTAATTAATTCTGTGTAAGAAAAGGAATCGCATACCTGAGCTTCTCATAAAATATTTGATTTACTAATGCAGTGATTGGGAAAGGCAGGGGCCATGGGCCATTTTGCACATTGGATGAATAAATGGCCCACTAAAATTTTGAAGTTTACTATTGATATAATGGGCAATGGCCCATTTGCAATTTAGAAAATTGACAAAATACTGAAAATTGTCAAAGATGTCTTTCCCAATCCCTGCTAGTGCTTCATCTAGTTTAGATAAATTGTTTTTCAATTGGAACCATTTATTTTCATTTTCCTGACATCACCTAATATGCCCCCAAACATGTCACTGCCCTTTAAACACCGACACCAACACCAACATCAATATGAAGTAGGCTTCAGCATGCCCTTACGTCAGATAATGTCGTCCAGGAAAAGTGTCCCGCAGCTAAATAAATACAAAGCACACTAGGTGCAGTGTGTAAATAGGAGTGTACAAATTGTTTTGTTTCTCCATTTATTAACCTGTTTCTGAATGGAGGTTTGTTCAAAGCCAAAGTTCAAAGCTAAGAAAACACAATTTGACGAGTGGCCATTCCAAACATAAGTAAAGCGATATTTCCTCATAAGTAAAGCGATATTTATACCTACCGACTTCTGTGCTTTATAAACCTTTGGACCACATGAATACGGATAAATGTGCCAGTGATTCTTATTTTAGCTTATAAAAGTTATAAACCTTGCTTAAAGGGGCAGTAGCACGTTTTTTGAGAATTTTATATTTTAAAAATTGCACTTATAATTGTAAGTAAATGCCTTATGTATTATATTTACAGTGTCAACAATCACATTACACAAGCCAATCACCCATAGTCAGAGGACAAAGTATGAGGATTCACATAAAATCCATTGGCGGCCATTTTTGTGTGAACACCTTTAATTCATTTTTGTAAGAAAAAGGAATCGCATGGCTGAACCTTACGTTATATATTTGAATTATTACTGCTCCATTTAGTTTAAATACATTGTCTTTCATTTGGAACCATTCATTTTCATTTTCCTGACATCACCTTATATTCCCCCTAAAAACGTGCTACTGCCCCTTTAAAGAAGAACAAGTTCTTATGGAAAGTCAACTTCTTTATTGCATGAAATGCGACGTTTCGGTGTAGATACTAACACCGTTATCAAGCAAGTGATGCTGGACAAGATTGTTGGAGAGAATATATACATAGATTGAAATTGGTTTATACAATTGAGAAGTTTGATGTTTGATGCTTTGTTTACTGTAATGATAACCAATCAGTATGTACATCAACATATTCCTTTGTATAAACCTAGTTATTATGTCTTAGTACATCAAACTACTCAATTGTATAAACCAATTTCAATCTATGTATAAGAAGTTGACTATCCATAAGAACTTGTTCTTTTTCATCAACCAACTTCTAAATGCCTCTCAAAGAAGATCTTATTTTAGCTTATAAAAGTTATAAACTTTGCTAAAACTCTGACTAAATGATACTCCTGTGACAGATATACAGTAGAACACGGATATAACGAACTCAAAGGGACCAAAGAATTCAGTTGCTATATCCGGTGTTCGCTACTCACGTTTGGCCCCGATGCATACATCTTCCTACGCAGAGCCTAAAAGGCCAGTTTCCAAACTGTCAGTTTTATGCCTTGCTGCATAGCCATGAGTTTTCTGTGCTTGCTCTCTAGCCTGCAAGGGCACCATAGCAGCACAGAAAAGTAGAGTCTCTGCAGTAAGGCATAAAATGACAGTTTGGAAACTGGCCTTTTATGCTCTGCGTAGGAAGATGCAATGCATAAGACTTTCGATTGTACTTACAAACTTGTTCACTATATCCGATTGTTCGCTATATCCGTGTTCTACTGTAGGTGTAAAGACCCATGACTGGTGACTACATCTTATTAGCTTAAAGGGAATAAAGTAATGTAAAGAGGAAACAACTAATACGCTGAATCCACATCACAAATTTTCCTTGGTAAAAGTAAGGACAAACACTTTGACATTTTTCATTCTCAATTCCCTTAACGGATGTCATTGAGTTGCAAATAAAGGCATATGTAAGGGTTCTGTCGGATTGCCTTCACTTCCGCACCAGGTACCCACGTGGACCGCTGAGTGAAGTGAGGCTGGGTCATTGACCTAGGCTTACAACACGAGTCTCTTAAAGAGACACCGAGTATGTTGATAGGATCACACATGTAAAATTTTGAAATCGATGTTATTACATCGAGAATCACTAACTGTTACTGAAAATAACAAGTTAAAGGTCAATCAGTACATTAGAGCGAAAGTACGGCCATTCAAAGTCAGGATTTTGATCGAAAACCGGACAATGTTGGCTCGAGTTGCGCGCGCAAATTCGTCAAACGTAATTTTGAAACCTTGTCATAAGCTGACAGGAAGATATATTCGATTCGATAGTGTTTATTAGGTATTGTGACTAATAGATAGATTAATTGGATGCATAATTTCGAATATTAAACGTATTTGAGATGTTTTCTTGATATTCCCGTAAAATCAAGCATTTAGAGATATTATGCAAAAATGGATAAATGGTTAGGCAGAAAATCAACCGTTCTCACTTTAAGTTTATCAATAAAGGTGCAGGTCACCAAAATATACGTTTAAACTCTATCCTGTTGTTCCTGAGTTTTAAATAACACTGGTGACGTCAGTCTATTGTTCTCTCGCTACATTATTTTTCAGTAATGGAGCGTTGTATTTTACATCTAGTTTTTCACTTGAAATTTCATTTGTTATGATTTTAAATAGGCATTAAGTTGAGTTAATTTATGTCGGTTAAGGATGTTCGCTCCTCATATTTAAAGGGGCAGTAGCACGTTTTTAGGGGGGATATAAGGTGATGTCAGGAAATAATATTAATGGTTCCAATTGAAAGACAACGTATTTAAACTAAATGGAGCAGTAATAATTCAAATATCTAACGTAAACTTTAGCCATGCGATTCCTTTTTCTTACACAAAATGAATAAAAGGTGTTCACAAAAAAATGGCCGCCAATGAATTTTATGTGAATCTTCATACTTTGTCCTCTGACCATGGATGATTGACTTGTGTAATGAGATTTTTGACACTGTCAAAATAATACTTTTAGCATTAACTTACGATTATCAGTGAAAATTTTAGAATATAAAATTATCAAAAAACATGCAACTGCCCCTTTAAGTTGAGTTAATTTATGTCGGTAAATATCCTCCTAACTCTTCATTTCTGAAAAATAATGGCCCTCGGCTCCATTAGTGTTTAAGAAAGGAGAGTGACGCGGACATTAACCTGTAGCCTACCTGAAATTACCCCTGAATCGTTATTTCACAAGATCTTCTGTTACATTGTTCCTCGACTCGAAGCCAATATTTAAAAAATGGCTGCTTGAAAACGGCGTAAGGACCTATACCGAAACGTCGTTATTTTCTATAATAAAGAAGTTGATCATCCTTAAAGCTCATAGTCTAATGCTACGGTCACACTTACACGATGTCATCCGCGATGTATCACGTGCAACGTCATCTTGATATGCACCTATACAATGTATGTTCTTGATACACACGCCATTCACACTGACAACGGACTTGATGTGCACGTGGCTTTTCGGCGAAGATCGTAATGAGCTACGATTGAGTAAAAAGTTTTGAACATGCTCAAAACTTTCGCGATCATCGGGAAACATCGTGAAATACACGCATTATGCACGTGGTGCATACGTGTTACATCGTACTCTACTCTTGTTTATCGTAGTATTGCCGTGAGCAAATTGTTATTACGATGCTCCCGTCAGCTGTACGAATAGGAAGTGTTAATTGCGAATGTGTTACGTTCACTATAAGAGTTGATACCGAGTATAAAGCGTCTTTAACAAGACACCATTAAGTGTTTATCACGATATTAAAGTGCTCTTTAAGAAAAATGGAACAATAACCCCCAAAAGGCATAGGGCAAGTATAGGGCGTTTTAAAACAAATTAAGATGTCATAAAAGTTGTTTAGTAGTTTCTACTGATAAAAGGTTGTTTGCTTTTTTTGCTTTGGGAAACCTTCTTAACACCAAATTATATTTATGGTCCATTAAATGAAGAATTGATTACAAAATATCCATAGTCAGATTGTCTTTTATCACTCAAGTTTGAAAGTTAACTGTGATAGGCTTACCTAGTTTAATTTTCACTGGTAGATTTATTGAAATGGCAGCCATACCCTCTATTAGCTCCAACCTCTATATCAAGAAACTTATATTCTCTGTCCATTAATGACATGAGAACGATGCTGTGGAGCCCCTTGAAGTTTAAATAGAGGGAACAAAATCCAGAAGGCGCTATAATAGCTATATGTTTACCGTCTAGTGCACCAAGTCAGTTATGGAATTCCATCTTTTGGAAAATCCATCAACAACATTTTCCCATTCATCCTCATTTGATGGACACTGGAAGAATAATGAAAAATAAAAGGTTGAGTTTATTTTATAACCACGACCAATTTGTCGGGACTGATTGCGGAAAACTATTCATCCTGATATTCTTTTCAAATCTGCACAATTCTTTTTTACCTTACTATGAGAGATGAAAAGAAAAGATACAGAATTACAAGTTAGAGATAGTAATGTACATTTTATGAAAAAACACTTCGTCTGACCAATTGCAGAAAAAACATTCATTCTTCATTCATTCAATTCCTCCTTTTGGGGGGTCAAATGCTGTGCAAGAGACGTCTACTTTGGAAGTGAAAAATAATTAAGTTGGTCAGGGATGCACATTAGGGGGTAAAAGTGAGCCACGCTCACTTCTTTGCTTGTTTCTAAAATATGAAGTATTATTTAGCAAGTGCTTATAGATTCATTGAAATAACTTTTAAATTAATGCAAAAGCAGTAGTCAAATGTTACCTCCAGAAATTCTCTAGAAAACGCTTCCATTATACCGTTGCAATTTTCAGGAATAATGCCAGAAATGGTATTGCTTGCCACCCTGTAATGATATTGGAGAGTTTTGTAGGCCTCTCCAATTGCAAGATATCGAAGGATAAAAGCGAGACGTATTGCTGGATCGATTGGTTATCTCACGAAAGTGGTTTTATTCGATATTCTTTAACAGATTCTTTTTAACAATGTGTCAAAATTTCAGGGTCCTCCCAAAAAATAGTGAAAGCCAGCTCTGTCTTCCAGAGCAAGCTCCTGCTGCAATGTTTCATAAAACCCCAATATGTCACGCCGCAACATCGATGTTCTTTTCCAGTTTTTTTCTGTTGCTGATATCATGGGCTTGATATTACCTAAATTACATCAAAATTATGATAATATAATAGAAATTGGAGAAATATATAAGAAGAAGAAGAAGAAGAAGAAGTTTATTCAGTATTGAAGGCCTCATGGCCAAGAGTACAATCATTTAAATAATAGTTTGCGTATGGACAGGATAACATCTAGTGTTATTACAAAATTTGTATTTGCACAGGCAGGTTGCGTTTAAGAAATATTGCAACAGATTTCAATAAATGTACATTTGTTGTTGTTAGAAGTTGTTTGAATTTTAATTCGGATGGGAAGGTATGATAATAACTGGGTATATACAATTGTCTATGTACAGAATAGAAAGGACACACAAGTAGAAAATGAAATTCATCTTGTGTAACATTATAATCACATTTGTCACATAAGAGTTTACTAATTTGTGTATCAATATTATACCTTTGTTGTTGAATGTTCAACTTATGACTCAGACAGCGAAACTTGCATAAAATACGAATAAGATCTTTATCAGTATTCAGTGCTAAAATGTATTTCTCAGGTTCCAGGGCAGATTTAATTTCTCCATAATATTTATTCATATATATTCAACTTTAAAGAAATATCAAAGTAGCAACAACAATTGAAAACGTAAAAGTAATATAATTTATGACAAACAATGTAATTATTTCAATATTTTCGAAATCGACAACTTCTCCCATATTCACATTCACCTCAAGCTACAACAAGAGATAATATTCATATAAATGGTACATCTTTGCTATTTCTAGTTCTAAATCCTTTGATATAAAGTTGACACTGACAGTGACTTTATTATATGTAGTCTAGGATGTTAGAAATACTTAACGACATCAAAAGTTTGACCAATGAGAGGTTACCTTCATTACCTTCATTCTGCCTAGAGTTAATTCCCCGTTATAACTAGACAGTTAGACCATCAACCCGGAATATCAAAAGTTGGGGCAGATAAGGATTACCGTGAACCCTGCCTCACCCATGTGATACTTCTTTCGGAAATGCTTGGTAGCGACAGTAACAGCTGTTATTAGCTTAACTACACTGAATTCGAAAAGAAACTTTGCAATTTTAAAACTGAAATTTCGAAAACGATCTCATATTTACATTTTCATTTAAGTTGGCAATGACATAGTTGAAACCCACACTTTCAAGTTTAAAAATTGTAATTGAGCAATATTCATGCATTTTCGCAAAAATGGCAAAAATGTCATAATCACGTGACGTTTCCGCTGGAACTTAGTCACGTGACGAAAAAGTTTGATAACTGTCCATAATGAATGTTTGTCACTCCAATAGTGAAAAAAACACCTTAAAACCAGTAAACGGTATAGCAAAAATATCGCGAATCCCCTCTGAAAATTGACAAAATTGATCAAAAACAGCCCTTTTTACAAGGGTAGTGTTCCTACATTTTTAATGGTAACTTGATTCGGCTATACAGAGAGGTTGTGAGGATTGCTGACAACCATGAAACACAAAAAACAGTTGTTTTTTCACTGCATGAGAGCCGATATCTGTGACATTAGACCACCGCCAACGTTGTCTCTTAGTGACGTTAAAGATAGCAAACATCAAAAGTCGGCATGTTGTTATGTTCTCGTGCACTTTATGAACTTGGACAGATCTAATCAGAGCTCATCGACTGCTAAGTTGATAGCTATTGGTCACTGAACATCGACACATGGCAATTTCATTCGAAGTTATAACGTCAGAATTGGCATGCAATAACATAATTGAATTGCGATTGTTGAGCTCTTAAGACTAGTTGCCATTTGTACGACTCAAAGATGTGTCAATATGACAAGTAAGACTTGTGTCCACACATTCCAATTAATGGAAAAGCTTTGATGCAGACGAAATGTGAAGCTGAAGCTGCTGACGGAGTACGTAATTTAACGTTTGACCTTTTTTGTTACTCGTGGCAGATTTGGAAGTTATAACACACGGGCTGCTCAAACCTGGTACTAAAGGAGCTCATTTTAGTACTTCAACGAAATTATTGCAAAAACATCATTTCAACGAACGTCTGAACAACCAAAATTTCGACCCCTGCCCACTTCAGATCAATTAAGTGCAAAACTGGGTTTCCCACCTTTAATTTGGATTCGCTGGTTGTTTAAACAAATGATTGATTAATAAGAGGCATTGTGTTTTAAATTCCTATCGTTTTACATTCTTCAATCAGAATCATTATAAAATGGTGCAAAGTTTCTTTTGGAAGTCAGTGTAGAGATGAAACGTCGACATCCATGATGGACCTTCCCTGAAGGCTGACTGGTATTGTTTCATCTAGCCAAGAGAAGTAACGTGTCTGAAACCAACATTGATAAGGAGATATTATGTCGTATAAAACACGGCTACATCGTGATATCAACGTTTTAAGCACGTAGCAGCTCGTACATCACGCGTTGTGAACACGCCCCTTTCTTGACAAACACGCACGCAAATCCGAGTAATAACGTAAGTCTCACTTGATGTGAACGTAATGTGTTAGTGATACACTCGCGGTACATCGTATCATGTTCTTGTGAACAGTATGAAATACCTTTTTCCTACGACAATCCGCACCTCGTAATAAGCACGTCTATGACATCGCGTAAGTGTGGCCTTAGCATTATAAGATGGGACCGGGCCGCATTGCTACGTTCATGATAATATTATACAGCTATTTATTATAAAATCATTTTATTAAGCTTACGTAGAAGCTACAATCGTACGACCTAAGATCTGACTGTGAACATCAGAGACGGATTATATGTCGAATAAAGATGCTTATATATGGTTGTTTTCTACTTAGAGTATACAAGTGATGTATTTTAAATCATTCATCTAATCGAAACTTATTATTTGTACGGTAAAATTTGTGATTCCTTCGAATAAGATATTATTTAAATTCTTGCGTGACACTGGGTTGTATATGTGTGCGCGTGTCTTCCTAATTTGTTTTGGTATCAATGATTTAAGATCGCAAGTTATTACGGAAGCATCCTAGTGCTACATTCACAAATTTTTTATCCCCTGATTAGAAGATACCATCACCTATTTAGGACTTGATAATCACCTAATTAGGCCATATCACCTAATGAGGAAAAACTATCAACTAATCAGGAGAAACTAAGTCCTAATTAGGATGTCCTAATTAAAAGATACATAGTCCTAATATGTTTATATCCTAATCAGGAGATAGTATCGCCTAATTATGAGATATTACCTCCTAAATAGGCGAAAATGTATTCCTAATTAGGATGTAGCTATTTCCTAACTAGGACTTAGTATCTCCTAATTAGGTGATAACTAAGTCCTAATTAGGTGATAACTAAGTCCTAATTAGGGGATCTTCTAAATAGGCTATAGTTAAGTTATATTTAGGAAATAGCTATAAGTAGGACTTGGTATCTCCTAATGAGGAGATTAAAATATTTGACTGGGGCCCTAGTAGGCTTCCGTAAGTTCTACATAAGTTGCAAAAGCAAATCATACTTTTTTGATGATTTCATTGTTGTGTTAGTCACAGGAAGAGTTATCTACACAAGCAGGCGATTGTTAAAGCCCCTGGGGAAATTATCTTTAATGTTGTTGTTGCAAAAAACTGATTTCAAAGTATCCAACAGACAGATAAATAACAGTGATTGATTCACATCGTTGTAATCAAATAATTCAGAAAAACATTGAATTACAAAACATTCATTCAAGAATTTAAATGTGACCAAGGGGAAATGACACACTTGTCGATAGATTTCGGTGTCGTTTCTTAAGTTAAGCAATAATGAGCTCGGTTAATCAAAGAAAGGTGACCCGCCAAATTAATTGAGTTGTGAATTGTCCATAGCCTCTCAGTTAGATTAAGCATTAAACTGGGAAAGATTTTCGAAGCTCTCTTAGTGCTAAGATAGTCGTAAGTACCATACATTACCATTGACATACGACTATCTTAGCACTAAGAGAGCTTCGAAAATCTAGGCCCTGGCATTTTGAAACTAATTTTATGTTGAAATTAACATGAGAACACCAAAATACTTAGTAGCACTGGAAAAAATGTTTTTCATTTTCACGTTTTCTCTCTTCAAAGGTTGCTGAAATCTGATGCCAACCTTTGTTTCAGTACTATTACTTCTCGGGGTAGGAAGAAAACACTTAATTGGATGCAATCGAAGTTAATTCTGTAATCACCAACGCAAATTTAAACGTAACCATTCGAAAAACATCGGTTATTTCCGTATTGTTTGGGAGAGCTGCGTACATAGGCCTTTGTACCTCAGGAAACAGGGAACTTTACGTTCAAGGCTATTAAATCGCCGCATAAGTTTCAATGAAAATAGTTTGTTTTTATTTTTGCCGCTAGGATAACCTGCCTGAAACTCAGGATGTGCGCATATTATTTAAGCGACGGATATTATGACTCGGCTTGCTGTACCTGGTCAGAATGGGTAAATGATTTTCAGTCAAACGTTTGCTCTGCAAACATAAACACTCCCACCATTAAATCAGTTAGATCTTTTCTTGAACACAGGAGAAGGGTTGTTATAGCAATAACACCAGTACTGAAAAAAATGAAAAAAACATTTGATATTGAATTGTTATCGTTTATATCAAAATTCGTTAAGAACTCGAATGAAACAATAATACAAAATACTCGGATACAGAAAAACATAGATACTTGAATGTGGATACCATGAACTTATGAAATCAAGATAGTATCATATCCAGTTGGATTCGATTTCCTAGATGTTATCGATAGCGTCAACACAGGGGCAAAAGAAAGGATACCAACTTTTCCAAAGAGTACAAAACAAATTCCTGTAGTAACTGAAATGTGACTACGAACCCTTGTGATAGGTAATCAGTTGTGAAGAAGTACTCACAGTTTTAAACATCAAAGTATGATACTTATAATTGAATGATTGTTCAAATACACGAGGGATTACAAAACAGCTATTTCAATGTTATTTTAGTCATAGTCTTTGAATTGAAATAAAAATATTATGAAATGTAAAAATCTAAAAAAATAAGATGTTTCCAATATAAATATCCCTGGTAGAAGTTAATTTCTTCACGCCTTTTGCCTGTAAGTTGGTTTAAAAAACAAGCACAAGGGCCATTTTCACCATCCGATCTCGTCCAGTTAAGGAGATTTTTTAACGGCGTTTTTTTGAAAGGTGTGTATATTAAAGGGGCAGTAGCATGTTTTTAGGGGGAACATAAGGTGATGTCAGGAAAATGAAAATAAATGGTTCCAAATGAAAGACAATGTAGTTAAACTAATTTGAGCAGCTTTAATTCAAATAAATAACATAAAGTTTAGCCATGCGATTCATTTTTCTTACACAAAATGGATTAAAGGTGTTCACACACAAAAATGGCCGCCAATGGATTTTATGTTAATCTTCATACTTTGTCCTCTGACTATGGATAATTGGCAATGAGATTGTTGACACTGTCAATATAATACTCTTAGCAATAACTTTCAATTATCAGTGAAATATCTAAAATATAAAATTACCAAAAAACGTGCTACTGCCCCTTTAAAAGCGGTAACAGATAAAGCTTTGAAATTAAAAACTTAGTTCACTTGGCCCTTGAAGACATGAAATAACCCTGTTTCAGCCGTAAATATCACTAGTAGCTTAACCTACCATGCATTTTATATAGTATCGTTTCTTTTGACCCTGAGTTGATATTAAATACAATTATCGTCAAAGTAATATGGATACAGAGAAAATATGGATCCCGTATACGGTTACCAAATGGTAAGTTATCAGTGAATAGTAAACCAGAGATGATTAAGATATCCTTCATAAGGACCAAATGCTTATATTTGCAAATCAATGTGCATACAGAAAAAATATAGATAACATGTGTGAACACCAAATAGTATTCTGTCCAAAAGCAAAGGAATATACAGAGTATATGGATACCGTGTATAAATACTGAATGGTAATATTTAAAGAGCCGCTGTATAACCTTTTTTAAATATATTGTTCATAAGATATTGGTCAAATAACTATATAACATAAATATTAGGCCAAAACAGCAACGATACACAGTTTCTCAATGAAGCTACAGCTAAGTAAACATTGCGTAACAAGGCGTCTGCTCGTCGCCGTCCAGCGACAAACCAAAACAAGGCTGAGAGGACAGACAGACAGACAGACAGACAGACAGACAGAAATATTTTATTAAAGTGTCACATGATATGTTACAAGTAAAATGACATTTGTAAAAACATAAAATATAACATATCACCCAGCCATATCATTGGCTTATGAGACACTATTACAATTTAAACTATAAAATATAATATTATACAACATATATAATAAGTAAATTAATATCCATAGTAAAATACTGCATAAATAAATAAAATTAAGAATATAATTGCCTTCTGCGAAACATATCATTAATAGAATCAGCTAAAAGTTTAAAAACCTTAATATCAGTTGAATTCATAATTACATTAAATTTGGTATAATCACTTTCATTAAAACTGATGTTAAAACTATCCATAAAAATACATGTAAGATCATGGTAAAAATCACAATTAAAAAGAAAATGCGCTTCAGATTCGACGGCATCACAGAAGGGGCAAAATCTATGAGTAAGGGGTGTGGGGGGTTTGCAATAGCGCCCTGTTTCTATGTGAAGGGGTAAAACACCACAACGTAACTTAGTGAGGTTGCTACGCCTATTTCTGGACATAATATTTCTAACGTAAAGTTCTGGTCTGCAATCTTTTTTAAACAGCCTGTAAGTTCTTAACTTGTTTCCGTTAGCCTTGCCTTCATCATTCCAAAGTTCCGAGAACCAGCTTTCCTCATCCAATCTGCACAGGCGTTGTTTGATGTCTGATAGTTTTCTGTTAATGGGGGAGTTTGGCGCCACCAGAATGTCATATAACTTAAGCTGTTTACTCAACTTTATCACATTAAAAGCAAACGAACCCTTTCGCCTGATTGACCACTGAAAGACCTTATTAGGAAGCCTATTATCAGTCATATTATTCAACTTGATAAAAGCACGAAAACTTTCAATCCGCTGTTTAGTGAGGCATGTCTTCCATCCGAGTTCTCCCTGTACAGCACAGTTAGACGTATTACGAGGTACACCTAAGAAGAATCGACTTGCTCTGTTTTGAATATTCTTGATTTCGCGATGTCCATAAAGTCCCCAGATTGGTGCACAGAAGAGTAAGATTGGCTGCACTGTTGACTCATAAAGCTTCGTGAATACATCATAAGCCATATCTCCACATTGCCTATATTTGGTGATCAGGAGTGACAGCGCACGACTCGCACTTTTAGCAATCTCCTTCACTGTAAACTTGATATCCAAGTGTTCCTCGAACCATAATCCTAAGTACTTATAAGTCTCACTGTATGATAAGTTCATGTTGCAACACTGGAACTGGTAATTCGATTTATCAGTGTTCACCCCCCTGAAATGTATGATTTTAGTCTTCTCAGGGTTGATACTCAGTCGCCATCTTGTACACCAGCGTGTCACCACATCAAGCATGTTCTGTAGTTTGTCTTCACTCGGGGCTAGGAGAACTATATCGTCTGCATATAGCAATATGGATACATAGAGTTCATCTACAGATATACCGTCGTTCAGGTTTGCAATCTCTTCCGCCAGGTCGTTGATGTAGAGGCAGAACAGAGTGGGGGACAGTGTACAGCCTTGACGCACCCCTGTAGACACTTGAAAAAATGACGTCATATGGTCGTTGACTCGTACTGCACTGGATGTGTTCTGGTACAAGGACTGTATGGTAGAAAACATCTTCCCGTTAATTCCCGCTCGGAGCAATTTCGACCATAGGCAGTTCCTATCCACATTGTCAAACGCTTTTTTTATGTCTATAAAACAAGTATAAGTCGATTGCTTACAATTCATTCTAGCTTTCAGTAGTGTATATAAGGTATAAATATGATCGAAACAACTTCGATTTGTCCGAAATCCGTTTTGAGAGTCCGATAGAATATTGCTTGAATCCAGCCAAGATGAGACACGTTGATTGAGAATATCACAATAGATCTTACAGGGAACAGGTATAAGGGAAATCCCTCTGTAAGTACAAGGTGAACGTATATCAGTGTCACTTTTCACTATAGGGTTAATAATCGACTGTTTCCATAAACTTGGAGTGATACCGCTGTCAAAGCATTTGGCGAAGAGATTGTATAATATCTCAATACAGGCTTCGTTTTTAAGTACCTCGGCGTTGATACTATCCACACCCTCAGCCTTACCGTTCTTCGCCCGTAGTACAGCTCTGCGCACCTCTTCACGTGAGATCGGTGAGTTGAGAACGCTTTGCTCGTGCTGCGCAGCACTACCACTGGCTAACTGTTCAATCTCACGCTCGATGTCAGGGCTGGTACGGTTAGAATCGTTCTCTCCGTCTAGCCTGAGAGGTCACGGGCAGGGGATACCGGAAGTGACGTGGCAGTAGGCGAAGCGTTCGTCTGCTTATATGGAAAATGGTAGGCGAAATCCGTAGTTCTGCGTTTTCCAAGCGATTAATAGTATGTCATATCATTGTGTTGCTGTCAACTGTCCTAGAATATCTCCTGATGAAGTTTCCGTAGACAGATTCCCATCACATTGATCGTTTCACGCCAAATTGACCCGCTGTGTAAGGTCAAACAGAGCAATGTGACAATCTACATCGAACTCACGTGTTCCGATCACTACACCGATTTTCTGTTTCGAGCTCGCATTTTCACTGAATGAACAGTTTGGCATGCAGAGAAAAAAGAGATTAGTAAAATACAAAACATAGCACAACGTTTTTGGCTGATTTATGGTAATAATCCGAATTTACAATGAATTCACATTTAGATTTGAACGTTGTGTGAAAAGGTTGAATAAACAATGACATTGGTCTGCAGGTGTTATTTACTTTCTTTAGATCAGATACTCACCTATTAGTAGTATTACACAATTACTTTATTGTCTATCGTATTTCCTGTCTGTTTCCTAATTAAAAGCTATCAAATGATGACTATAGCAGGTAGGTTATATAATGCACAATAAATCAAAACCTGGCTATTTTATGACATCAGCTAATTAGGTAACATCAAATAGCAATTGTATTCCTTAACCTCCCTTTTTTCTCCGATTGGTAAATTATAACCTGTTGAAATTAGAAATATTTTTTTGCTCTATCTGATAATTATTTTGAATAAGGTTCATTTAATAAATCTTCATTCTGTTGGGCCATGTATCGGGTATTGTTGTGAACAATATCTCTTCTATGTACAAGAGTGAAAACATTAAGATTGTCAGTGAAATGCCCTATTAAAATAATGTTTTAAACAAGACATCAGTCATCATCCAATACATGCCTTTCATTGAGAAATGTAACTTATCCGTCACTAAATGAAATAACTAAGAAAAACGCATATTTTTTTTATCCTGTTACAAAATGAAGTCAAAGGCATTTAAAAAAAATTTGTTTAAATGTATAAAAAATAGTATGGTATAATAACATCCTTTCTGTTGTGCTACTAAAGTTATATTCAATAACAACAAACAACTGTGTACGAAGATAAAACGGTTCACACGTGAGCAATTGTTTATGACGAAAATACATCCGGGTTCTCACGTGCAGTCTTATGACAACATTGCGCAAATCGAGACCAGCTACATGCTGTAGCATTATGCGCACAACTTCGTTTTTAATGAGGGTCTTACATTTTCATCAATACAAATTGCCAGTTGATTAAATAAACTACCGATTTATTGAAGGTTTGAGATGTTGGGATGTTGTTTAGGGTGTTTAATCAACGGTTAAACATTGAGCTGTACTGTTAGCTTGTGTTGTTTTACATAACGAGGGCACACAACGGGGTATCACATCGCCTACTAACACGTCACGAGGCAGTCACGCTTCAGTGCGTTTTATTCTGTTCGCCGGCCTAATTAGGCAGTGTTATGTATACAGTCGTAATTAAGCCGTTTCTAGGTCGATTTCAGTAATTTAAAGTTGAGTCAATGTCAAATTGTAATCACTATTTCACGAATCCTGAAAGTTGCCATATAGCATTTCAGTCCATCTTTAAAGACCGATTTTCATACTGAGATTATAAATACAACACTCGGTAGAAAAATCTTTCGTCAAAATTTTGATATCACATTTACATTTTTTTATCGACATCAACATACTTATTTCGACGCCCACAGCATAGTACCCCCTGTAAAAAAAAACAAGCATTGACGAACCCACTTTCGCTGACGTAATCATTTTGCGTGTAGGATTTACACCGTATCTAAACTACCGTAATTGCGTCCGATGGGTATCAACATGAACTGCAACTAGTGCCTGATTCAGAGAAAAATAAAATAAAATCTTATTCCGCGGAAAAAAGACGGTTTTCAAACGTATATTTATGAACCGGAAATTCTGGCAGCAACGACAAACTAATTCGGAGATAAAGAATATAAAGCATTGTCGTGCGCGACAAAGCGTATGTTTAGAAAACGGAAGTTGTGAGATGGCCACACTTGATTCGCCTTCATGTCTTCTGTCGTTTCGGTCATTTTGGTAAATTATCTTCAATTTAATGAATTTTGGTCCGATTTCCCCAAGGTTGGTCGCAAAATTTTGCAAAAAATATAAGGAAAACTTTTAAAATATTGAAAATATCTGAAAATTGGTCTTTGAAGCGAAAATTGATACAAGAAGATTACAGATGCCGCGTATGAATACTAGATTGAATTATCTTCCGATGAATATGGGTCAGAGAGGATATATACTCTGTGTCACTACCAAATAGTATTATTATAATTAGATATGGATACAGAGAAAAATAAATTTAGATCGACAGTGCCATATTTGTTAACACAACAGTAAAACGTACTTATAAAACTGTTAATCTTAATGTATTTAGATTGATACAGAGAGAATATTCGAAAGAAAGTTAATATACAAATTAATACTAATACTAATAACAATTTATATCCAAAAAAAATACCAGGAAATTTTGGCAATAAAAAGAATATCAATACAACACAACAACACACGAATCTCACAAAAATACAAATACTTTTTTAAAAAGTGCCACAACCGTATCATATATATTTGATGCAAATACGATTATTGTGTATCGTGTGAAGAAAACTATAATTACAGAACCCGTTAGAAAAAAATCAGAAGCTGAAGGTTCAAAGCAAGCGACCGCATTGTAGTGTGGTACCGTGATTAATGTCACTGTAGGGAGACTAGTGTTTCGTCTGATCGGCTGTTATTTCAGTGTCAGTTTGGGACGGGAAGCCGGGGCTTTGCTTATGTTATTTCCCGAGGGGGGAATATATTAATTCATCTGCATCGTATCACAATGACTTGTAACTTCAGATCATCTATCAGTAAATTGGTAGGGACATCTATTTCACGAGGTGATACTTGATATATTTTTTTTAAATCATACACATGTTAAAGACCCAATATCAAACTGCAATAATTTAAAAAGTATTTTTACTGTATTCGTGGCATTTTGAATAATATTTAACGACCGACCATGAGAATAACGGACCAAAATTCATTAAATAGGAGACAGTTAAGCATGTTAAGTGTGGCCATCTCACAATTTCCGGTTAAAAAACATACGCTTGAAAACTGTCTTTGACGCGCACGACTACATTTTTGTCTCCGAATTATACAATTGTTGCCGCCAAAGTTGATACTCATCGGACGAAAGCTGTGGCAAATTTGCAGGGAGTACTGTGAGCCTATTTTGGACGTCGAATTAAATATTTTATTGTTGATTAAAACATGTAAATATGATATCAAACTTTCGACGAAAGATTTTTGTGATGTATTTCTTTTCTCAATAGTTTAATTTCATCACGAACCGCATGCAAGTATGATAATGGGACTTTAAAGGGGCAGTAGCACGTGTTTGATGATTTTATATTTTAAATTTTTCACTTATAATTGTAAGTTAATGTTAAAGTGACACAGAATATGTTGTTAGGATCACATATTTCAAATTTTGAAATCAATGTTATTACATAGGGAACCACTAATTGTTACTGAAAATAACAAGTTAAAGCGAGTCGCCGTCCCCGTAAAAGTGATGCATCACATTTATTAATTAGTGGCCCACTACCGTGCGCCGAGTCTCTCCTAAGCTCAGCAGCAGTGTTAATTATTCATTGCTGTACGGAGCTTGACGGTGACAGTGAAAAGGTAAATGTTAACTCTTCGGTTTCGACTGATTGAGTTGTTTGTATAATCAAGTATGTCGTTTAAACCGCTATAATCCGGATTAATTGATCATGATTGATTGAGTTATCACACTGTGACAGTGTTTTGTTTTGGTAACAAATCAATGCATCTAGAAATTCTGAATAGAGTAGCTTTTGCAAATGTCATAACATTATTACTAAATCATCATTACAACACATTTGTTTTGTATTGGATTACTTTTAATTAATTGGAAATTTCTGATTAATTTCAATTACGAAAAAATAAAACAAATAAAATACAAAAGTGTGGTTTTTGAAATGTCCTGTAACAATAGACATGCAACTACAAGAAATTTTCATTTGACATATAATTAATCATTAACATTTTTTTTTTTTTATAAATAAATTTAATCTATAATTTACCCATTCATTTATTAGACCGTGTGCTGTTTCAAACTTATGCCCTTTTTACATGCGCACTTTACTCCTGTGAGTATAATTACTCCTAGGAGTATTTTTGCTCCTAGGAGTAAAAGTATATTTACTTTACGTTCCATTAGAATTTAAGGACCCTTAAGTATATCATGATTTGCTTACAGTAAAAATATATTTTTTCATAGAAAACTCAATGTGTGAAATGGAAATCTTGAGGCAGAGAAGCATTTAACACAATATTACCATAGATTTTGTTTGGTCAATCAACTTCTAGTGTAAAAGGAGTGAACGCAGCTGGTTTTCGGTTTTAAAAGAATGACACCAACATAAAACCACCACATTTCCTTCATTAGGAAACATGCTCTCGACCAGTTAAAAAGAATAATCTTGAATGTAAGTTATTATTGATGAAAACACAATAGTAGTGTTTAAAAACTATATAAATTCAAGTCATTTACCTCAACCTAATCTTTCACCTATGCCAATACTATAGAAAATGACAGGATACTCACAGGAGTAAAAGTAAATATACTTTTACTTTACCTCTAGGGGTGGAGTATTTAACTCCTAGGAGTAAATATACTCCTGTAAGTAAATCTGTTTTGGGCTGTTTACATGGCACGTTTACTCCCTGTAAGTATATTTACTCCCTGTAAGTATATTTACTCCTAGGAGTAAATATACTCCTAGGAGTAAACGTGCGCATGTAAAAAGGGCTTAAGTCTAGCAAAATAGACGTCTCCTTCGGGTGCGCAGTCATCGCACATATACCGAAGTGTAGATTATCAGAGGGAAGGCCATGCATGAATGAATGAATGAATGTCTTTATTTCCTCCAGATGTGTGTCCGAAGATCACTACACATTAATACATACACTATTTACAAAACAATTTTACAAATAACAAGATATCATAGAAAGGCGGAATAGGAAGAAGACCTAAAATGCACAGTTCAATGACGTGTGCATGGAGTACAAATAATTACAAAAGAGAACAATCATACATCTCCATGACATTTCATCCATATCGTCAGTTATGGTAATTTGACCTCCAGAAAAGAGAGCTAGCATTTCATTTTCTGATAATAATTCTATTTCAACATATATATTGACATCAAAAAGATCTATTAGTTTTGAAAAGAAACTATTTCTGTTGTACATATAGTGTTCACAATGAAGAATTATGTGGCAGTCGTAATCATTACAATGTCTCTCACAGAGTTCACAATATTTTGAAAATTTTGCCCTGGAGTTGATTTGTACACAAAACTGTAAAATATCTTTAAATTGTGGATACACATGCATAAAATAATACAATCTATGTACACCAAAGGCACTATGAGTTGTATGGTATCTGGACATATCTTACCTTACACAGACCTGAGTAGACCATCTTATGGTTTCACTTTCAATTACAGAATTGATAACGTAACGTAACCACTCTATACAGGGTATTGTTGATCCACTTCTCCTAAAAAAAACATTCAACAGATTTAATTGAAATCGCACACATGGCTTTTAGGCATCCTAAGGGTTTGCATCTCATATTTTTTTTTTCTTTTTTTTTTCTTTTTTTTTTTTTTTTTGTCAAATTTCTGTCATGTTGAACTTAGGTGAATTCTTGTGCAAGTGAAAGCTCATAGTAGTGTGATAGGGGGTGTTGATTATCCACTTCTCCTCAAAAACCATTCAATGGATTTAATTGAAATCGCAGACATGGCTAATAGGCATCTCATATTTTGTTTTTCAATTTTTTATTTTTTTTTTCAAATTTCTGACATGTTGAACTTAGGTGAATTTTGGGGCAAGTGAAATAAAAATCACAAAACTAAATGAATAGATGAGAAAATTTCTTCAATTTCAAAACCCCTTACCTTTCCTACCCATTAGTTGTCTCTTATTTCAAACAATAAAACAAACAATTGGCGCTTACTTGAGTATTCGCTCTTATTCACGATTCAAAATGTGAACACAAACACAAGAAAGTGTGAAAATTCAAAAGATATGGGAAACATTTGTAAATGTCAACATATAGGTTTTCAAATATTAATTATTTGGTATGCCTCATTTTGAAGTTGGCTAAGCTAGATGAAACCAAATTAAATGCAAAATGATTTAACCCACACTGTTACTCTTCACTACCGTATAGACGCAGGTTTCGCCAATCATTTGTAGCAAATAGTATACGTTGCTTAATAGAAAATTCCAGTGTCTTTCCTAGTATAAACTATCCAATTGAAGCGGAATGGTAATTGAATTTTTTTGTTTTAATAATTGATTATCTTTATATTTTACACTAAACAGAAATTATTCTTCTATTTGATGACTTTTTAAACAAATTTTTCAAAAACATTTGCATCACAACTTGTTGATACAATTAAGTGTTCTATAAATTGAACTTAATTGAAACATGTTTATTTCCGAATTTGAAACTGCTTAAAAAGCAACAGCTAATACAAAAAAATTGTAAATAGTACGTTTTTGATTAAACGTCATTATTTTTACTTACCGTAGACAAGTGACCTTAGCCTGTTAGCCATATAACATGTAATCGACTCATTCCCACAGATGTAATGAAACATCATTACCCAGAACAATCGGAGTTATCTGCCCGTCACTAGTCCACTAGGTGGCGTGACCTGTCATCCAATTAGATTCATTCACATTACCTAGGAGTCCCAACTTAACGACGGATGCGTAAGAGGGGAGGCGGGCGGGAGTGACGACGGTCACTTGTCTACGGTAAGTAAAAATAATGACTTTTAATCAAAAACGTACTATTATTTAGTTACTAACCTCCGACAAGTGACCTTAGCCTGATACCACTGTAGGTGGTGGGCCGGATTCGTCGCATTCAGCGATAACTCCAAAGATTGATCTGAGGATCGGCGACCTAGCGAGCGACCGTTCTAATCGGCGTATTGTCTGACCTCTCAAGGTCGACGACCCGTAGTTAAAACACCACAAAACACTGTAAACCGTTAATTGATAACTTTTATTGACATGTGTTGGGATGTCCGCCTCCACGAGTGGGGCGTCATCAACGTGGCGGGTTGCGCCCCCTGCTAGGAGGAGCACCCGTGGTCCGCTGCTGAGCAAACACCTGCGCCCCTAGACGGGCTACGCCCTCCAGGTCCTCCGTGGAGACATCGCGCAGGTAGTGGTTGGCGAACACCAAGCCCGACTTCCAGAAGCAGCCGGCCATGATGTCCGCCACTGACAAATTGCTATGAAGGGCCATCGTCGCCGAGATGGCCCGAATTTCATGCGGGTTGGTCCGCGCCGGTGCCGGTAATCCTGCCGCCTTGTAGGCGTCTATTACCGCCGACCTGAGGTAGACCCCCAACTGCCTCTTGTCAATCTCCTTCGAACTCGTTTGGGAATGGGGCAGAAAGAGTCTGTGCCTCCCTTGCCTCAATGTCCGCGTCTTCTCCACGTAGATGCGTAGAGCGCGCACTGGACAGAGGAGACGTTCCTGCTCGTCCGTCGGTTCGATGGACGGGGAGATTGATGGCAGTGTGAAGGTCCTCCCGCGTTCGTCAGCGCCTTGGTTCTTGCACAGGAAGTCTGGCGCCAGACCCAAGGTCGCTGACCCTCCATCTCTCACCTCAAACCTGAGCAAATCAGCTTGCAACGCGTGCAGTTCTGATACCCTGGCCGCTGACCCCATTGCAACCAAAAAGCAAGTCTTGATGGTGAGATGCAGCAGCGTCGTGTCCGTCAGCGGCTCATAGTGCTCAGATTTGAGGTGATTTAACACTATCGCCAGATCCCACTCTGGTGGTCTTAGCTTGTGGCGGCCATCCACGTTCCTGTAAGTCCTAACGAGTTCCTTTAGAATGGAAATGTCCAGACCGGGGTCCTTCTTCCGAAGGACGGACATTATGGCTGCGAGGTTCGTGTTGATGGAGGAGGCTTTGAGCCCCCTCGCTGTGTGCAGGTGGACCAGGTACTCAGCGACCTGAGGTACCGTCACTGCCTGCACATCAAATCCTTTCCCCTCGCAAAATGCCATAAAGGAAGCCCATTGGAAATCATACAGCTTGCGCGTGGATGACTGCTGTGAGGTTGCCACTGTGTTGGCTACCGCCTCTGAAAACCCCGCGCTCCTCAACCCATCTTGGAGACAACCCAAGCGTAAGCGTCCATCCCCTCCCACCCTCCCCATGCAAGGGGGTCGGGTACCGGCGACACGTATATCGGCAACTGGTGATTGAGCCATGTCGCAAAGAGGTCAACATGCGGCCTCCCGAACTGGAGACAAATCGCCTTGAACACTCGAGGGTGTAAGATCAACTCCTTGGATGGAGGTTTGTCCGGGCGAGAGAGAGCGTCTGCTAGGACGTTCTTTGCTCCCGGGATGTGCACCGCTCTGATTGAGATATTAAGGTTGTCCACCAGGCGAAATAGCTCTATCACCAGTTGTAACAGCGATCCCGCCTTGGTCGATCCCTGCTTGTTGATCGACCAGGCCGCTGTGGAGCTGTCCGTGTGCACGCACAGCACATGATCCTTCAGCTGGTTTGACCAGTGATTGATCGCCAGACGTATGGCGTCTAACTCCAACAAGTTGACGTGACGTCTCCCCTGTGTCGGAGACCACACGCCCGCCAGATGAGCGCCCCAACCTTGTGTGGAGGCGTCCACGTACAGTTGGCTCCTGGCGGGGGGTTGCCGGAGGGGTACCCCCGCCAGAACATTGTTTCCGTCCTGCCACCATTCGAGGTGGTGTGTGAGGTCCTGTGGCATCCTGATGAGATGGCCGCAGGACTCCTCTCGAACATGCTTGTTTAGTACGATCTGAAGAGGTCTGAGATGGAGTCTCCCCCTCTTGGTATAGTCTTGAGCTGAGGTCAAGAACCCTAGGAGACGTTGCCACTGTCGGAGCGTGAGAGGCTCGCGACACGCCTGCGCTAGGAGTTCCTTGTAGCGCCCCATCCGCTCTTCCGTGACAAAGGCTTTGTCCTGGGTCGTGTCCAGCAAGACGCCTAGGAAGACGAGTGACGTCGTCGGTACTAGGTCCGATTTGTCCAGGTTGACTAGCCAACCCAGGCGTCTGAACAGAGCAATTACGAGGTCTCTTTGCCTGGAAAGAACTGACGGGGAGCAGTGGCTCCCGAACCCGTCGTCCAGATACATCGCAGTGGCTCCCGAACCCGTCGTCCAGATACATCGCAAATTGAATGTCGTGCTTGTGTAAGAGCTGGACGATGGGCTGGGTCACTCGGGTGAACAGCCATGGTGCCGTCGAATGGTAACACGTTCCACTGGAAGTGGCGACCTGCAAGGGCGAATCAGAGATACTTGCGATCCGCGGGGCAGATTGGGATGTGCAAGTACGCGTCCTGGAGATCCAACGACACCATGTTGTTGTATTGTTGTAGCAACCGCATGATAGACCGCACGGTCAAGAGCCGAAAATATGGCGGTTGAACTGTTTCATGTCGTGAATCAGCCGCCATTTTTTCGGGTCCTTCTTCGGTCTCACGAATACCGGAGAGTAAAAGCCTGGTGTCAGATCCTCGAGCGGGAGCTCGCTCACCGCCTCCTTGGAGATCAGGATCTCCACTTGTTCCAACGTACGCGCCAGCCGTTCCGGCTCTAGCAGTCGCTCCACTGGCGAACAAGTTAGCGGGGGGCGGGTGTGAACGGGTATACAAAACCCGCGCTTCAGGATCTGACAGACATACTCGTCCAGTTCCAACTGTCTCCAGTTGGCCACGAAGCTGGAAAGACGGCCTCCCACTGGCCCATCATTGACCGACACTACTGCTGGCGGCAGGCGCGGAGACTCCCAGAAGTCATCGCTTCTTGGGGGTGTCACCAAACGCGCGACCTTTGCCACGCTGCTTCTTGGGGGTCCTTTTGGGAGAGGGGCCGGCGTTGAAGTCGTAGTGACTCTTGCCTGGCCGGCCCCCATCCCGAAAGGAAACTACGCCGGTTCTGAAACCTGTAGGAGATTGGGGTGGGTTCCCCTTACGCTTCTTCGGCGTTGTTACCCCGGAGGAGACCCTGCCTCCTCCCGCTGCCAGGCGGTTGGTCAGCTCTTGCTGTTGGGTCTCCTGCCGATGTCGCAACGCCTCCGCCACTTGCCCGTCGAAAAGCGTCGCTGACGCTGCTGGGGCGTTCCTGAGGCAGGTACGCATCTCCGCCGGGAGGTTGGTTCTTGCCAGGAACCTGTCCCGCCTCAGGTTAGTGACTCCCGCCGAGATGCGAGAGGCACTCAGCATGATCTGAGCAATGTTGCCTGCTGCGGAACCAAACCCGCGGTACAGTGCCTTGGCACCTTCCTCCATCCCCGCCTCCTTGGCGAAGGCGGCCATGGCTTGGCAGGAGTGGGCAAGGGAGTTCGCCATGCCCAAGATGCTCCTGGCCTCCCTATCAAGGTGTGATAGGTGGCCGTCCGAGATGGAGTGAGCAACTCCTGGGGGTGCCACACGCCTTATGTCATTGTCCAAGGCGGGGGGAGAGAGGGAGATCAGAGGAGAAGCGACCGGGAGCCCCGCCCTCTGGCGATCTGCAATCACCAGCGGCGGGAGAAGACGGCCCGGTGCTGCCGACGCCACGTGTACGTCGTGGTCTTGACTGCCGCCAGGAGGAGACGGTGAGGCGGGAACAACACGCTCCGGGGGTTCACCACTTCCTCCTCCTGGCAAAAGGTCTCGAGGCGAGCCTGCTTGGACTGGGAGCATTCCCCGTCCACTTCTTGCAGCTTCACCCCACACCAGTCGGCGATGGCCGCCATCCTCTCGCCTTGATCAGGTGCCTCCTCCTCCTGGAGGCCGCCAGCAGAGGACAATGGAGGAGCGCGCGGGGGAGATCCCCCATGGCTCTGTCCCCTAGCTGAGAGCCAGGCGAGGAGGGCACTGACGTGTCGGGGGGCGAGGTGACCGGCGACACAACTGTCACGCGCCGAGTCGACCTGGTGGTGGGTGCCACAGGAGGTGTCAAGGGAACCTTCGTCCTGCCCTTGTCCATGTCCTGAGTTCCGACGAACTCCTTCAGCATCGACCTGACGGACGAGAGGACGTCGGCCTTGAAGGCCTGCTGATCGAAGGTCGGAGGGGTGGGCGTCCTTGAGCGCTTCTTGGGCTTTTGTGCCTTCTTGCGGCGACCCCCGCGCCGTGGGGAGTCAGCCGGCAAGTGTGTGACGAACCCCGCGGTGGGGAGAGGTCAGACAAGCGTCCCATCGGCATAGGGTCTCGTAAGGACCTGTCCGAGCGCAAGGACCCCACGTCCGACACCAGAGAGAAGGGTTCGTCGAACTCCCCAGCGTCCTCGGAAATGATAAGGTCCGTGCGCTCCGGTGACGCCCCAGCCGCGCCTGCGGTGGAGGTCGAGCCTGGGTTGGGTTTCCTGCCCCTGCGCTGTTGGAGCTCACTTTTCCTGATGGCTGCGCGATAGCGCCTGTGTTGCTCCCGGATGAGTCCCTCGCACTCGACGCAACGATTCTCCTCCGGGCATGTGTTCCTGCAGAGGCGGCAGACCACGTGGGGGTCATAGCTCGCCGATTTGCGAGATCCGCACCGCCCGCAGAAGCCCGCGTACGGAGACGCCGAGTCGCAGGGGACCAAGGTCATCCAGGAGTGAGACAGCCTGAAGCTGGTAAAAGGTCAAGAGAACAAGGAGAGAGCGCCTGGCGCGCCTCGATCCCGTTCGCTATTACCGTGGACACGGAGAGAACGCCTGGGCGCCTCGATTCGGTCCGAGTCCAAGTGAGAGAGGAGAACGCTAGGTGCGTCCCGTCTCTAGTCCAAACAGTGCGTGAGCGCACTGATCAATCGGCGCCTGAGGCGTCAGGCGCCTGTCCAAGCGCAAGCGCACGAGTCCACTTGCTTCCTGTGTCCCGAGCGTCAAGCGCTACCCGGCGGCACGTGTCAGTCGTCTCTCTACTCAGGCTCTACCCATGGCGGGAAGCTCCCCTGAGTTAAGAGCGAGAGGCACGCAAGCGAGGCAGCACCCAAGCGCTCAAGCGCACAAGCACACAAGCGCACAAGCGCGCAAGCGTCCAAGCGCACCAGCGCACCAGCATCCTATCTCACAGCGCGTGAGCGTCCAGGCGGCCAGGCGCCCAAGCGTGAAGGCGACCAGGCGCACAACCCAGCGAGACGCTTGCCCGAAGCAAGCGCTAGGGAGCGCCCGACCCCGCGAGAAGCGTGCGGCGCCGGACTAGGCAAGAGAGGGAGAGAGAGAGAGACGCCGCACTAGCTGCACGTGCTGCACGACCGAAATCGACACCACGTGCACACCTCGCTCTAAGTTGACACAGCCGCTGTGTCAACAGAACACTTCTCGAATACACAGTATTCAGACCCAAGGAATGAATACCCCGTAGGAGAAGTAGACAGACAAAGAATAGAAAGACTTGAGAGAGAAAAAGGAGTCAAGAATAACCAAAACACGTTAAATAGCTCAATACAATCGGGGAGCGAGACAAACACGTCTGAACTCAACCGACTCTGTAATGTGAATGAATCTAATTGGATGACAGGTCATGCCACCTAGTGGACTAGTGACGGGCAGATAACTCCGATTGTTCTGGGTAATGATGTTTCATTACATCTGTGGGAATGAGTCGATTACATGTTATATGGCTAACAGGCTAAGGTCACTTGTCGGAGGTTAGTAACTAAATAAAAGACTATGACATGTTCCGTATCTTGTTTTTGGAGCGGTTATAACATCAGCTTAAGCTTGTTTACCAATACAATTCTTATTTGACATAAATATGTTTAAACCACAAGCAAATTTCTTATGGTAATACCACTCCGATATAAACAGATATATAACATTCTGTAGTGATTTAGAAAAAGAGGACTCTATATTAAACAAGCAAGAATGCGTTCATGATATACAGACAATACAATTTCCTTTTTAAAAACACTTTCCCGTTGTCATGTAATTAAGACATCAATTGAGATTGTATGAAAGATGTATAATCAAAAAAAATAATTTATCAGAATTAGAAAATCGTTAGCATTTGGTTCATTGAGTAAGTTTCATGACGCTTTGTCAATACTCTAGCCATTAGTGAAACTTGAAAACTGATCAGTCTTGGCATGTGCATGCGTTTGGATATTAAAATTAAAATACTCTTACGAAACTAAATCGTTGTATATGTCATCAGGTTGAAAACTAGTGAATATTTCCGGTTGATGTGTCATTAACCAATCAGCGCGCACGATTAACGAGGGGATTCCCCTATTGGAAAGCGAACCCTAAACCGCTCTCTTGACTCCTCTCAGCGGTAACTCATGATCAGCTCATTAATGAGCAGGCCTCTCAGCGCGGGCGAAGGTCAATTTTCTTGGCGACGGCGGGTCAATCAGTACACTAGAGCGAAAATACGGCCATTCAAAGTCGGGATTTTGATCGAAAACCGGACAATGTGGCTCGAGTGGCGCGCAACAATTCGCCAAACGTAATTTTGAAACCTTGTCATAAGCTGACAGGAAGATATATTCGATTCGATAGTGTTTATTAGGTATTGTAACTAATAGGTAGATTAATTGGATGCATAATTTCGAATGTTAAACGTATTTGAGATGTTTTCTTGAATTTTCCATAAACTCAAGCATTTTAGAGATATTATGCATAAATGGATATATTTGCAAGTCCAATGATGAGATATGAACCTCAATCAGCATATAAGATATTTTGTAGCTTATCAAAACCAAATACAATTTTAAGAAAGATACTCTGTGTATCTTTAAATGTATTATTTTGACAGTGTCAAAAATCTCATTACACAAGTCAATTATCCATAGTCAGAGGACAAAGTATGAAGATTCACACAAAATCCATTGGCGGCCATTTTTTGTGAACACCTTTATGTGTAAGAAAAAGGAAATCGCATGGCTAACCTTTACTTTATATATTTGAATTATTACTGCTCCATTTAGATTATATACATTGTCTTTCAATTAGAACCATTAATTTGAATTTTCCCGACATCAACTTTTATTCCCCCGAAAAACGTGCTACTGCCCCTTTAAAAGAAATATCAGTCTTTTACTTACTTTCAGTTTTTACATTTTAATTTGTATCAACATAAGTATTTATTTATATGGTTTTTATGATGATAATTGGTTTTTATCATTTATCAATTTTACTTTACGTGTTGTTTTATACGTTTTACTGTTTTTAACAAGGTATCACTGCCCCTTTAAGGCTCCAAAAATTACAATCGCCTACCTCGAATAATTGCCTGCCTTGAATAATCGGTGGATAAAATCGGTGTTTGAACTTGATAATCATACACCAGCCGATTATTCAAGAATTCAAGATAGATGTGTACCATTCTCATATCGTTGATCAGAAAAAGACTATTTTATTAAGATCCGCAAAATAACACCGTAAAATATACAAAACTAATAAATGTACACATATTTGATGAACACTGATTTCAGCTGCCAGTGATAAAATTTGTCGAATATCTTTTCTTAATTAAATGAATTTGAACTTGCTCTAAAAGTGTCACCAATTGCAAGATTTTTTTTTTATAAAGATGTATCAAATTATATTTTTATCTGAAATGAAACTTTCCGTCAAATCTAAATGAAAAAAAAATATAGAGTACTTAAGATTCCTGACACATTTATGCCGAAAACAACCTTTGCATAAGTTAAGACAACACAGTTGCTTTTCCCTTATCAATATTTGCATTCTGACAAAATGAATAAAAGTTACATTAAATAGCAAACCTTGATACTTTTTCGGAAAGTAATAAGTTCTTTATTTCAATTTAATTTGTTTAGTCTTTATTTTTAAACCTTTTATAAATTTACATAAAAATGTGTAAAGATGCGAGTCAGAAAAGGAATGGCTTGTAAGTCCGTTGAATAGTGCATTCCTAAGCTATATATTCATCCTATGAAAAAGAAATTTCGTGGTTTTCATAACATTAGACTGTTTAACTTTGATATGAGCTTGATACCATATGAATAGTCACATAGAAATAACAGGCCCCCGGGTCATTGAGCAATCATCCCTTTAAAAAAAAAAAAAAAAAAAAAAAAAAAAATTGAGATAATTATGTATCTACAAAGGCTGTCAAATCTGGGGTTGATTGCTCAATGACCCGGGGGCCTGTGATAGAAATCGGTTAAGGCTACATTTTCATTCAAAAACGTTCACTACTAGAAGCAGACATAAAATCTACGTTCTGACCCGCGTAAGCTGGAGTTAAGCGCATGGGTGGTGACTGCATTCCTTAAATAAACTTAAATTCAAGTGGCCGTTTGGTTACATCATACGACAGAAGATACAATAATCACCCAAAACTGGGTTCCACAGGAGATATCGCTTGTATGAGATGATGCCATATCTCCTAGGAAATGTCGTTTTGACAGTAGATTTTGTTGACGTCTCTTATGTGACATCACAATGCTTTGGCATCATCAAGTAATGCCAACACAATGCTATGACGTCATATATACATGATGACGTCACAAAGCTATGCGTCCTGGTAAGCCTCGGATATTTGTAACTTTTACCAACTCGTGATGATATACATGTATTTGATCAAAAGACTTTTGGGTCAGATTCTCTATATATCTAATATAATTTTATATACCACTATTCTACCATTCACTGAGAATGTAAAGATTGTTTTTGTTAATAAAACAGATCACAATAGAATAATGAATTGCTTTGATACGACCTGTTTGACTACTACGACCTTTGAACATTACTCCGGACTGCTGATAATCTCCACCTCGAAACATCCTCTTGAACAGTGGATGATTACTTAACAACTTGTCATCATGAATATACCGTTTTTTAATGTCTTCAAACTTGGTATAACCTAACCTAACATTTAAATAAACTCTTGTCATTTGAAAAACCTTACACAACATAGATCAGTCTCCAGATAATTATTTCACTCAAGTTTTAGATTGAGGAGTAACATATAGCACACGAAAAAAAGCGAGGAGTATTTCACTAATTAAATTTTACATTGAGGAGTAAAAAAGCAAATGAATAAAAACTAAGGAGTATTTTACCAATTTCAACATTTTATTTCTGAAAGAGACAAGTTAACTTAGCAGCGCTGACACTGTTTTACTGATGACAGGAAGAACATAATCTAGACTTGCTTGATAGTAACGTTTAGTCGGGGCTTGCTGTAATGAAAAGTGTTTCCAGATTATGGATGATGATTCGATCGATGACAGCAGGCTCGTTCGGAAAATTTGAAAATCTCTTTGTGAAAACTGGACATTCTATTCAAGATGTAACAAATCGTATATGTTGAACCAAAACAATATTTGACAATTACCTTTACGCATGTAAATAAAATCTTACTCGTATTCTCAGAAAGTCATGCGTATCTGTCACTCATTGAGTTCATAATTTATGCGTAAATCTAAATTGTCCATGCGTATTTTACGAAGATACGTATTATCTGGGGCCCTGCATGTAAAAGACAGATGTTTCTAAATGTTCTAATGTTTCCCCGATGTATAGCTCATAGGCCTACTCGTGTGTACTTTTTGTTCCGCACACCCAGGTAACACGCCTTAATATCTCATATCTAAATTTATTACTCTCCCGTTGAAGATATTGCTGTTTAATAAATCAACCATGTTATTACACTACGTGGCATAGTATTTTTACGATGTTATTAAGCAAGTAATAAATAATATACTAAACTCGGTCCCGTTTCATAACATTTTTATGAAACTCGTGAATGGTATAGGTACCAACCCATTCACTCGTTTCATAAATATGTTATGAAACGGGACGTCGTTTAGTATTCTCTATATATTTATCCACGTCAACCAAACGTTTTTAAGACAAACTTTGGAGTTCTCATTTACATCTTATTACTTCCAACCAAATATGGAACCGGTAAGTGTATATCTCCTCTTTATCACACGTGCAGGCCCTTAATTAGCACCAGTTTCTCGAGTGGAGGCCAACTAGTCCATACCATAAGGCTCAGATTTTTCATTTCTTAACTCAGTTTTATAGTTTTATATTAGTCATCAATCTTCACTTACAATGTTTTAGTCTGATTCAACTCATCTCCCACCCCGTCCCCTTGCTACGGGCCTGTCACATTCCTTTTGATCTTTAGATGCAGATTCATATTTCGACATTGTCTATACCCGGCATTAAGAAACGCATTATCTTCCTAGACGGGCCAATATTGAATGGCATGTGTAATATCAGCCGTCTCGACACATGCACGGCCCCTGCTCAGTGACAACACAACCGCATGGTTCGGGATACATCGCCAGGTAGGTAGGTAGGTAGGTGAAATTAAGGGCGAAGTTTGGGCCAAAGATGACCTACATGCGCCCGGCACAAGGAGTGATTATTGAGAGTTAGAAAGTTTAAAAGTTAAAATTGAGTATAAAATGTTATATGAGATCATATTTGCCAGTGTTCTTGACAAAATTTAAAACTGATCTTTTGACTTTACCAAACATCAAATTTTCACCAAGAATAGATCTCAGTGAGAAATTATTGGATTTGGACATAACAACTGAGTTCTTCACTATGATTTTTCTGCCCCTCACATTCAACAAGATAATGAAGGACAGTCTCTGGATAATTATTAAAACAATGAGCATATGAAGGAGATGAATCATTGACTAAAAAGTGCTTGTAAGCATTAAGTCCACAATGGCCAAGTCTTAAACGAGTGAGAATAACTTCGTCTCTCCGGTTTTGTCGACGAATCTTAGCGTGCTTAACCACTTTAGGGCATGAGCTGTGCATATGTCTGGCAGTGTTGCCCCTATCCCAGTCGTTTTGCCACTGTTCATAGATTGCTGTCTTCACAGCAGCATAGATATCCTTTGGCACTGGATATACATCCTCAAAATCCACGTAGGGTTTGGATAAGGACGATTTTGCAAGCTGGTCAGCTTTCTTGTTTCCATGGAGACCTACATGTGCAGGAACCCATACTATGTCACAGCTTATATAGGCTTCATTCAAAACGGTACCAAGATGTAATATTTCATATATAATGTCACTGCGTTGCCCGTTTGCTAAGGAATCTGTAAAAATGATTGATTCAAGATTATTATTTTTTACCCACACTAGAGCCATTAGAATAGCTGTTAATTCTGCTGCAAAAACTGACAAATGATCTTGTAATCTAAACAGTTCTTCTACCTCTAACGATGGAATATAGAAAGCTGCGCCAACGTGTCCTGTAGCAGGGTCTTTAGACGCATCTGTATAAATATGATTAAATCCATGGTAGCGTGTATTGATGAAATCTGATGCTACTGATTTTATGATAATAGGACTCATTTGTTTATGTATAACTGAGGCCAAATCGGTATTAAGTGATGGTTGGGTAAGACACCATGGGGCTGATTTGGGGAGCTTGAATGGGGGATTAAGTTGTAAATCTTGAATTTTGCACTTGTGAGCGAGTTGTCGAGTCGCTAACCCAAAGGGTAGTTGACACATCGCCAGAAGACGATATTTATTACCTCCCTTTAACTACATGTCAATCAGCACTCGCTGAGAAGGAAGCGCTAATAAAGTACCTTTAGTTAGGCTGTTAGTCATTACAGCATGCACATGATTAGAGGCATCATAATATAATAACGATTTCGAGAGATACGGTACTCAAACTAAACATAGACAGTATATTTGCCTAAACAATGAAAACTAAAAAACATACACTATCGAAGTCCGTTTCTTGTGACACTTTTATTTTTTTATTGACGATAAGGAGGTGTTTCATGAAGAGACTCCTTACAAAGCAAAATTATTTCACTCAGGACATAAACTTGAATATGTAAGGGAAAGCTCGTAAAATATATCCTTTCATTGTGACCACCAATATAAAAATAAAAGTCCAGGAAAACAAAACAAAATTTAATATGCGACATAAATTTAAAAAATGTAATATAATTCAGGATCGGTTAGAGGATATTGGTTTCGAGTGCGCCTTACGAGTGTTAGGATTGATATGGTTAAGGAAAAAGTGTTCACAGGAAAATTAGCTGTGTTAGCAGACTGATATCGCAACTCTTAACATTTGATTTAAGCGTTCTGTATTTTTGAATTCTGTCCGTGCATATCCACCCCCCTCCCCCCCTCCCCCCCTCTCCTCTACCACTCCGGACCCGCGAATGAATATTTATCATTTCACATCAAAATCCAAAGGTTTGTAATCTATTCTCGTTATACACAGAGTGAAAGAGAAGTAGACCATTTATAGGACATCTCATGAACTAGCCTGTTTTTGTAATTGTTGAGAACTTACATAAAATGCGATGATTCACGTTTAAGATAGATATGCAGTAGTTTCAACTATTTATGGTGTTATTGTTAGCTTTCACCTCTACCCCTCCATTGTTAAAACCTCGCTATAACGAGGCAGAACGCTATAACTGTCCTATTTATAGGTTTTATTTCCGGGTTTATCTTGTTGACATTGGGGTGACATGAGCATGTCATAGATATTTCGCAAGTGTCACAGTGCGCATGTGAGGTCACGTGATTGATGCACGTGACGTTGACCTAAATTAACACCCACATAAGGATGTACATAACAAAAGATAGGATATCATCCATTAAAAGGTAAAGCATATATATATATATATATCCATCTATAGAGTAGACATACCGACCCTCGGTGAACATGCATAATTGATTATACATCGTAGTTACAGTAACATGTAAATATATGTATTTCTTATCTTAATATTGACACATTCGCCGGTAGCCAAGCTTACTATATCGTATAAGTACATATCAGTGTCTTCAACTGTTGGAGATGATTGTCTTAAGTAAAAGTTAACCCTCTCCTCGCCGCTGGTAAAGTAAGTCACCCAAATGTTTGTGTATGTCGGTGTTTACGAGAGTTAAGATTACGCCTATTTGTTTTTAGTAAAACACACGAAATTATAAACTATCGTCTAATGATGGTTCATGTAAATATTATTGTATTTAACAAGTGAAGTTATTTGTAACCCGATAAGACCGCAGGAAATGAGAAACTTTGCCTACACGGTTGTACTCTGATTGTCATAGGTAACCGATATGTGTGGCAACTTGTATAATATATCAATTTCTTTTGTTGTAGCTTTAAATATTTGGGTTCTCTTTGAGTAGCTAGTGAAATGTTACATGTTATAACTGTAGTCAAAAGCAACGACCAATCCAGGTAAAATGTAAATGGAAAAATGGCCGGTAATAATGGTGATCCCCCTTACCCTCTCTTAAAATTTACACACCTTCCTTTTTTATTCCTAGAAACTGATAAGGATTTGGTTGTAAATGATCGTATACCTCGTTATAACACTGTTATAGGTATGGAATTCTATCTTCCGGTTTATAATTTTCTCACCAAAGCTGGAAGATTAAGAGGTATTAATAATTAGAGGTTATAACACTTTTCATATTATACCTAATATCAGCCCGAGACTCCCATATCAGCCCGAGGGCCGCAGGCCAGAGGGCTGATATGGGTCGAGGGCTGATATTAGGTATGATATGAAAAGTGACATTTTGTAACCTTTTTATCACATATTAAACTTTTTCCTCTACAACAAAAGAGTTATTGATAAAATGTTTTTAAAAAATGTAGGCCTGTTATAACAAAAGACAAAACGATCATGCTTTTAAGAGTTAAGTAAATTTGAGAAAGATACTGTGAGCAGCTCCACTTATTCAAATTTCTCGAATTTATATCATTTGATGGAAGAAAAGGTAAAGTTAACGTACCACTCACTATATCTATGCAGAAAATGACCTAGAGAGATAACTCTAACCAAAAGTGCCCCGGGCTGATATTGATATGGATTTGCGGACCGGTCTGATATGGCTGATATGGATTTGCGGACCGGGCGGCAATATGGGTGCTGTGTCCTAGCCTCTATCACACATGCAAAACACCCAATATTATTGTTAGATATATGATAAAAGGTGATATATGTGTATTGATATCGTTAGTGATATGGTAAACTATGTCAAATATATTATTTTTTGTAAGTAGGTGTGTCTTGATCTGCTAAATTGAAATTTTGATTATTGGTGGGTAGCTCGATACTTTGTTCCTCTTTCTGCGTCGGCGGCACTTGCAACATTAGTGAGGGAGTGAGTTAATGTTTAACGCCGCTTGGACAATATTTCAGCCGTTAACTATTTATCAGACACTCTACTAGTCGGCGTATCCGCATATCTTTGCCAAAGCGAAAACTGTTGACCACTAAACTTCAACATGTAACTAATGTCACTCGTGGTGACAACGATCGTATTGACATTTTAGTCTTACAGTGACTGTTAAGCTCTCAAGACCAGTCACCGATTGAAATCAAAAAGACGTTGCAAAATGACGCGTTTATTGCAAGTGGTGAAACAATCGTTACTCATTTCTGGTACTTATGTAGCACATGCTGCGACTTGAATGTCGTAATTTTGAGATATACTTGAAATTTCAAAAAAGCAAAACGGTTATTTAAAAGCCTTTCGTTTTAAAGGTTTGAAAGTTGGAGAAATGTTTGTGTGTTTTACAATTTAGAAATATTCCTTCAAGAGATTCGTTTCCATTGAGTTGAGAAAGGTTGGATTTTTACATTGTGTTTTATTGTTATTGGTGAGAGTATGGGAATATACATAATACATACATGCTTACCTTAAAGAGACACAGTGAGTGAGTGAGTGAGTGAGTGAGTTGGTGTTTTACGTGTTTTGAACAATATTTCAGTTATTAAACACGTGGATGTCGCCATCCAAAAGAGAGTAGACATATCAGAGAGAAAGGGATCGACAGGATGAGGGAAAAGACGGAAAGAAAGGCATAGTAAGAGATAGAAAGCAGGTTTTAGAAAGACTAGAGTATGTTGATAGGATCACATATGTCAAATTTTGAAGTCGATGTTATTACATCGAGAACCACTAACTGTTACTGAAAATAACAAGTTAAAGGTCAATCAGTACATAAGAGCGAAACACGGCCATTCAAAGTCGGGATTTTGATCGAAAACCGGACAATGTGGCTCGAGTGGCGCGCGCAAATTCGCCAAACGTAATTTTGAAACCTTGTCATAAGCTGACAGGAAGATATATTCGATTCGATAACGTTTATTAGGTATTGTAGCTAATAGGTAGATTAATTGGATGCATAATTTCGAATATTAAACGTATTTGAGATCTTTTCATGATTTTTCAATAAAATCAAGCATTTTAGAGATATTATGTATAAATTGATATATTTGCAAGTCCAGTGATGAGATATGAACTTCAATCGGCATATTAGATATTTTGTAGCTTATCAAAACCAAACAACATTTTAAGAAAGATACTCTGTGTCACTTTAACCGAACTAGTATCTATGTCTGTCCACTTTATCATTCCATCAGGCAGGATGTGTAAACATATAAGCTAATTTATTAAAGATAAGTATGCGTTTTACTATAGTTTTGCAACATGGAATGTTGTCAAATTTATGTTGAATTTTGCTGGTAAAGTGTGTACCGTCCATTTTGTAACAAACATTAACAATATTACTCTAAAATACGTAAATTTTTTATTTTGCAGTTTTTAAAAAAAAATTATGATCTTGGATGTCATTTGAAATGTTTTCTTTAAAAATTAATGGTAATAAAACTTCCATTTTCTGGAACTAACATTAATGATAAAAGAAACTGTTAAACTATTTTTAGAAGTTAATGCGAAAACAAATATCTCGTTCATATAAACGTGATCTGTAAAATTACGTCATTTGTTAGAAAAAGACATTTATACCAGATATGAAAAATGTCAGTTAAAGGGGCAGTAGCACGTTTTTAGGGGAAATATAAGGTGATGTCAGAAAATGGAAATTAATGGTTTCAATTGGAGGACATTGCATTTGAACTTAATGGAGCAGTAACAAATCACATATATAATGTAAAGTTTAGCCATGCGATTCCCTTTTCTTACATAAAATGAATTAAAGGTGTTCACACAAAATGGCCGCCAATTGATTTTAGGTGAATCTTCATAGTTTGTTCTCTGACTATGGATAATTGGTTTGGGTTATGAGATTGTTTACACTATCAACATAATACATTGAGTATTAACGTACAACTATCAGTGAAAATTTTAAAATGTAAAATTATCAAAAACCGTGCTACTGCCCCTTTAAGAAACATTTTATAGCATATTATTTCCCTTCATGTAGTGTCAAAACATCGATTGTAATAATATTAACTCAAAACATTTCGAATATTTCTTCCTAAAGTGCCAAATATATGACAATTAAAAGTTATTAACAATTTAAGTCGAATCCTCGAAGGTGTTGTAGTAATGAAGTGCAACATTTATTGATATCCAACTTCTTCATTCGCAAAAATTTCAACGTTTCGGTTCAGATCCGTATCCATTTCAAGCGTAGGGTCAAAAGTTTATATATATATATATATAAAAAAAAAATTGACACGAAGCCAATCAAAACTCCAACATGTTTCAATGGTATCATCAGGGAGTCTGTCAAAATACAGTTATGACGTCATAACTGTATTTTGACAGACTCCCTGATGATACCATTGAAACATGTTGGAGTTTTGATTGGCTTCGTGTCAATTTTTTTTATCTTTTGATTATGTAAAACTGTATACCAGTAAACTTTTCCAATTTTTATCTATATATATATATATATATGTATGATTGGATCGAGGCACAGATCAATCAGTCTTAGTAAACCTAGCCTCAATAATACCCGCTTCACATCGATATTGAATCTAGCAGGGTTCAGTAGCAGTTCGCGTCAGCCGATCTATCGAATTGACCAATCAGGGATCGTGTTACCGAGCCGCAATAGTCTGCATTCGCACATATAGCGTAGGAGGTTTAAAGGTCGGCTTTCCTACTACATCTTTCTAGACTCAATATCGGAGTGAAGCGAGGTTTACTTACACAGAAATCCAAATTGTGTTGATTTTTATAGTTGATACTTCCAGGTAGATCGGGGAGGGGAAGAGTAACCAGCCACGATGAAGTTCTTCAAGGAAGAGAGGGCGCCAGGTAATATGTTTAGGATATAAGAAATAATGATAACTAGGATTGACGAGTCAATACTATGGTCTTCAAGACTTCCTTTTTGACCTTCACACAATTTTTTATCTTCCCATGCATTTTTGTATACAATCACTTATTCATCATAAAAAAGACAAAATTTCACATGATATTCAATATTGAAAGACTTTGCAGAAAATCCATCATGGCAACCAATATCAGCTATGACATTATTGTTCAGAGAATGAAATTCCTGGAAGAAGAAAAAAAAATGGATTGTCACTGTTTTTTAGATACAGAGGTTGAAGACCAAATAATACAAGTTTTAAACCGAATGTCCATCGCAAGCACTGCTCCTTGACTGTACATTATTACCCTGAAGGAATTGTTATTTCAAAGCAGCCAATCAGCGCTTATCGTATCCAGTTACCCAATTATACAGCTTTGTCGATCGAGGGCCATGTGGATAAAGTGCCTTGCCCAGGGACACATCACAGTATAAAGCCCAGGTCGCAAATATTTGGTGTTTCAATCTGGATTCGAACAAGGGTCTCTGGCATGAGAGGCCAGCACGCTATCCACTCCATCACCGTGCTCCACATAAAGAATAGAGTTTTTCACCCCGAGGAACTTAAGTCATTTCTTCCACACAACCTCTTTTACCAGTAGAGTAGTTTCCGGGTTAAAAACATAATCTGTAACTTCTTTGAGAGGTATTTTTATTAATAGTTGGAATGGCAATAATTCAGAGGAAAATATGGATGCCAACTTCTTTGTTCATTCAATGCGACGTTTCGACACGTTTCCCGCGGCAGAGGAAAATTGGAAAGGGCGTGAAATTCTATTTCCAATGCCAAATAGGGAAATTGTATAAGGTGTCACCGGCATATTTTAAAGAAATCTCAAGGGACAGGGACATTCTATCGAATATCCAAGGGACTTCCATGGAATGTCTTTGTGATGATGGGTATGGCACTTAAAGGAGATTTACACGAGAAAAGAATAACAACACAAATATGGCGCCCGAGGTTTATATAAAACTGTTCATAAACAGGATGCGATGCAAAAGTTCCTGAATGATAAGTCAGGGATACATAAAATTATGACACATTTTTTTAAAGAAAAGAAGAGTTGTGAAACGAAACCAAAATGCCATGAAATGTTTAACGATTTGATGACACTTAAAATTATGAGTTAAATATATAAGAGAGTATTTTACCATATTTGATATAACGCGGTTTCGTCATGAACACATTTTGTTTAATTAACGTCACAGTCACGTGGATGAAATGATTGGATTGTGACCATTGTCTGTTATAGAAAGAGAACGTATCATTCGAGCAAACGATCCCTCCTTCAACTCACAGTTTAAGTATGCTGTAAGTATGACCTACTTAATTTTACTATGAATGAACGGATGAATGAATTACATTGATTGAGAGTTGAGTGAAAGAATGGGTGAGTGAGTGAGTGAGAAATGACATTACTCGTGTTTTGATTTTCTTATTTTACTAACGTTAGCAATGTCAATTACTACTTGATTTGTGTATCAGAACAAGGTCAGTATAGGAAAGATGTTATTACATGGATGTTTACTATCTTCGATAAACTGGTTTTCTGCAATAAGGAAACGTTTTCCGGCTACCATTTGCACTGTGTATAACCGTACACCGGAACTAGCGAGGTGTACGGCGGAGAAATGTTGCTAGCGAGGAGCCGAAATCGAAAGTTAGGTAATATTTTACTTCATAACTTTCAAATAATCAACATCATGTGGTAATTTTAGCACACATACTTAGTAAAATGTATGTGCTTGTCATTCTGTATCCAAGGGACAGTAACAATGACAGTTGCGAGTAATGCTGTTGTTAGTAACATATTTGCTATCTCTGACTATGAACAGGATATGACATTAAATAGTTATATCTCGGAAAGCTTTTGACATGATAATAACATAGAAACGGCGATGATTGCTTTTTAAGTGATCCCGTTTGCGATCACACTCCTCGCTAGCAACATTTCTCCGCCGTACACCTCGCTAGTTCCGGTGTACGGGTATACACAGTCAGTGATTTGTGTGTTTACATCAAACTATGGATTTATATCGTGGTATCTTGCCTATGTCAATAAATGTCGCCACTCACCTCAAATAATCGAACATGGCTGCTCCAATCGATTAATCAACGTTCCGATTTGACTTTTCGTTTACGTTTACGATTGATGACTTTTATTATCAAAATCTGTGTTATTATTGAAAAGTTCACTGTATTTTAATCGTCAGAATTGTTGAACCTGAAATTTAAATATAAATAACAGGCTCATCAATCGAATGACAATAGTTTTCATAATGACAGTCATCAAGATGTTATCAAATATACTTTATAATTTACATGTAGTTGAAGATAAATACCATTTTCTCTTTGTATATCCATTATATAATTCTAATAATATATTAAACGGTATTATTATGACTATTCAAAATATGATTAAATTCTATAGTCTTATGAGCTGTAAAAATATGCATTACAAAACCTTGCCATGTACATGTATATCTTATGCAATGATTTATAGAAAACATGTCATTTCACTTTATACCTAAATATTTATCCATGTATATCCCAACTATCAATGTAAATGCACTATAGGCCTGATGCCTCATCAGTGCGGAAATAAAGATTGATTGATATCTATCTACCCATGTTTTCCAGAACAACTATATCTCCACGTCCAAGTACTCTCTACTATCCTTCCTACCAAATACATCACATAAAGCCAAAGTTTCTATTTATTTTATAGATAGATTTCGGTATTTCACATCCAATCATAAAATAAGTTAATATATCTACCCATGTTTTTCAGAACAACTATATCTCAACATCCAAGAACTCTCTACTCTCCTTCCTACCAAATACATCACGAAAAGCCAAATTTTCTATTTATTTCATAGATAGATCTCGGTATTTCACATCCAATCATATAATAAGTTAATATATCAACCCATGTTTTCCAGAACAACTATATCTCCACATCCAAGAACTCTCTACTCTCCTTCCTACCAAATACATCACTAAAATCCAAATTTTCTTTTTATTTCATAGATAGATCTCTGTATTTCACATCCAATCATATAATAAATTAATATATCTACCCATGTTTTCCAGAACAACTATATCTCCACATCCAAGAACTCTCTACTCTCCTTCCTACCAAATACATCACTAAAATCCAAATTTTCTTTTTATTTCATAGATAGATCTCTGTATTTCACATCCAATCATATAATAAATTAATATATCTACCCATGTTTTCCAGAACAACTATATCTCCACGTCCAAGAACTCTCTACTCTCCTTCCTACCAAATACATCACTAAAATCCAAATTTTCTTTTTATTTCATAGATAGATCTCTGTATTTCACATCCAATCATATAATAAATTAATATATCTACCCATGTTTTCCAGAACAACTATATCTCCACGTCCAAGAACTCTCTACTCTCCTTCCTACCAAATACATCACTAAAATCCAAATTTTCTTTTTATTTCATAGATAGATCTCTGTATTTCACATCCAATCATATAATAAATTAATATATCAACCCATGTTTTCCAGAACAACTATATCTCCACATCCAAGAACTCTCTACTCTCCTTCCTACCAAATACATCACTAAAATCCAAATTTTCTTTTTATTTCATAGATAGATCTCTGTATTTCACATCCAATCATATAATAAATTAATATATCTACCCATGTTTTCCAGAACAACTATATCTCCACGTCCAAGAACTCTCTACTCTCCTTCCTACCAAATACATCACTAAAATCCAAATTTTCTTTTTATTTCATAGATAGATCTCTGTATTTCACATCCAATCATATAATAAATTAATATATCTACCCATGTTTTCCAGAACAACTATATCTCAACGTCCAAGAACTCTCTACTCTCCTTCCTACCAAATACATCACTAAAATCCAAATTTTCTTTTTATTTCATAGATAGATCTCGGTATTTCACATCCAATCATATAATAAGTTAATATATCAACCCATGTTTTCCAGAACAACTATATCTCAACGTCCAAGAACTCTCTACTCTCCTTCCTACCAAATACATCACTAAAATCCAAATTTTCTTTTTATTTCATAGATAGATCTCTGTATTTCACATCCAATCATATAATAAATTAATATATCTACCCATGTTTTCCAGAACAACTATATCTCAACGTCCAAGAACTCTCTACTCTCCTTCCTACCAAATACATCACTAAAATCCAAATTTTCTTTTTATTTCATAGATAGATCTCGGTATTTCACATCCAATCATATAATAAGTTAATATATCAACCCATGTTTTCCAGAACAACTATATCTCAACGTCCAAGAACTCTCTACTCTCCTTCCTACCAAATACATCACTAAAATCCAAATTTTCTTTTTATTTCATAGATAGATCTCGGTATTTCACATCCAATCATATAATAAGTTAATATATCAACCCATGTTTTCCAGAACAACTATATCTCAACGTCCAAGTACTCCCTGCTCTCCTTCCTACCGAAGAATCTCTTTGAACAGTTCCAACGTCTTGCAAACGCTTACTTCTTGGGTCTCATGATATTGCAGGTCAGTTTAAACAAGTTGTAATCTCATTAAAATCAGAGCAAAACTATCGAGCATATATTGTATGTTCTATGTCAATCTCATTAAAATCAGACCGAACCTTCACTCCTACGTCGCTACGCTCCTTAGCGACGTAGGAGTGAAGGTTTCGATGTGATTTAAGTGAGATTGGTGTCTTGTCAGAGTAAGGCTCAAGAAAAAAGATCACCTGACCCGAACCCCATCGAACAGTACTCGGATCAGAATAGCAGCGAGATACGAGTTTTATGTTTGATCGGATTTCATTGAGATTGCTGAATTTTTATCACCAACCCCTATCATTAATTGCAATGTAATTTTTTTTAAGTAAACTAGTATATTATTAGAAAATGTGAATGAATCAATTATCCGGGACTATTTAAATGTCATGCAATTACAACTGAAACGTCGTGCTCAAATTCCTCGCCCTTTATTTGAATAAGCCAACTAAATCATCCTGCGATACTTACAAACATATCTAACAGGTTTAGAATTTTTATTCAAGAGATCGGCTTTTCATTCAAAGAAACAACTCAAAACTTTATTTTCAACCAATCAGGTTGCAAGAAATACGCCCATTGTTTTTCATCGTTTTTGGGTTGTTTTTATTTTGTCTTATGAAAGTGTCGATTTGAGAGTCAAGTAATTCTAAATTGAACGCTTCAAGATGAAAAGTCAGTGGTATTACGTAGTCAAGAGTATCGGATCACTAACACCAAGGTGACCTTTAGTTTCAGGCATCTGTCTTCTGAACAAGCTTCACGACTCTTTGATGGAGTTGACTTCACTTCTGCATGTTATTATAAAAAGGCTGTTGAGTTCAAACTCAACCATTTCAAAAGTTAATTCTAAGATTCCTATAGATTTTTCTCCACACAATAATTTAAACCTTGATTACTAGTACACATTTGTCTTTGAATTAACGCTTACTGACCTTGACCTTCAGTTCATGCCATACATCGCGTCCTTGACCTATCTCACAACAGTTATCCCCCTTGTTCTGGTTCTACTAGTAACTGCTATCAAGGATGCTGTTGACGATTTTGTGAGTAAATTCCTGAAATTTTTACTCATATATTGAGGTTAATTAATATTTAATACATTTCTTATCCAAAACGTAATAATCAAGATACGGCTAAGGTTGCAACGTTTCGAAATAATCAAAATGATTAAACTTCATAATGTGCCTAGTTACAAGGTTCACAAATAAATAATATAAGCTGCCTTTTCCTTGTCATGTACTTGAAAATGTGTGGAAATGCAAACAAGCAATTTCAATAAGAGAAATGACCGCAATATATCAAAAGCAATCATTTATGAAAACATTGAACCACCTGATAAAATATTAACCATGAAAATGGGAATATATCCCTAAAGCGGCCTTCACACGGCAACACGAGTTGTCAAACTTCTAAAAGTTGTCAAACTCGAACGTTCACACGTCAAACTCATGTTGTCGTTTCATTTGAACATCATGGGTCTACGGGTGCGGTCGGTGCCCTCCCAGCACACTAAAAGGCTTGTAGCAAGTCTTTTCTTAATGAAATTAATCTTGCAAAGGAAACGTAAGGCTAAACGTCAGAGTAACCGACGGGATGTGGACTCAATGTGTTGTCAAACTTTAGTTTGTCGTGTGAAGGCCGCTTAACACATTATGTTCAGTTTAATTAATGCGATTCAGCACCAGTGCAACAGAGGTCTCGTCTAAAGTACGGAATTATCATAACTCACTTCTAAAATGGTATGACGTCGTATTGTCCGATAAAGTTTACCATTGAAACGTAATGTCACCCAACAAAGATGATATTTTTTTTAAATTCAGAAACGCCATCGAAGCGACGACGAGGTCAACAACCGGAAGTCGGAAGTACTTCGGGAAGGTGAGCTGACGTCAGTCCAGTGGCATACAGTCGTGGTGGGAGACATCCTTCGTCTCCAGAACAACGACTTTGTTGCGGTGAGCATCCTTATAGTTAGCGTATCTCTATCCGCAAAGCTACTCCAATGCCCTGTCACCGCTAATGGCTGAAATATTGCCCAATAAATATCTCACTCACTCACTCAACCAATACCCTGCTATCTGTCAACAACAACAAAACAAAAATCGCGCTATAAGACCTGTTTATGTATCTATAAAGCGAAGGACTGTCATTTTTGCAGCTCCCGGATATAAGGACTGTTCGAAATGGTCTGACACAGATTACTTTCAATACAAATTTTATTGCACGAAAAACTCGTTTTTATGTCAATATAACAAATTTTCAGGCTGATCTTCTGCTACTGTCGACGAGCGAGCCCAATAGTCTGTGTTACATTGAGACAGCGGAACTTGATGGGTGAGCAAAAACCTCATTGTGATTTCTACATTCACTCACAACCTGGTTCCCTGGCCTCGTTCCGCGTGCGCTACTTACTGTTGTTTTTTTGTTGTTTTTTTTCTGGGATAAGATTACGAAAAGAGAAGTTCCTCCGCATCAGCAGTATGTTGCCATTGTATATGTTTCGGTTTTTGTTTATGGGTTAAAATTATGAACAGAGAAGTTCCCCCGCATCAGCAGTATGTTGCCATTGTATATGTTTCGGTTTTTGTTTATGGGTTAGAATTATGAACAGAGAAGTTCCCCCGCATCAGCAGTATGTTGCCATTGTATATGTTTCGGTTTTTGTTTATGGGTTAGAATTATGAACAGAGAAGTTCCCCCGCATCAGCAGTATGTTGCCATTGTATGTTTCGGTTTTTGTTTATGGGTTAGAATTATGAACAGAGAAGTTCCCCCGCATCAGCAGTATGTTGCCATTGTATATGTTTCGGTTTTTGTTTATGGGTTAGAATTATGAACAGAGAAGTTCCCCCGCATCAGCAGTATGTGGCCATTTTATGTTTCGGTTTTTGTTTATGGGCTAAAATCATGATCAGAGAAGTTTCTAAACATCAACAGTATGTTGCCATTTTATGTCTCGGTTTTTGTTTATGGGTTAAAATTATGATCAGAGAAGTTTCTACAAATCAACAGTCTGTTGCCATTGTTTGTTTCGGTTGTTGTTTATGGGCTAAAATCATGATCAGAGAAGTTTCCACAAATCAACAGTCTGTTGCCATTGTTTGTGTCAGTTGTTGTTTATGGGCTAAAATCGTGATCAGCGAAGTTACCAAACATCAACAGTATGTTGCCATTTTATGTTTCGGTTTTTGTTTATGGGCTAAAATCATGATCAGAGAAGTTTCCCCGCATCAACAGTATGTTGCCATTTTATGTTTCGGTTTTTGATTATGGGTTTAAATGATGAACAGAGAAGTTTCCACGCATCAGCATTTTGTTGCCATTTTATGTTTCGGTTTTTGTTTATGGGTTCTAATTATATGTTTCGGTTTTTGTTTATGGGTTAAAATTATGAAAAGAGAAGTTTCTACGCATCAGCCCGACATGATTTCCTGGCATGGCCCTAATGTAGATTCTTATTGTGTATCACTATGTAGGGAGACCAACCTGAAGGTTAAAGAAGCACTGGAACAGACTGCTTCCATGCATGACGACAGGCAGAAGATTGGAGCATTCGACGGTATGCTAAATTGGCAGTCTAAGTAAACCTAGCCAAACTAATACTCCCGATATTGAGTCTAGCAAGAGTTAGTAGCGGGTAGCGTCAGTCGACCTTTCGACGACCCATGACCTTCCAACGTTATCTATGAGAATGCAAACTATTGCTACTTGGTAAGACGATCTCTGATTGGTCAATTCGATAGGTCGGCTGACCCGACCCGCTGCTACTTGCTAGATGGTTCTATCGATGTCTTTTAGAGAAAAAACGAGGGGACATTCAAAAGTTAAATTTATTTTGTTCCCCACTTGGTTAAAACAACTCTCTGGTTGCGGTTTCTCTTTCAACCATTTTTTAAACTTGTTTAATCGAAAATAAAATATTTCATCATTTTTCCTGAAACGCGTCAGAATATTTCTTACATTTCATAGTTTTCTTGAAATCGTATGACGCAATTTGGTTCTTTTTGATATGACATTAGATTTCAAGCGAACAAATTAAGTTGCATGACCCAAAACTTAAAAAATTATCTAAATATAATCTTCTGAAATCAATTCGGGTTTGTTTTGTAAGAATGACCACTGAAACTATTAAGTCAAATTACGCCTTTAGAAAACGCATTTTCTAATAAGATATATCCAATATGTTTTTTTGTGTGTGAACACCATTTTGTGTAAGAAAAAGGAATCGCATGGCTGAATTATATATTATATATTTGATTTATAACTGCTTCATTTAGTTCAGATACATTGTCTTTCAATTTGAACCAATTATTTTCATTTCCCCCTTATATTACCCCTAAACACTTGCCCCATTAAAACGCATTTTCTAATCAGAAATACCTTATATGTTTGGTTTAATTAAGCAGGGTTCATAAGATCATAACCTCCCTGTATATTTCAGCGGAAGTGACATGTGAACCCCCTAATGTCCGTCTGGACAAATACGAAGGACGTCTAACCTGGAATGGCGATACGTACGCTCTGGACAACGACAACATTCTGTTACGTGGCAGTGTCGTACGCAATACGCAGTGGTGTTACGGTGTCGTAATATTCGCAGGGAGTGACTCGAAGCTTATGATGAACAGCGGGAAAACAGTCTTCAAGAGAACGCACATCGATCGGCTTGTAAATGAACTTATCATCGGAGTAAGTCAAAATCTTGTAAAGTCAATTTGCCTGATGGTCAACACGATTATATTAGAGTGAATTTCGGTGATAAATTCACACCCTTTCTGTTCCTTTATGATTGGCATTTGAGAGATTGACGACAATACCAAGGGACAATTCATTGGATTAGTTATCAACTCATCATCGAAATGAGTCAAAATCTTGTATCATAAGTAAGTCTTTAAAAAGTCAATTTATCTGATGGTCCAAACGATTTTAGTGAGTTTTAGTGATAAATTCACACTATTATTTCCCCTTCTTGATCAGCATGTGAGAGGTTGTCGTCCTTTACTTTGATCTTTCATCAAATGCTTCTTTATAGGATATATTTGTATAATTTCGAATATTTCTATAACTGTTAGCAATATGCCCATTCTACACTATATGTGGTGAATTTCTGTTATATAACGTTTCTTTATCCATTTTTACAAATTCCCCCTGTTGTTGATAAGATTTACTCATTTACTCTGGGTAATTATTATCTCTACATTGACTTTATATTTCGATATTCCCGGGTCAATCTTCAAGAGACTATTTCAGAGTGAGATATACAAAGAGGAATGGGTAGTATGCTAACTCCACACCTTATGATGTGGTATATTATTCCAATGTTGTTATGCATGCCTATTTATATAATTTCAGACATGTCGCTAATGATTCAAATATTGCCAAAGCGGCGTAAAACAATAACTCACTCACTCACTATAATTTCAGATACGCCGCTAATGGTTGAAATATTGCCCAAGCGGTGTAAAACAATAACTCACTGACACTAACTCACTATAATTTCAGATATTCCTGTTCCTTGTGGCCCTATGTTTCTTCTGTACGGTGTGCTGTGGTATATTCGAGGGGGTCAGGGGGTTCGACTTTGAGGTGTTTCTCCCCCGACCCCACTTCGTCTCCTCAAATAAAGACGCGGGGTCTACTACCATCGCAGTACTGGTTTTCTTCTCCTACATCATCGTTCTGAACACCTTGGTCCCGATATCGCTCTATGTCACGTAAGTTATTGTAAAAAGGGCAGTAGCACGTTTTTAGGGGGAATATAAGATGATGTCAGGAAAATTAAAATAAATGATTCCAATTGAAAGACAATATATTCAAACCAAATGAAGCAGTAATAAATCAAATATATAATATCAAGTTCAGTCATGCGATTCCGTTTTCTTACACAAAATGAATTAAAGGTGTTCACACAAAAATGGCCGCCAATGGACTTTATGTGAATCTTCATAAATCGTTCTCCGACTATGAATGATTGGTTTGTGTAAAGAGATTTTTAACACTATCAAGATAATACATATAGCATTAACGTACAATTCCCAGCTAAAAATTTAAAATATAAAACTTTAAAAAAAAACGTGCTACTGCCCCTTACAGTCTATGTTAACCGATGTTGAGTCTAGCGAGATGTAGTAGCGGGTTGCGTTAGCCGATCGATCGAATTGACCAATCAGATGTCGTCTTACCATGCCGCAATAGTCTGCATTCGCACATATAACGTTGGAGAGTCATAGGTCGCCGACTGACTCGAGCCGTTACTACATCTAGCTAGACTCAACATGCTAAGATATAGATGATGCATAGAAATAGTCTTCATTATCATTATATTGAAAAAATGTGATACCATTTACAACATTATTTTTATCAACTTTTTACATCTAATATGGTTTGTACATATTTTATCTACACAATATCTTAATCGCCTTGGTTGAAAATTTGCTCTTTGTCACGTGAGTTATTGCAAGGATATACTTACTTAGATACGTACAAATATAGGTCATGCACATGGTAGAGATGTAACACAGTTTTAATCCAACAATGTTTTATTTTACTGATCAATTTCATAAAGGAATGATTGTTATACATACAAATCATTTTGAACATGCTTATCTACATAATCTTTTAAACACTTAGGTTCCAAAATTGCTCTATGTCTTGCGAGTGATTGCAAAGATATACTATGAAGCATGTAATTAATTAACGTCTTTGAGAGGCATTTTAGAAGTTGGAATGACAATAACGAATAGGAATATATGGATGACAACTTCTTTATTCATGGATGACGTCCCTCCTATATTTCAGTGTTGAGATCATCCGGCTGAATGCTGCTCCTTTATTTCAGTGTTGAGATCATGATGCTGCTCCTATATTTCAGCTGCTCCTATATTTCAGTGTTGAGATCATGATGCTGCTCCTATATTTCAGTGTTGAGATCATGATGCTGCTCCTATATTTCAGTGTTGAGATCATGATGCTGCTCCTATATTTCAGCTGCTCCTATATTTCAGCTGCTCCTATATTTCAGCTGCTCCTATATTTCAGCTGCTCCTATATTTCAGCTGCTCCTATATTTTAGTGTTGAGATCATGATGCTGCTCCTATATTTCAGTGTTGAGATCACGATGCTGCTCCTATATTTCAGTGTTGAGATCATGATGCTGCTCCTATATTTCAGTGTTGAGATCATGATGTTGCTCCTATATTTCAGTGTTGAGATCATGATGCTGCTCCTATATTTCAGTTTTGAGATCATGATGCTGCTCCTATATTTCAGTGTTGAGATCATGATGTTGCTCCTATATTTCAGCTGCTCCTATATTTCAGTGTTGAGATCATGATGCTGCTCCTATATTTCAGTGTTGAGATCATGATGCTGCTCCTATATTTCAGTGTTGAGATCATGATGCTGCTCCTATATTTCAGTGTTGAGATCATAATGCTGCTCCTATATTTCAGTGTTGAGATCATAATGCTGCACCTATATTTCAGTGTTGAGATCATGATGCTGCTCCTATATTTCAGTGTTGAGATCATGATGCTGCTCCTATATTTCAGTGTTGAGATCATGATGCTGCTCCTATATTTCAGTGTTGAGATCATGATGCTGCTCCTATATTTCAGTGTTGAGATCATAATGCTGCTCCTATATTTCAGTGTTGAGATCATAATGCTGCACCTATATTTCAGCTGCTCCTATATTTCAGTGTGTATAATAATGCTGCTCCTATATTTCAGCTGCTCCTATATTTCAGTGTTGAGATCATGATGCTGCTCCTATATTTCAGCTGCTCCTATATTTCAGTGTTGAGATCATAATGCTGCTCCTATATTTCAGCTGCTCCTATATTTCAGTGTTGAGATCATGATGCTGCTCCTATATTTCAGTGTTGAGATCATGATGCTGCTCCTATATTTCAGTGTTGAGATCATAATGCTGCTCCTATATTTCAGCTGCTCCTATATTTCAGTATTGAGATTATCCGGCTGGTGAACAGTATGTGGATCAACTGGGACGAGAAGATGGTGTACGGCAAGAAACAGACCCCAGCACGGGCCCGGACCACCACACTAAGCGAGGAACTGGGACAGATAGAGTACATATTCTCTGACAAAACTGGAACCTTAACTCAGGTGCGCGCTCGCTCATTCAAGGATTAATGTTTTCATTCTCTTCATTTCCATGCTGTAAATCAGGCGGCTTTATTTCTCTCGATTCGGTTCGAAATAGTCCCCTGTAATCATAAGCCTTAAAATCGCCGATTCAGCAAAATGGAAGAAACACGATCTCAAATAGATGCAAGGCGCTACTATCTGGGGGTGATTAAAGGTGCTATAAGTTTTTCCGACTCTACAATATGGTTCTGTGTTGATGCCTTCTATTGTTACATTTTACTGCAAACTTGTTCTATTGAGCGCGTTCCTGTGAATTCCAATGACTTACATGGGGAATCAGGAGTAGATACATTTCATATTCTTTGTCAGGTTTCTAAATAATTCCTGTTATTCTCATATGCTTAAATTTCGGTAATTTTGACTGAAGGTTACATTGTTTATTCTCGTATTTTCAAGGACAAACATTCGTGCATTTTGAATCATTTGCATAACACAGAAGTACAATTATCAAAATCAAAGTTAGCACGAAAACATTTTGAAAACAAATGCCATGAGTTATTGTAACAAGATGTCGACATATTTATGGTAAAAAAATCATTTACAATGACCAAGAAAAGATTGATTAATGAGTTATGAGAGTATTGAGGTCACATCCCCCATTCATGATACATCAGTCTAAGTAACTCCGCAGCACTCCTACAATGCCCTGCTACTTATCATGGATTATGCCTTAACGTTATAAATATAACCAGCCATACAATGACTCAAAAGCGGCTGTGCCCGGATGACAGCGCCGTTGATGCATTTCATTGGCTGAAAACATATATACATCTATATCCGCCACTAATTAGCTCAGTGCGGTAGCTATGAGTCTCATTTTTATCCTGGACGCAGCCCCCCTTTAACGTTGCATAAACGTAAAACCAGCCGTCATGTATGCGAAGCATAAGGCCCGACGGGTTTCAAGATGTTGAAGAAGCTTTTCTGACAAACTATACGCTATCATAGCAGGATGACTTTTCTCTGTTACTAAAACGCTGTAACCTTGGAACTATCGTTGGAGAAAGGTCTGTGGATTTAACGAGTTGCTTTAAAGTGACACAGAGTATCTTTCTTATAATTTTATTTGGTTTTGATAAGCTACAAAATATCTAATATGCTGATTGAAGTTCATATCTCATCACTGGACTTGCAAATATATACATTTATGCATAATAACATCGATTTCAAAATTTGACTTTATGTGATTCTATCAACATACTCTGTGTCTCTTTAAGTTTGGAAATGTATCACTTTCTTTTACCGTTGAACTACCCTTGTGGGATAATAAATGGGATGAAGGGAAATTGATTATTTCAATAGCTTCCTGATTATTTCACACGCTTCCTAAGAACAGACGGAAGGAAGTTTAAAATGCTGCATCCGTTAAGAAGTATTGATCTTGGTTATCTATTCCAGAACATTATGACATTCAACAGGGCAACTATAGGAGGCAAGAGATACGGCGACCTTCTGGATGATATCGGCAACTTGGTCAATATTACAGATGTAAGTGGTTTTCATTAAATATAAATACCACATCATATCATCAATATTCTCCATATTACCATATCAACATATCACCATATCATATCAACATATTAACATATCAACACATCACCATATCAACATAATACCATATCACCATCTCGCCATCTCACCATCTCACTACATCACCAATATTCACCACATCACCATATCAACATATCACTATATCACCATATCATCATAATACCATATCACCATCTCACTACATCACCAATATTCACCATATCAACATATCAACATAATACCATATCATCATATCACCATCTCACTACATCACCAAAATTCACCACATCACCATATCAACACATCACCATATCAACATATCACCATATCATCATGTCACAATCTCACTCCATCACCAATATTCACCATGTCACCATCATTATATCACCATACCAACCAACTGAAAAACCTTAAGGTATAACCGATGGTTTCTCAACCCTTAAAATTTACATGTGTGACTTTTTTGTTTTGGTTGATGCTTGTTCCTTGTTGTTAAGTCATTCTCTGAAGTCAAGCAATGCTTTATTGTAGTACAGGTAAAACACTGAATGTTCACGAAATATATCTTAATTTTGTTTTGCTTTATTTGAAACGGAAGGTAACAAATCCATGATTAAGACGTAATTGGGCTTATTCAGCTTTTAGACAATGCAAAGGTAACCCGTATTCCATCCTGCTACATCAGCGTATATGTATCCGCTAATGCTACAACCTATCCCCTGATATCCTCATAAAGTCTTCTGTCGTATCGCTGACGGGTGGTTGCTCAGCGCTATTTATAGCCTGTCTGTTTTCAGTCAAACTATTTCGAACTCCATACACTGTTGTCTAGTGGTGTCGCACGTGGAGCGGGAGACTGCAATGAGAATCAGATTTATTATCTAATAGCACACCTATTGGTCAATTTGAATCACGAGGTGAGCACGCAGAACGAAGCCAAGAAACTAGTTTGCCGCTATCGCTGAAAGGGCATCATTTGATTGGCTTGCTATATATAGCGATACGACAGAAGACTATAGGAGGATATCAGGGGTAGGTTGTAGCATAAGCGGAGACATATACGCTGGTGTAGCAGGATGCCCGTATTCCAATGTTTATTTGACTAATAATGAGCATTATAAACTTCACCGATGACCATTTCAACCTTTTTTTACTGACATTTTACTGTCTATCACTTTATATAGTTTCTATATTTTTCTATATATATACCCTTTAATTTCACAGACATAAAAATAAGAACATTAAAGCCAATAAGTGCAAAATCAATCTAATCTAATTAAAGGAGCAGTAGCACGGAATATAAGGTGGTGTCAGTAAACTGAAAATAAATGATGGAAAACAATGTATTTAAACTAAACTTCAACTTCAAATATATAATGTAAAGTTCAGCCAGGCGAGTCCCTTTTCTCATACAAAATGAATTAAAGGTGTTCACACAAAAATGGCCACCAATGGACTTTATGTGAATCTTTATAATTGTTTCTCTGACAATGGATGCTTGGTTTGTGTTATGAGAATTTTGACACTATCAAAATAATACATATAGCATTGACTTACATTTATTAGTGAAACATTGAAAATATTAAATTTTCAGAAGATGTGCTACTTCCCCTTAAAAAGCTATAAAGAATAACACCATGGGTAGATGCAACTAAGTAAATGAGTGACCTGATATATATTAAAGTAAAATAAATCTAGGTAAATACTATATACTCAATTCAAACTGAATATGATTGTATTTATCATCAATCAATTATGTAAATCATCTTCAGGAAACTCCAAGCGTGGATTTCAGCGGCAATAAGTACGCTGAAGCTAACTTCCGGTTCTATGACCCCGCACTTCTCGAGGACGCTAGGGGAGATAACTCAAGCGTTGAAGAGTTCTTCCGGTTGTTGAGCTTATGTCACACAATAATGCCTGAGGTCAAAGCTGATGGTGAGTAGATTAGGGTGTGCTTAGTTTCTTAATGTATGCGGAGTTATTGTATATGCATGTTTAAGGTAACTTCTCGTTTTACCACGATATTTTGAATAATAAAGTTATTCATTCATTTTTTAAAAGTGTAGTCAACATCTTAAAGATACTAAAAGACGTTTCGTTTTTATTGTTTTTTGGGTTTTTCCGCAAATATATTTGTTCAAGTTTCCATCATTTAAGCATAAGTGTACGTAAAACATATTTCGTTCGGAGGGTAAAACATTGCTCTACCTCATTCTACGACGTAGTAGAATTATGGGTTACGTGCCAAGACGTGACTGCATGCTGCCATTTTAGTGTGAATACCTTCTAATCATATTCAGTCGGGAAATAGTTTTTTGCAGACTCCTTGCTAAGTTGAATCTGGTACTACACTTGACTTAATGAAGTACTGTATTTGATGACGTTTAATTGCCTAAGAAAAAATACTTGATTAGCCTCAAAGCGTCTTATGTTAATAAGATGACCTCACGATAACAATAGTAATGTTACAAATTGCAAGACAAAGTGTTTTAATCAACTGTATCAGTTCTAAAAGTAACGTAACATATTCGGTTACGCTACCAAGAATCTATTTCCCTACCTCAAATGATAAAAGGTGATCACATTAAAATGGCTGCTATCATTTTTCGAATGACCATTGATCATTTCCACTACGACTATTAATAATCGCGTTGAGTAGTGAGATGTTAGATTCCCTGGAGAAGAAGAGAAATTAGACATAGACAAATATTCCAAAAATATAATAAGTAAATAAGAAAAACGCGCTACACAATCTCATTAAAATAAGGTCATATTACACAGCAAAAAGATCATATTTTAATGAGATTGACGCACTGCAGTACCTTTAACCCACAGGAAGCCTTGGCTACCAGGCTCAGTCCCCGGATGAGGGTGCTTTGGTCTCGGCAGCCAGGAACTTCGGATATGTCTTCAAGGTAGGTGTGCTCACGGTCAGATAGGACATGTGCGGGGTTTTTTTTTAATTCAGAGGGTAATTCATATGACTGATTTTTTAACCATGAACCGTGGTTTGAACCTGTGACGTTTAGGTGTGACATAGGGGCTGGTACTCCCGTGACTACAGTTAAGACTTAACATGTGCCTGGGTTTACTTAAAACTGCGCTGGTTGACTTTTATTCTTGACATGCATTTTAGCGCTTACAAGTCACATTTTGCAAGTAAAGGTTATAATTAAATGTAAACTATCCAATATCCATCGTCCAATTGTCCATCGAATAATTATTATATTTCAAAATATATTTTCAAATTTAAAAAATCCAATTTGTAATTATCAAAATGTTAAGTTTATTTGTTTCAGTCTCGTACACCCAGCAGTATTACCATTGAAGTGAACGGCAAGGAGGAAGTGTACGAACTGCTCTGTATCCTGGACTTCAACAACGTCAGGAAGAGGATGTCGGTATGTTCCCATTCTCTCCCCACAGAGGCAGATCAAGTCATGCAATGTTGATACAGCCTCTGTTCTATTGCGCCGAAACAACAGAACAGACGCTGTATCAACATTTCATGAGATTTCTCGAGAATGTTATGCCCATGTAAACATAATTTAGAGGCAGTTTATACAAAAACGGCCTACATGGTTTTGAAAATAATCCTATTCACAACATGAAGGCTTAGTATGAATGTATTTTCATTTTTTCCAAAATTATATTATTTTGGATAATAAATAGAAAAACTTCATTTCAATTAAATATACGAATGAATAAAGGTGACTTTAATGTCTGATGTGTCCCAACCTCCGTTAACTAGGAACCTATATAGATTATCCACATTATATCCCCCCTGAAACTTTTCATCGGGACAATCTGTACAGATATTACCCGCCCCTGTTTTGTGTAAGCCACTAAAACTGGTACTGCCTCTCAAAAGATCCGTCCTTCTGTTCTCTTTGTTTTAGGAAATGATCTCTGATTGCATGATCTCAGTATTACAGATGTCATAGTGTCCTTTACAAGTTCAAATTCTTGTCCTTGAGTCAAGATCTTTCATTTGGGGTATTGTTTCTTATTAAGAACCAAGGGCGGGTAACTGCAGTACAGATTTTCCTGAAATTCGGCTCTGTGTTGCCGAAGATACATGACTGTGTCCTACGTTATGATTCGGTTTCATGTGACCAAGACGTTATGCTAGTATTTGATCTATCGTCTCTTTTTTTTAGTTAAAACCATCCTCAGGGTACAAACGTTACGCTAACTCAACTAATCTGTACCCTGGGCTCAGAAGCTAGATTCGCTCGCGCGGCCCAACTTTGGATATAGCCAATCAAATCATTTCCTCGTTGAAATTTTATCGAGAAGATGGCGAGATAAACGAGGAGTTAGAGTAACGTTCGTACCCTGAGACAGGATGTCTAATGATATCAATCAGGTGGCGAGAAAATGATTTGATTAGCTATATCCCAACGTCCAAGCTTCTTATAAACCCAGGGTACAGATTAGTGGAGTTAGCGTAACGTTCGTACCCTGAGACAGGATGTCTAATGATATCAATCAGTTGGCGAGAAAATGATTTGATTAGCTATATCCCAAGTACAAAGATTCTTATAAACCCAGGGTACAGATTAGTGGAGTTAGCCTTACGTTCGTACCCTGAGACAGGATGTCTAATGATATCAATCAGGTGGCGAGAAAATGATTTGATTAGCTATATCCCAAGTCCAAAGCTTCTAAACCCAGGGTACAGAGGTAGCGTAACGTTCGTACCCTGAGACAGGATGTCTAATGATATCAATCAGGTGGCGAGAACATGATTTGATTAGCTATATCCCAAGTCCCAAGCTTCTAAACCCAGGGTACAGATTAGTGGAGGTAGCGTAACGTTCGTACCCTGAGACAGGATGTCTTATGATATCAATCAGGTGGCGAGAAAATGATTTGATTGGCTATATCCCAAGTCCCAAGCTTCTAAACCCAGGGTACAGATTAGTGGAGGTAGTGTAACGTTCGTACCCTGAGACAGGATGTCTAATGATATCAATCAGGTGTCGATAAAATGATTTGGTTAGCTATATCCCAAGTCCCAAGCTTCTAAACCCAGGGTGCAGATTAGTGAAGGTAGCGTAACGTTCGTACCCTGAGACAGGATGTCTAATGATATCAATAAGGTGGCGAGAAAATGATTTGATTAGCTGTATCCCAAGTCCCAAGCTTCTAAACCCAGGGTACAGAGGTAGCGTAACGTTCGTACCCTGAGACAGTATGAGTTCAAACATATCTTATTACCTATATGGTTGAAAATAAGTAATAACATATTTTCAACATGACCACGATTGTTGTAGCGCGAGTTCCCGTCATTATTTCGGCTGTAACGTCTTAACACCATTGTTCGTGACGTCACTGTAGCCGGCCGACGCCATTCTACGATGGTAAAATGGAATAGAATCGGTAATAAAGAAATTATTACCCTCGGAAGTGTGCCATATGGCTTTTACGAAACTCGTGCAACTTTGTGTATTACCCTCGCTCTCGCTCGGGTAATACAAAAAATCACACTCGTTTCGTAAAAGACATATGACACACTTCCTCGGGTAATAATCTCTATTTATGTTGCAGGTGCTTGTGAGAAGAAACGGCAAGATGACCCTGTATTGTAAAGGTGCGGACTCTGTCATTTTTGAAAGACTTGATTCCAAGTGTGCAGAACTGAAGGAACAAACTCTGCAACATTTAAATGTAAGTTCATAGAATTTGAATTTAACTTAGAATTTTTAAATATTTTACAATGCATATAAAACAGTCGACAGGATTATGCCACATCTGACACCGATAAAACGCTTTATTTTACAGTTTGGTTCAAACGAAGCTCGGTCTGTATTAAGAATGTAAACTTAGTCAACGACTACTGTTAAATGATAAGATAAACATGAAATTATTCATTTTGTAAATTGGTATTGTTGAAATTTTGAATTAAAAAAGCAGAGAAAAAAACAATACAAAAAAATACGTGCCCGACTTCCTTTATAATAATTTTCCATAAAAATGTTGGAACACTGATAAATTATGAATAAGATGAAAATCAAAATAGTTAAGTTGAGTATAAAGTAAAGACGTGAATTTTCTTAATTTGGTATGGACTTTGTATATCCTCACCAAATCATGTGTTGTACTCACTGTTGATTGAATTGAATTTTCTCAACAGTGTTGAGTTAATGAGTGAAGTTGGTCTTCGTGCTTATTTTATTTAAGGAATTCGCTCAAATGGGCCTAAGAACGTTATGCTGTTCCTCGAAGCACATAGATGAAGAGTTTTACACTTCATGGAAAAGGAGATACCATGATGCAAGGTGAGATCAGATAACAGTTTCCCTGAATTCTTGAATAATTTTTTTTTTCAGAATCAGAATTTTATTACGTAATATCGGCCTCGTGGCCTATACTACAGTCACAGTGTAGTTATATCGTGGTACAATGGTCATAAAAAATATAATGCAAAAACAGTGCTGTTGAATAAATCACTTTGGGGTTTTTGGATTGCAAGGTTGATGTAAGAATTAGTGGACCTTTGTAGACATTCTGCAGATGTTTGAAGTATTTCTCTCTGTATTGCTGATACCTAGCACATCGAAAGAACACGCGATTTTCAGTTTCTGTTTCTTTAGCATCACAAAGTTGGCACGAGAAGTCTGTTGCCGGGGCGTCCTTCTTTAATCTGTATATGTTTACTTTAAAGTTATTATTTGATATACGGAACTTGATCAGTGAACAGATAAGGTGCTCGTATTTTTAACTTGTCATGTAGGGCTCAAGTTGAAGTTCGTATTTGAACTGTGAATAATTGTTCAAAAAAGAAGAACTGTTAATTTCGTTGTGCCATGTGAATAATAATTGAATAATCGCCTACTTTTGTCAAGGATTTACGGCAATGAGTGAGTGAGTTATTATTTTACGCCGCTTGGGCAATATTTTAGCCATAAGCGGCGTTGATTTACGGCAGTATCCATATACAGTAAATGATTGGTCAAAGTGATGCATTTTCTGGCCAAAATTGTCAAGTCGTCAATATAATTTAGATTAGTACGTGGTTACAAGAACAAAAAAGTAAACATTTATGACATGTGGTCCTTATGACCATTCATTAGTTTGTTTCCAGAGCAGAACTAACATTGTGTTGACCAATCAGCAAGTGTAGACCTGCCTTTTGGAGTAAGCGAACTATTTTAAAGCGGCACTCTAACAATGATAAAACCATAGGCTAGTGAGTGAGTAAGTTAATTTATTACCTACGAGGGCAGTCTTATCGAGGTTCATATTTTTCATATGTTGCCCTAGGGCAAAATATCACTTTTGCATTATGACGTCACGTAATAAACAATGATTTGACGTCACGGTTCACCTATGACGTCACAATCTATACGGGCCGCCGCCAGCTAGTCTGCCTGTGCTGAGAAGTAGGTTTTGAGCATTTTCTTCAATTTTGGGACTACGGTAATAAACAGAATATTATATTCGTGCCTATGACATACTATGTTTAGGACACTCGTGCCTAAATATCAGTATATCCCTCGCTCTCGCTCGGGAAATACTAATATTTAGCCACTCGTGTCGTAAACATAGTATGTCATGGACACTCATATAATATCCTCTATATTTTACTCCGCTTGGGCAATATTTCAGCTATTAGCGGCGTAAATTCAACCATAAGAGGCGTAAGTAAATGTGAGAACAACTATCACTTTTATAAAAGAAACTCTGCATATAAACTGTGTCTTTAATGTTGTTTACCATAAGTACCTCGCTGGAAAACCGCGACGAGAAGATGGACGCCGTATATGAAGAGATAGAACAGGATATGACGTTGATCGGCGCTTCCGCTATTGAGGATAAACTTCAAGATGGCGTACCGGAAGCGATAGCTAACCTCGCACAAGCTGGCATCAAGATATGGGTCCTTACCGGAGATAAACAAGGTATTGATCGGTTATTTGAAGTGTTATCTTTTTTATTTCAGGGGGCAAAACAGGGGTATATCTATATTTTTAAACATTATAAAACCTGAGGGTAACTAGAAATTCAAATAAGACATGAGGTTTACAAAGAGTTCATGTGAAAAGAGTTCATGTGGTTCCAGTGTGAACTGCACATTCACCATGTCCCAGAGGGTATATTCGCAGAGAGCATAGATTAAGAACCCGAGTCAATTGTTTCACGAAGACCTGTTCCTTTGGCTCTCTACGGGTTAAGAACGGTTTGAATCCCTCATTTCTTTTGAAAGTTTATCTTTGCAAATGTCAGCGACGGAATACCATACTGAACAGAAATTAAGAAGTGAACGTATTTTAAAGTAGTTAGGCACATATTTAAAATTCTGGATGTGCTCTAGAGCAGCCTTCCCTTAGAGCCTTGAATTAGACCAGTGTCTTTCTCTCGCTTGTTAAGCTTTAATGCTCTGCGCCAAAATTATTGTTTGAGTGCACACTTTAGCAGTAACTTTAAGAGTGAAGGATCAAGTTATTCGCTCTTTGTCTCCTATATTTTAGGGGATTAAAAAATTTAGGCGTGATTTTGAGAAACATAACCATATATCCCTTATTATTATGTCCAGTACATTCCTGACGATGTTCACAGAGACAGCAATCAACATAGGGTACTCGTGTCGTCTCCTGAAGGAAGAGATGGGAGAGCCGTATATCATCTCAGGAGACAGTGTGGGAAGCGTGGAAGCGGAGCTGAGCCGAGCTCTGGACGACATCAAGAGAACTACAGCCTCCAGAATGCAGAACGACTCGCTCCCCGACCCAGGTGCAGGGTTTGCTGTCGTCATCAATGGTCACAGTCTTGTGAGTCTTGAAAATATCGCTGTTTAATAAATCTACCGTGTTATTACACAAATGTGTCATAACACCCCTCGCATCGCCGAATAACGTGACGTAATACTGACGTCATAATCGTTAAGTATGACGTCACAATGTCAGCAGGCCATGTCGGTTCTTTATGTGTTCTATGTTCTCGACGATAATTTAAGCCAGTAATAAATAAAATACTTAACGACGTCCCGTTTCATAATTTTTTTTATGAAACTTGTGAATGGTATAGGTATATAACTCTCTTTCGCTCGTTTAATACAAAACCATTCACTCGTTTCATAAAATGTTATGAAACGGGACGTCGTTTAGAATTCTCTATGTATCATTATGATCATTTTCTCGTTGTTGTTGTCATTATTGTCGGCGTCATGATGACCATTATCCCTATTGTCATCGTTGTTATCATTATCCCTGTCATCCTAGAGGGAGAACATATATATGCCAAGTTGCCAAATGTAAGGTAAATCTAAACGTGTAAATGCACGCTTTTGGAAGAGGGAAATTCCAACAAAGAGGTGGATTTATAATTTGACAAAAAAAAACAATCTATATAGGACTGTCGCATTGCAATAATTTCTTATCGCAATTGGTTAATCGCAGCACTTGCTATGATTAGAAACTACTGTATTAATTTTCAATCTCAACATGCCCGAAATTGATTGAGTTGACATTAGAAGTAATTATACATTCACTGCAACTTCATCAGTTCCCATTTTTTGTCGGTAGTATATATACACTCAGGGGCAAAAGAAACGATACCTTACAAAATGCATGATAGGTTAAGCTACGAGTGATAGTTACGACTGAAACAGGGTTATTTCATATCTTCAAGAGCTAACTGAACTAAGTTTTTAATTTCAAAGCTATGTCTGTTAACGCTTTTGAAATACACGCCTTTCAAAAAACACGGTTTAAAAATCTTCTCAACTAGACGAGATAGGATAGTGAATATGGCCCTTTTGTTGTTTTTAAACAAACTTACAGACAAAATGCATGAAGAAATTAATTTATGTCAAGTTTTTTTTATATTGATAACATCAAATTTATAAATTTCACAATTTTGATATTCCAATTCAAAATGTTGTGACCAAAAAGAACATTGAAAAAGCTGTTTTGGGACCCCTCCTGTATTTGAACAGTCATACAATTATAACTATTATACAACTGATGTGCCCGATCACAAGGGTTCGTAGTCGCATTTCATTTACAACAGGATTTTGATTTGTGCTCCTTTGAAAAGTTTGTATCGTTTCTTTTGTCCCTGAGTGTATTAACCCCATCTGTGCCAGGCCTACGCCCTGAAGCCCGAGCTGGAGATGCTGCTTCTGGAGGTAGGATCGGAGTGCAAGGCCGTCATCTGCTGTAGAGTCACACCGCTCCAGAAGGCCCTGGTGGTGGATCTCGTCAAACAGCACAAGAAGTCCGTCACACTCGCCATCGGGGACGGAGCCAACGACGTCAGCATGATCAAAAGTACGTGTCTTAGGCGGATCAAGTTGTTCTGAGACTGCATAATAAAATATATAAGAAGTGTAGGGCATGGAATGTAATGCTGCAAAAAATGAATATTCCTGTGTATTCCTTTATCCAGTATTATCACTTGTGATACCCATAGGTTTGCAATCCTCCAAAACGAAAATCATGTATCGCCCTAGCATATTGGCTGTATTGCTAGTATTGATTGGACTTTTCATATCACATCCTGTGTCAGAATCTGAGCGTTTTAAAAATTTCTCTACCTAAGATTCAAGTTCAAGTGGAGTTTTTATATAGATATTTGCCTTGTTGTAAATAGAGTTGTAAAGATAATGTTCCCTTGGCAACGGACTCATAAAGCTGTCTTTCCTTAATGTCAGCCTGATACATGTTATTTGTTCTTAAGGGCGGGCTGATATAGATTAATTTTTTCTCTCAAATGGCACATAAAAGAGTTGATATATGTGGTTGGTAGGCAATGCAGGCAATCTTACTGAGAACTTCTTTATGGACCTGTTTCGCCTCTTAATCCATTGCTACTGGTCAATTTCCTATTTACTAACAATCTTTTGACGATTATGGCATACCAGTAGACTGTTCCAGTGGCTTCTTTTTGAGTTGCCATCAGCGGACAGGAAGGTATGCAAGTAGTGCTAGCCAGCGACTTCTCCATGGCTCAGGTCCGGTTCCTGGAGCGCCTGCTACGTAGAATGGACTCTGTCCTAAAATGCTGAAAATGTGCGCCGGAAATAAGTTTCCTTTTCCAGTGGCACATATTGGAGTTGGTATCAGGGGACAGGAAGGTATGCAAGCAGTTCTAGCCAGCGACTTCTCCGTGACTCAATTCTGGTTTATAGAGCGCCTGGTGCGTAGACATAGACTCTGACCTAAAAGCTGACAATTTGCGCCAATAATAAGTAGTATTTCCTTTTTCAGTTGCACATATTGGAGTTGGTATCAGCGGACAGGAAGGTATGCAAGCTTGTCGTCCGTGGCTCAGTTCCGGTTCCTGAAGTGCCTGCTGCGTAGACATGGATTCTGACCTAGATGATTTTTACAATTCACGCCTACAGTTTGAAAACTTTTCTCTTCCAGTGGCACATATTGGAGTTGGCATCAACGAACAGGAGGGGATGCAAGCAGTTCTAGCCAGCGACTTCTCCATGGCTCAGTTCCGGTTTCTAGAGCACCTGCTGCGTCAACATGGACTCTGTTCTAAAAGCATACAATTTGCGTAGAATGGACTTTGTCTTAAAAGCTGACAATTTGCGCCTAAAATAACTTGTATTTCCTTTTCCAGTGGCACATATTGGAGTTGGTATCAGCGGACAGGAAGGGATACAAGCTTTTCCGTGGCTCAGTTCCGGTTCCTGAAGTGCCTGCTGCGTAAACATGGACTCTGTCCTTAATGTTTTTGATAATTCGCCCCTACAGTTTGAAAACTTTTCTCTTCCAGTGGCACATATCGGAGTTGGTATCAGCGAACAGGAAGGTATGCAAGCAGTTCTTTCCAGCGACTTCTCCATGGCTCAGTTCCGGTTTCTAGAGCGCCTGCTGCGTCAACATGGACTCTGTCCTAAAAGCTGAAAATTTGCTCCTAATATAAGTAGTATTTCCTTTTCGAGTGTCACATATCGGAGTTAGTATCAGCGGACAGGAAGGAATGCAAGCTTCTCCGTGGCTCAGTTCCGGTTCCTGAAGAGCCTGCTGCGTAGACATGGATTCTGACCTAGATGATTTTTACAATTCACGCCTACAGTTTGAAAACTTTTCTCTTCCAGTGGCACATATTGGAGTTGGTATCAGCGGACAGGAGGGGATGCAAGCAGTTCTATCCAGCGACTTCTCCATGGCTCAGTTCCGGTTTCTAGAGCGCCTGCTGCGTCAACATGGACTCTGTCCTAAAAAGCTGAAAATTTGCGCTTAAAATAAGTTGTATTTCCTTTTCCAGTGGCACATATTGGAGTTGGTATCAGCGGACAGGAGGGTATGCAAGCAGTTCTATCCAGCGACTTCTCAATGGCTCAGTTCCGGTTCCTGGAGCGCCTACTGCTGGTCCATGGACGATGGTCCTACATCAGGATGTGCAAGTTCCTCCGCTACTTCTTCTACAAGAACTTTGCCTTCACGCTGTGCCACTTCTGGTTCGCCTTCTTCTGTGGATTCTCGGCCCAGGTAAGACCTTACACGGTTGTGTCCCATTTTTAAAGGGTCAGTAGCACGTTTTGTTCAGAAATCTATTGTCTTAATTTACCTGGCACCTGTGGTGGCACGTGGTAGTGTGCGGAGCTCAGTTGACCGCTATCAGTATAGTTTAGCAGCATCTGGTTTGGCTCGCTGGATGGGTGGGTACCCAGTTCATTGCTGAATGAACTGAGAGTACGGAGGGTGGTTGCCTGCCCAACAAGGAGACAACAGTTCAATAACTTGTGGTGTCGCCTTAGGCAAGAGACTTTATTCAAAATGTGCCTCTGTTCACCCAACAGAATTAATTGTGTACATGGTGAAAGTTCTAGTTGTAGGTGACCTGTCAAGCGCATAATCGGCAGCTTGGGTTTGACCAGGGTTATAATTCAGGGAGCGCCTTGAGTATGCATTCGGTGCGCTTTATGTACACCCTAATTATAATTATTATTATCAAATTTACCTCTTTGCCAAATGTATCTTTAGAGGGTCAAACATCTTTATAATTAATCTGATCATCTATAGTGATAGAAGAAAGTCATACCGAAATATTTGGACGAACAACTTATATTTATTTGAGGATGGGAGGGAAAGGGCTTACTGCACTTGAGCATGTGTTTAAGTATATAACGGATTCTCAAGATTTGGAAAGAATATGCAACCAATTTCAAAACAATTTGTGATCAATACAAAAATTTTGTTTATGAAAGTTTGGCTAGGCTATACGAATCTATTATTCTTACTCAATTTACAATATTAAAGACTGTGCGTAATAAAATGTCTGCATGCAGATTTTGCTTGATATTGAAATGTACTATGTTTCAAACATACTTAAATCTTTTGAATCACTTTCTTCAGACTCTGTATGACGAGTTCTTCATCACGTGCTACAATGTGTTCTACACGTCACTTCCGGTCATAGCTCTGGGCGTTTTCGATCAGGTTTGTTCAACCTTTTTAACTTATTACGTAGCCTTGATATTGAAAGCAATATCAAGTATCAACTCACCTCACCCCAAGCACTACGCATTCAACTTATGAAGTTTTCAAGTAACATAAAGTAAGTATTTCTTAATCTAAAAAGGTCGACAGCAACATAAAATAAAATATGTCACCCAAATCCCCAGTCTAAGTAAACCTAGCCTCACTATTATCCGTTACCCTGCTATACTCAGTATAGAAAGGTCTGGTTGAGAGTCGCGTCAGCCGACCTTTCTGCGACCTATGACCCTCCAACGTTATACGTGCGAAGGCAGACTATTGTGGCTTGGTAAGATCAGTTCTGATCTTGGTCACGTGGGCTGACGCAACTCTCAACCAAGCCTTTCTAGACTCAGTATAGCAGTGTAACGGATAATAGTGAGGCTAGGTTTACTGAGACTGCCCAAATCCCCCTTCAATCATACTACTCACCTACACAACTTTTGAATTCTAGGATTTCTTCACCTATGACCATCTCACAATGTTGCTGTCATGTTGTCTTTTAATGTTGTAATGTTCAATAATATTGATGAAGTTAAGATCTTCGTTACCGCTGACTTTGCTCAAATCTGTTCTGATCCTCTTATTTCCAACCCTTCTGACCATTTTTGTTTGTTCCATAATATTGATATTATTCGTAACCCTCGAATCAGTTATTATTGTTAGTTCTATAATGTAGGTGAAGTTACGATCTTCGCACCCATCAACTTTGCTCAAATCAGTTCTGAATCCTATGAGTTCCTCATCTTCTCACCATTCTTTTTAGTTCCATAATATTTGATTCAATTACGATTTTCGGAACCATCAAATCCGGTTTGAATCCTATGATTTCCTAACCTTCTGACCATCCTTGTTAGTTCAATAATGTTGATGAAGTTTAGATCTTAGTACCATCAAATCAGTTCCGAATCAGTAGTTACTAGCATAAGTACGAAACTAATGTTCGTGTTTCGTATCTTGATTGATACGAAACTAGACATTCACTCTAGCTTTACCTCCATAATCTCCTATCCTTCTGACCATTCTTGTTGTTTCCAGGATGTCGATGATGTTCACTCCATCCAGTACCCCAGATTATACGAGCCTGGACTAAAGGACTCCTTGTTCAACAAAACAAAGTTCGCCCACAGTGTTCTGGAAGGTTTTCTTACATCCGCCATTTTGTTTTTTGTGCCTTACGCAACCACGTTCTACGGTATTGGCCCGGATGGACAGACTGAGTCGGACTTGCAGTCGTTCGGTGTCACTGTTGGAAGTATTCTTGTGGTGGCTGTAAATCTAAGGGTAAGGATGTTTTCTATCATTGAAATGATTTCCTATCAATCATCAACATAGGGGAAAGGTTAAAGAGTCACTCCGTGGGTTGTTTAATTAGAGTCACAAACATCAGTCAAAGTAAACCTATCCTCACTAATACTCGCTTCACTCCCTATTGAGTCTAGCAAGATGTAGTAGCGGGTCGCGTCAGCCGAACTTTCGCCGACCTATGACCCTCAGTATTGCGGCTCGGAAAGACGATCCCTGATTGGTCAATTCAAAAGATCGCCTGACGAGAATCGCTACTACATCTTGCTTCACTCAATATCGGGAGAGAAGCGAGTATTATTAAGGCTAGGTTTACTAAGGCTAAGTTTACGGGGCAAACTTTGTCATTTGATTCAGAAGTATCGGCTGATGAAAGAAAATATCATTTGAAAGCTTATTGACGTTGAAAAGTAACAACAGTCAAAAGTTGTAATTGTGATCGAAAACCGGTCAATGGCGCGCGTCAATCTGTCAAACGTGATTGTGGAAACTAATTGAAAGCAGTCATAATGACGGTTTCAAGTTGATACGTTTGACAAGTTAGGTAACTTAAAAAGCCTATTGCAAACATTAATTTTCTTTTTTGGATTTTCATTGAAAGCAGGTTCTTCTCGTGTAATAGCCATTTACGTATTTACATGTGATATTTTTTTAATTTAGATGATGAATTTTTCCATTTGATTTTGTAACAAAATAATATATGATGAAAATAACGGAGTGGCTCATCGACTTTGGATGTACTCTCGGAATAGAAGTATAATGTCATTTTGGGTGTACATATTTTCATTAGTACATACAAGAGGTTTAATCTAACATGTACGCTGTTTTAACAGATTGAATCAGTGCTTGCTATATCCTCAGTTTGATTAAAATCTGCCCATTTCCGAGGAATAAAAATAAACTCTAAAAATATTAACTCTATGGGATTCGAATAGGTTACTTCGATAGGTATCCTCAGAGGCTCAGACGGCAGCCAAATAAGTTGCATGTTCTGGCTTTTACTCAGCTAACCAATCACCAATATCAAGCTAGGGGCAAGTAACTCCTGTTAACCATGCTTTGAACATGATCGCCGCCAGCGGTGTTATAAGCAAGGTGATGTGATTGGTCCGAATCGACTGGATTAATTTCGGCTGCGTTTTACTGGTATTAACCATCTTCCTACGCAGAGCCTAAAAGGCCAGTTTCCAAACTGTCATTTTATGCCTTGCTGCAGAGACTTTACTTTTCTGTGCTGCTATAGTGCCCCTACAGAGTAGAGAGCAAGCACAGAAAACTCAAGGCTATGCAGCAAGGCATAAACTGACAGTTTGGAAACTGGCCTTTTAGGCTCTGCGTAGGAAGATGGGTATTAACACGCGAGGTACACGGGTGTGGTCAGACCTAGTGTAGAGATGTATTGTTTCCTTGCAGGTGATAATTTGAATATTTTATTCCTCTGAACAAGGCGGATTTGTAGAGGAGTCAATATCTCCGTGCAGTTATTATTTTGAATATTTTATTCATCTGAACTAGGCGGATTTGTAGAGGATTCAATATCTCCGTACAGTTAATATTTTGAATATTTGATTCCTCGGAACTAGGCCGATTTGTATAAGATTCAATATCTCCGTGCAAGTAATAGTTTGATAGTTTATTCCTCGGAACTTGGCGGATTTGTATAGGATTCAGTATCTCCGTGCAGTTAATATTTTGAATATTTTATTCCTCGGAACTAGGCCGATTTGTAGAGGAGTCAATATCTCCGTGCAGTTAATATTTTGAATATTTTATTCCTCTGAACGAGGCCTATTTGTAGAGGATTCAATATCTCCGTGCAGTTAATATTTTGAATATTTTATTCCTCTGAACTAGGCCTATTTGTAGAGGATTCAATATCTCCGTGCAGTTAATATTTTGAATATTTTATTCGTCTGAACTAGGCCTATTTGTAGAGGATTCAATATCTCCGTGCAGTTAATATTTTGAATATTTTATTCGTCTGAACTAGGCCTATTTGTAGAGGATTCAATATCTCCGTGCAGTTAATATTTTGAATATTTTATTCCTCTGAACTAGGCCTATTTGTAGAGGATTCAATATCTCCGTGCAGTTAATATTTTGATAATTTATTCAACGGAACCAGACCGATTTGAATGAGACTGCTATATCCTCTTGTTCTGTTTCAGTGCGCTATCGATGTTTCCTACTGGACCGGCTTCAACCATCTCGTGGTGTGGGGCAGCATTGTCTTCTACTTCTGTTTCATTATGGCCTTTTATGCTAACGTTTTCCATTACAAATACATGGGCGTGGCTCTACATCTCTTCTCAACGGCGAATTTCTGGTTCAGCCTCATTCTCACATGCTCTGCTTTGATACTTCCGGTTCTGACATACCGATTTGCCATGGCTAACTTCCGGCCTACGTTGTCCGATAAGGTGCGAATGCGCCAACGACTCAAGAAGGTTAAATCTGTCAGTATGGGTGAACACAAGTCCACAACAGTCAGGCCGAAGTTTAGAACACAACGATCCGGATATGCGTTTGCCCACCAACACGGTTTTGGAGAACTAATCACTTCCGGAAGAAATATTCATGAAGGTCCAGGAACCTACAGTACATTTGCAGAAGCGAAACCTGCCACTGCTCAAAGTTCGAATGTTATGGTGGATGCTTCTAGTGGCGTCGAAAATAATGGATTCATAAATGAAAAACTGTAGAACTTATTGTATATACAGCGTCATTAACTTCATTCTCTCTGTCCAAATACCGTGGAGTGACTGTGTCTAAAATGGGACCAAAATATCTGACACCCAGTGAACAAGATAAATATAGCCTCTGGCATCGCGGAGACAAAATCCATCACTGCACCATGAAACTTCAAATACATCTTAAAAAGACCAAAACGAGGCCTTAATTATCAGTTTTCATAAAAAAAAAAAGACTGAAGTTTGGTAGTGACCAGAATGGTGAACACGAATGCATTCATGTTCATAGAGGCAACTGTTTCTACTTGTTCAAAGGCAATAAAAGAAGAACCACCACCAATGCCACGAAACTATAAAAAAGAAAAGACACATTGTTTGATTCAAGAGCTGGTCCGTGTTGCGGTCACATTTGTCAAACTCTATGATTTGTGTCATTATTTTGAAAAGTACTGACTGTAAGATGATCTAAATGTTCATGTACGTGTTGTTTCTGTTTCTTCACATACTTAAAGGGACCATTCGAGCGGGGTATTTTTTGTGAAAACGAAATTTAGGAGGACTTTCCTGTTTAAAATGGTATATGATTTTAACATGATAATTTCACACTTAATTTCATATATGTTTGTGAGATAAGCCTTAAGTTGTCAAAAATTTGATAATTTGACAAAAAATAAAGTGTATCGCTCAAAAAATAAAAACATCGTGAAATGAAGCCAATCATCGAAGCTACGATCGTGGAATGCATTATTGATGTAGCAACTGATAACTTTTATTATGAATTATTTGTAAATATGCTCCTCTTCTATCAATGAAGTAATTACTTAATTTTGTTAATGAATAAGCATATCACAGCACATTTGTTTTCTCGCAATGCTAACCTTTCAAAATGGCGGATTAAAGCCGCTCGAGTGGTGCCTTTAAAGGTATATGTATATAGTTCATCGAGAACTGGTATTTATTTGTATAGTTCATCGAGAAAAAATATTTACCATTTATTTGGCTTTTCTGGCATAATATGTACGGTATTTCGAAGGAATAACCATTCTCTCCCCACAGAGTCAGATCAAGTCATGTTGATTTAGCCTCTGTTCTATTAGCCGAAATCCGTGGGTTCCGGCAGTTTCCCCTGGCGGAAAAAACTTTCAACTCAATACATTTGAATTTCTTTATCAAATGACAAGGCTTCTCGCATGGAAAGGGTGGTTCATATCACAATGCCTTTGCCTTGTTTCAGTAGCCAAAATGATGATTAAGAACAGCGTCGCTGATTGCACAACTAATTTTGATTGCCTCCAATCAGCCATTCTATCCCACAAACTCGTCGTAATATAACAGAGGCTAAATCAACATGACTTGATCTGCCTTTGTGGGGAGAGAACGAGGAATAACATAATAACTGGGTTTTTTCACATAAGGAATCCAAACTGATTTAAAGTTAATTAAAGATCGAGTGTCATTTGATTGTAGAATATCCCAAAGATATTCTCTTTGTCCGCTTTCGTTTATACTGATGTGTTTTTATATAGATATTTATATATAACTATTTTGTACGATACGTATAAGATGACTTTATATCTACTTGTTATATATACTTGAATAGAGCCAAGATCAGTATTCATTTGAATTATTTGATTAAAATATATTTTGAAATATAAAGCTTCTGTTAATAGAACATATATGCTGATGTAGCAGGATTTATAATCATGAATAATTACCATAATGTGATAATTTGCGGTCGATAACTAATTTAAACTTTCATTGTAGCCTCGAGATACACGGCCCGGCTCGCCTGAGCTTGAAACTTGTCCCCTCAAATATTTCAACCAATCACGTCGTAGGGGGCGGGGCCTAACTGCTCTCGACTGGATCGGTCTATTGAACACTAAAGCTACGCAGGGATAGTTCAAGTTATAAACTCCTATGCTTACCTCTGTTTCAATACGAGCAACATTTCACATTTCGTGAAAAATTCTTTATGTAAACTAAGTAAGTGTAACATTGTTTTATTTTGGATGCAATGCTATGAGATTTATTGAATTCCCTAATAAGATAAGATAAGATAACACTTTATTACCCAGGAGGGAATTCTTCTTACATCCGACAGAGCATGACATGATACATGTAAAACTTAACAATAAGTATTCAATACTATGGAAGGATAATACTATACAATACAATATAGATACAAAAAACAACACACATACATATTTATATAATTACACAATGCTGCCATTCTAGATAATCCAGAGTTTACGTTCCGATTATATCTGCACTAACCTCTGGAAACAAGCAGGGCTCAATGCGATTCACAAATTACTTCCCCTCAGTTGCATGTCGTCCAATGAGGTATCTAGCATGCATGGCTTCTTTAAACACACAGCGGATTCGTCGATAAACAGAAAGGACCTCCGAAGAAGTAGATTTCGAGACTGTATGTTCTCGGTTCAGCATCGAAAAACTTTCAGGAAAAGACACTAAAGTATATAGGCGATGTGATTTCAGATACCGGTAATCAATTCAGAAAGGTAATTGCTCAAATATCTTATTACAAGGAGGTTTCAGCTTTCTAGGCCTTATGCTTCTGGAGAAGAAAATGAACGAAGGTTTTTAGGGCGTTGCCCCTGTGGTCCTTATTAGTGGCAACAGGGCCCCCAAAGCTACAATTTGAAATTTCTTACTAGACGAAGCGTCTGTACACAAGGTTTCAGCTTTCTAGGCCTTATGCTTCTGGAGAATTAGTCGAAAATGCTGAAAGTTTATGGACGCACGGACGCCGGACACCATGCCATGTCGTAAGCCCATCGGGCGTTACAGGCCAGATCGGGTTTTTCAAAATCAGGTTTTTATCTTCGATTTACACATTTGATATGATTCATACTTTATATACAAATTAAACTTTTTTCAAATAAACATGCAATTACACAAATCGTTAACAAACCATGAATATTTGACCTGTAATGGTATAATTTACGAACAGCAGCCCTTGGGAAAGCCGTAACGTTTAGCTAGTTTTAACAAAGTACATTTCCCGAAAAAGAAACATAATCAGCCGATTGATAAAATCAGAATGTTAATCAGACCAATAAAGCTTCTTATTTTTTGTGTAAGCAACGATATAATTGCTATTCACAATGATGATAAACTTGTTATACTAAACCACTATGAAGACAGTTTACTGTTTTAGTAGTTTCTAAACCTAATGTATATTCGAGCATCTAATATGTATGTAAAATGACTAAACGAAAATAGAAAGCACATAAACAAATGTTGTTTTTGGGTGACAAAAACTAGCAAACCTAGAAATTTGTATGATAAGAATAATATTTAATCTCATCACATACTAGGACTCCAGTTAATTGGCTTAAAGCATAACACCGATATTTGATTCGATATTCTGAATGATATTAGATTCCAAAATGAAATTTGTATGATAAGAATAATATTTAATCTCATCACATACTAGGACTCCAGTTAATTGGCTTAAAACATAACACCGATATTTGATTCGATATTCTGAATGATATTAGATTCCAAAATGAAATTTGTATGATAAGAATAATATTTAATCTCATCACATACTAGGACTCCAGTTAATTGGCTTAAAACATAACACCGATATTTGAATCGATATTCTGAATGATATTAGATTCCAACATGTCCTTACACCGAGTAGAATTATCATACCCGAGGACAAAGCTTTCTTGCGGGTTTTTTTCAGTTCTCATGTTTCGAATTGATTCGTTGAGCTAATACTATGACTTTGTATGTATTGGGTAAAGTCGTAGACCTAGTTGATATTCATGTATCAGGTATTAGACAAAACTTGAAACCTAAATGGTTTTGCCAAGATAACCTCGATAATAGGGTCAATTATCCAAATTGAATGTAATAAACTTGTATCAAATTGATAATCTTTTTTGATGTTCCAGTTTCTCTGTCACCGCATCCTATGACACTCGAGAGTCTCAACATTAATGTTTTCGGTTTTGAGCCTTCGTATAAACATACCAAATCCAAACAATGCATTGCGCTATTGCGGCCTCGATTCGATCTATTTTAAAGGGGCAGTAGCACGTTTTAGGGGGAATATAAGGTGATGTCAGGAAAATGAAAATTAATAGCCCCAATTGGAAGACAATGTATTTAAACTAAATGAAGCAGTAATGATTCAAATATTTAACGTAAAGTTTAGCCATGCTATTCCTTTTTCGAAAACAAAATGAATTAAAGGTGTTCACACAAAATGGCTGCCAATGGATTTTATGTGAATCTTCATACTTTGTCCTCTGACTATGGATGATTGGCTTGTGTAATGACATTTTTGACAGTGTCAATATAATACATTTACCATTAACTCTGATATCAAAACTGATGATCGGAAAATTTTCAAAAAATTATTCATGCTCTTCGTATGTATGTTGTTTTTTGGTAACTTTTATGTAGGATTGATAACTCACGGAGTGTCTCTTTAAAAACTACTATTCTTCCGAGTTTGAAATCAGCATTTTCGAAAGAGGTTAGCACATCATAGAATCCCTTTTTACCCATTATCAATTTAAAAAATAGTTCGATTTATAATTATATTATTGCTTAAGAATGACTATAAGTGGATTTTTTTTCTCATAATTCTGATTGCTTAATCTTATAAGTAAATTTACACTCAGTAGCCTACTTGCAAATTGGTTCGACCAAGGGTGAGCTATGAAAATCCTTGGCTTGACGATTTGATTCATCGTGGCCCGACTAAATATTTAGTGAGGGTTATTGTCCGTGCGTCATTTAGATTAAATCATACCTTGATTTCACAGATTATTCTCAATATGATTTTTATTTCGGTTTGTTTTTAATAACAATTGTTAATGAACGCTGTCGGTTTTAAAAAAAATTGATGTGTTGAAAAACTATTTAACAAACTGGTAACTAATTATCTAAATGCAGGGGCGGATCATAAATTTTCTCTTGGTTGTTCACCACTGCAAATCATTACGTTAAGATTAAATGTAGATGTGTGTGCTAAATTTGGATTTCGCAGCTGCTCTCTACTTTCATTTTAAACTTTTCACCATGAATGAGAAAACAGTATTTCATATAGTTGGAACTCTCTTGGGAGAGGTACGCATCCCCGTATCCATTTATGGATCCGCCAATGGATATGGACTGAACAGAGAATGCTTCTTTGCCACTCCAAATACATTAAGACCGAGAGTTCAGTATTTGTTAATAGGCTTACTGTCGAAAGTGTGACTTTAAGTAATAAACCTGGTAATCCCATATTTTTTAGATTGTTTCTTTGCAAACCTCGCACATGATTCGTAAAACTTACTAAACACCTGATTTCATGTTCCTATTGTTATAATAAGTCATTATAATTAATGTATCAAGATACGTTAAACATAATCTTCATGCTTGTTAAATTGAAATCGGTGTATATAATTATATTAAAGACGTTAATAAGATTAGCCGATAATTATTTTCGGACAATATTTTTTTTTTTAGAAAGTAATCTTACGAAAAGATATCAGTACGAAAATATTTCCTTACGAAAATACCTCAAATTGCTTTTTGTCGGGTTAACCTTTCCTTTTAACATATTACATATTTATAAATTAGCGCTACAATGTCTGAGCGTAAACGTGAAAATCTGACATTTGTTTGAATTGAATATAAACAAAAATGCATGTATATAAATTAAAACTGACATAATGAAGATATTATCTGTTGTTTATGGTTTTTGTATCCCTGTTTTTAACCTTTGTTAATTGATATTAGTTGTATTGATAGTAGTATTGTTGTCATGCAAAACAACATGGCGTCATAACAAGGCAATGTAGCTCTTCGCTACTTTTTGCGTCGTAGTTTCGGTAACAAATTACATGTCTTTATCATGCTTTTGTAATATAATCATTGAAAGTAGAAATCCAATAGCTTAAGAAAGAGTGTGATTGATCAATAACGATTTGCGTCCGGTTAAAATGCATTTTAGTTGAAATGAATATGAAATATTATCGACCACGATTTACACTCATTTCACTACAGTACAGAACCGGCCATATATCATATGTTCGGACATTGACGTTTTTCTATAGACTTATACGTTAAATTAGAATTAATATTTTCAACTGAATCATCCCAGCTCGGTATTTTTGAAGCATTGAAATGTGTATGCATTTAAGAATGAAGCAAAACCATTATCAGGATTTTATTAATAGTGGTTATTGTGATTGAGACTCTTTATAAGTGTTTTATGATTATGCTAGATGCACTAGGAAGATTGAGAATTTGAAGGGTTTGTTTCCATAATCCTGGCGATTATTCAAGGCAGGTGATTATTTATTTTAGCAAGGCTAAGAACCGGCGAGTAATCTAAAATAAACAAAATTTTATTCAATTATTTTGTTCACTAAAGAGACACAAATTGTATTTAATTGTATCATTCTATTTAGATATTAAAGCTGTTGCTGAAACTAAAAACAATTAATTCCCCCAAAAAGGATTGTCATGTTTTGTCGTTTTCTTCATTTACAAGCCGTGGCAGCACAGGAACCTGATATCGTAAATAAAATGTAGGTAAAACGTAGATAAAAAAGACCCACCCTGTTTTACCTACATTTTATATTTACATATTTACGATATCGGGTTCCTGTGCGTGGTAGTGAGTGAAGGTAAATAAATGCTATGCCGTAAAGTTGACCAGTTTTGACGACAGTTATTCCAAGGAAAATTATTTTAAAAATGTTTTCCCTCATACAATTGATCTATTTCTGTATCAAGACTACAGTAAAGCCAGGATAAATTTTATATAAATGTATAAATTTTTAAATATTTCATAATTTACCTTGACACGTCACGTGACTTCCCCGTCTTGTTTACTTTTCCTACGTGTTAAAATATAGCTTACAGGACTACTGGAAAATTAAACTCTTTACAGCGAGGTGATGCCAATAACTAGTACGCAGTGATAACTCATCGCCAGCCAGTACATGGCATTTTTTAAAAAAAATTAGGAGACCCCATTTGAAGGAACACTTAACATGTTTTCTATGATGAACTGCTTTTCCTACTCAACTGACTTTAAATTAAGAAGAGCAACCAAATATTTTGCGCATTGCTTCTTACTTAAAGAACTGCCAAGTTATCATTAATACTTGCATCATGTGCCATTGAATTCGATTATGACTTATTGTTCGAGCAATTATTTTAAAAAAATGAACTTAATCATATCTGAAACTCAACCATTCATTCATTCATTCAAGTATTTCAATAATTTTCACAAAGTCATTTATTCCACAAATTCATTCATTCACCCATAATTTTTCATTCATGTGCATTCATCCATTATTTATTCACTCATTCATCCATTATTTATTCATTCATCCTTCATTCTTCACCCATTTGCTTTCTCATTGATCAATCCATCGATTGATATGGACATCCAATTATCCACCCAATCATCTGTCCTTCATTCATTTATTCATTCAATGAGACAACGGCATAAGTGACCATTCATTTGTATATTGTTAGTTTGTTTGTTGTTCATTCATTCATTCATTCATTCATTCATTCATTCATTGAGACAACGCCATGGGTGACCATTCATTTGTTTATTGTTATTTTGTTTGTTGTTCATTCATTCATTCATTCATTCATTCTTTCATTCATTCTCTTTTTCCAGACTGACATGAAACAGCATGGGGTACAATGAGTAAGAACCACTTTGCAGTGCTTGGTTTGAAACCAGGGGCTACAGAAGATGAAATCAAAAAGTCTTTCCGCAGTCTCGCCAAGCAATGGCACCCAGACAAAAACAAGAACGCTGGAGCTGAAGAGAAATTCAAAGAGATCAGTGCTGCATATGACTTTCTTCAAAGCAAAGATCGACGTGAAATCTTACAACGAGATCTCAATAGAGAGAAGGAGCCAAAGAAAACTGAATCGTACACCTATTCCACCTTCAAGAGTACGTACACTGAAACCCCTAAGCCTAAGCCTAAGCCTAAGCCAGATAAGAAAGAAAACAAAGATCCAGGTAAGACCAAGAAAGATGATCACTGGACAAGCTCATTCTTTGGAAAGAATAAGCAAAAACGGAAACCAGAACAGAAAGAATGGAGCAAAGACTGGGAAGAAACACCCGGATATAAAGAAGAACGAAAGTCAAAGTTCGAAAGACGTCCTCCAACCTTCTCAGATGCATTCAGATCTTTTGTGGATCATTTAGACTCAGAATTCGATACTTTCTTTGAATTTGAATCGGACTTTAAGGATCCTCTGTTTAACAGAGTTGATCCTTTTGCAGAGCTCTATGCTCAAGGAGCAGTCAGCACCGTTTACAAACCAAAGAAGAAGAAACCTCCATCGAAACCTCGGCATGTGGCGCCTGAACGAGGGAAGGTCGAAGGATTGGACGAGGAATATCTGTTTTCTCCCCGACTAGGATCTCAGTCCAGAGAGTTCCAGTATGCTTCAGAGGAAAGTGATCTCTCGTCAGATGGGGAGTTTGGATATGGTAAGAAATAGAGAATATTATATGAGTGTCCATGACATACTATGTTTACGACACGAGTGGCTAAATATTAGTATTTCCCGAGCGAGAGCGAGGGATATACTGATATTTAGGCATGAGTGTCGTAAACATAGTATGTCATCGGCACAAATATAATATTCTGTTTATTATCGTAGCCTCCAAATTAAAGAAAATTTTCAAAAACCTACTTCTAAGCATAGGCGGAATAGCCGCCACCGGCCCATATAGATTGTGACATCATAGGTGAACCTAATGTCAAAGCATTGTTAATAATGTGACGTCACAATGTAAAAGTGATATTTTGCCCTAGGGCAACATATGAAAAATATGAACCTCGGTATGTCTGCCCTCTGAAAAATATGAACCTCGGTATGTCTGCCCTCGTAGGTAATAATACAGAGATATTCATAGCTTTTATCTGACAAATTTCCAGCTCATTCCACACTAGTAGATTCAGGTTTTTTAAAGGCATTTTACCTATTTGCAGGGTCACCTTATTTCATGTTGTTAAAGTGGTTTAAGTCTTCAAGTCATCATCCTGATAAATCAACTTTCCGTATGTCTGTGTTGAGCTTCAACATATGCCCTGTTAACCGATGGGGCAAAACACTTGTGTCACTTCAAGCACACTAGCTAGCCAATTAGATGGTATGCATTCAACAAAACAGCAAAAGCAGCATCCTGGGTAAAGAATTCATAACAGTGGATTCAAGTTAACCAATGCAAGAGTTATTTTGTTTCTCAAACCCTGCTGTCACAGCTGCTGCTTAGCTTTTATATGATATCTACGACAGTCATTGCTTAATAAAAGTGTTTTTAGTTCATAGTTTGGCTGGAAACATGAGGCTATAAACAGTGTTGAGTAACTAGCAAGGCATTTTGACCGATGGATATCAGGGTTTTGTGTTGGAGCTAAACGTGGAGACATCATACACTGATGTGGCATAACGTCAAATAATAACCCAAATGCTCACCCCAGGTATGAGAGCTGTAATTCAACCATCCAGGAATTGTTTTTAAATTTTAATTTTATCAGATAAAGGGTTAAAGGTTTTAATATTAAACTTTAGTTTCATCACTTAAAGAGTTTAAGGTTGAAATATTAAACTTTGTTTCTGTCATGAAAGACAAGTAACTTTATTGTATAGATGCTGACAAAGCCGCTGCAAGAACACCATGCCAGTACTGTGGAAAACTGTTTCAAGCTTATAAGCTGGTGAGTTGCTTTCAATCATATCTCAGTTGTTGATTTAAAAAAAACCCAGCGCCTTGAGCAACCACGAGTGGTTGGATATGCGCGCTATATAAATATCCATATAATCCATATAATAATACAATATCTGAAAAGTTTAGTTCCGCTATGCATGATGGAAGACTACCCCTGAACAATTTAAAGAGTGAATTTTAATCCTTTGACTATCTACAAGTATTGAAATCAAATAAATGTATGTTTAATTGCTTTGCTCTTGCATTAAACTTGGTACAGTGGAAGGCACAATTACAGCTTGAAAAAAAATCAAAATGTAAATGTTGAGTGAGTTTTCATCTGTTATGGATGTGAAAAATGCAAGTGCATATCTGACAACCCTTATATATATATAGACAATGCTTTTATATGACAGTTTGCCTATGACGTTTCCAGCACCGGCTTGTCCGTTTGTATTTAAAACTAGATTTTGAACATTTAATGATAAAGTGAAGATTATTCATGCCCATTACATACTATATTTATGATACTTGTGCCTAAATATCAGAATATCTGTTGCTCTTGTTGGGGAAATTCTTAAGTATTAAGGCACTTGTACAGTGTTTGAAATAGTTCCTACCGGCTTGTTGGAGAAGTGGTCAGCAAGCCCGGATTTAAGAGATACTAACTCACTGTCTTCACTCTTCACATTATCACACCCTGTAATTCGCTACTGCGTGAGGACGTTTGCTAGTTGCCGTTACGGTTTGCTATGCTTGAAGCAACGGCTCGCTATCACAATATCACTTTTCACAATGATGTATCGCTGCAGAAATTGTGTAAGTAAAGTCCCAATTTAAGCTTCTTTGACACATATTTGTCGTGATTTGGTAAAATATTAATTAACGATGAAGTTGACATAAAACACTTACCAAATGAAATAGGAATTATTAAAATATTCGATGTTATGTTGTATACTACCACTTGCAAGTGATGAAATGACTTGTTTTTATTGTCTAAAAAGCGTTCAATTCATGAACTAATGTGCCAATAGAAGATAAGTAATACTAACTGTATGTATGTAAGTTGGCATGGATAATTTATATTAAATAATGACAATATGAAGACATTTATAAATTAGACATGCAACGGTTGCTACATGACGTGACAACGGTAGCTGGTGGTAATTCGTTCTTGGTGAAACGGTTTGCTAGCACTGTTTTACGGTTTGCTACAGCTACGGTTTGCTACAGCTATTATTATGAAAATAGCAATCAGACAACTACAACAACTTCATTTGTCTTGCAGGGCCATGAAGTACAGGTGCCATGAGTGCCAAAAGTGACCTTTTTGATGTGATAATCAAACATGGGGAGGTCAGAGACCTATAATAAACTTGAAAGCCCTGAATACGTACATTCCGTACGAGCATTTCAAGATGGAAGGTCTCCACCTGCTAAGAGATCTTCTCCGAAGGGCGATAACATGATCAAACTGGACCTTTCAGAAGCATATTTCAGCGTTCCAGTGGCCTCGCACCTGAAAAGGTTTCTCCGATTTCAGTGGAAGGGTTTCCGTTACCAATTCCGTTGTTTACCTTTCGGCCTGGCCCCGGCTCCAAGAGCATTCACGAAACTGCTTCGGCCTGTAGTGAGCCTAGCTCGACGTGCAGGAATTCGTCTGATTATCTATCTGGACGACATTATTTGTTCTGCGGAATCCCTAGAACTTCTGGTTCAACACAGGGACACTCTGCTCTTTCTACTTCGGGTCCTGGGTTTTGCGATCAATTGGAAGAAATCAGTTTTGTCTCCAACCCAGTCGATAACCTTCCTGAGATTTCTAGTGGATTCAAACTCCCTCACACTGATACTTCCACAAGAAAAGGTGGAGAATATTATCTCAACATGCCGTCTTTTCCTGAAGAAAAGACAAGTAAAAATCAGGCATCTAGCGAGTCTGATTGGAAAGCTGACAGCCTCCATACGGGCAATCATTCCAGCCCAGTTACACTGCCGTTATTTACAAATGCAATCAAGCCGCGAGCTGATGAGATCTCAGAGTTACGGGACAATGATGTCACTGCCAGACCCCTGTCTAAGAGAACTGGAATGGTGGATGAACAACCTGTCCAGTTTCAATGGCAAACCGATCTTTGTTGCTCATCCAGACAGTATTTACAGTCTTTACAGACGGATGCGTCAAAGATGGGGTGGGGGGCAATCTGCGGGACAATGTCCACAGGCGGCCGATGGTCAGAGGAAGAGCAGACCATGCATATCAATGCACTGGAGTTGAAAGCAGTGCACTTGGCTCTCCTTACCTTTTGCAAGGACAAGAAATACCTTTCCATACTGGTACAGGTAGACAACCTAACAGTAATGTCATACATAAATCGGCTGGGAGGTACCAAATCTCAGACACTAATTCAGATTACAAAACTGATCTGGGAATTCTGTCTTCGAAACAATCTCTACCTTGCAGCAGTTTACCTGCCGGGGATAGAGAACATTCATGCGGACTGGGAGTCTCGACACTTCCAGGACTCGAGCGATTGGAAATTGAACCAGACCTTGTTCTTGCAGTGCAACAGAACACTAGGCCTCGAGACTAACTTTCCAGATAAAACCCTTTTGCAGCTGGAAACCCGACCCCCTTGCGCAGTCGACAGATGCATTCCAAATTCCTTGGAACAAAGGAATACCTTACGCCTTCCCCCTTTTTCGCTGATAGGCATTTCTGTGAAAACTTGCTTAGTTTTATTGTTATTTGTGTCAACTTTCCTTTTACCTGAACCAGATCACTTCTGATTTCTGGTACCGGGCATGCCCGGACCATCCACGTGGTCGTTCGGCATGTTATTATTATTGATGTTGTCATTTTCTGCAATGTTACACGATTACTTAACTGTTGTTTTTTGGAAATACCATAATGCCATCAGATACATACAATAATGCTTCAAATCAAATAACTATTTTGAATCCAATGAGATCTTTAATGTATTTTTACAAACTTTAGTAACCGTTTATGTCATATTGAGACGGCATAGCAAACCGTAACATACATCGTAGCAAACCGTACTTACGCACATGGCTTACCATTAGCAACCGTAGCATCAAAAGTACGAACTGTTTATGAGTTTTGGTCATTTCAGTCTTTGTCTGACATAGTGCGGCCAATGCAGTTAACAATCATGTTACAACAATATTTATTTGACTTAATTATATTGGTTGCAGTGTTTGTTACGACAAAATAACATGAAAATAAACAATTGAAATCGAAAATATCCTTACTGCTTGTAATAAATTTACAAGAAATTATTAAATTCACACTTAAAACAATATCTTAGAGCGCAAATACATTTTAAAAAACTATATCTTGATACTGGCAAACTTTCATTTACAAAAAACGAAGCTAATAAGGTGAAGATATGACATTATATACCTGTTTTGCGAAGCAGCCGATCTATGATTGTGATAGCGAGCCGTTGCTTCAAGCATAGCAAACCGTAACGGCAACTAGCAAACGTCCTCACGCAGTAGCGTATTACAGGGTGTGATTATACTAATTAATGTTTGGGAGAGCTTGTTGATTTTTTCTAACCACGAGCCCTTCTTTCTTCATATTTCATAAACAAAGTATGTCATGGACACTCATAATTGATAATTTTTATATCCACAGGCACACCATGAACAGACCTGTGGCAAGTTTGATCATGATTCGGATGGAGAACAAAACTTCTTTCCCCCGGGCTCAAGGAGGAAATCAACCGGGGACTGGCGGCAATCCAGCAACCAGTTACACAGCGAGATACGCAGGGCTAAACAAGCTGCACGAGCGAAAGCAGCAGAGGAGAAGTATGGTGTGTGAATTATTATACCCTGGATATCCACTGCTTCATCTGGATACTTATCTGCAGGGATCTTACAATCACCTGATACTATTGATAATAATGATAATAGCCTTCTTATACTGAGCATATATCCATGACAAAGCATGCTTAAGTAATAGTATGTTCGGTCACCGATTAACAAGTCCCCCTTGTTCAGGTACCCATTTGTAAAGCTGGGTGAACTGAGTGCAATGTGAATGAAGTGCTTTGCCCAAGGACACTACACAGCATATGGTCCAGGTCACAATATTTTTATCTCTCCACCAGGATTCGAACCTGGGCCGTTGGTGTGAGAAGCATGCATGCTAACCACAACACTACTTTACTCCATAGCGTTTTCTTTCTATGTTGTACAGCATTGTTAAATGTACATTATTCAAGATATTATATATATTTATGTTACATTTTCAGCCAATGATATGCTACATATAAGGAACTCAAGCATGATATTTGATCAATGTGTACAAAACAAAAAAGAACAAAAGAAATCCTTTTATATTATTTCAAACATTTTCTGACATGTGTAAACAATGAGTAATCAGTCGCAATATGACAGATACGAAAGTTTGAACCTTCATTACCCATTAGTTTTAGAGAACTTGTCAAGTGCATGCCTTCAGTGTCAATATTGATCATTTTTCAATCAGGTCTCATTAATCCTGACGTCAATCCTTTCAGCAACAGTGTTTTGCAAGTGGTGTGGCCAGAGCTTCAGCAAATCAACCGCTGAACGTCATATAGCACTTTGTGAACGCTCAGCTAAACGAGGGGCAGGAAATGGCCGTACTGAGAAGGCAAAAGAGGTGAGACGTTTGCATGGACAGGGCTTTCAAGGGTCTTTTAGCTGTAGGACACTCATAACAAAATTCAATCTCATTTAAATCAGCTGAGACCATCACTCGTACCTCTCTCAGTTTCTGATCAGAGTACTGCTTTCCTGGCTGTGTAAATGATCTTTGCACTCAGCCAATCAAAGTCTTTCGCTATAGGACACTCATAACAAAATTAAATCTCATTTAAATCAGCTGAGACCATCACTCGTACCTCTCTCAGTTTCTGATCTGAGTGCTGCTTTCCTGGTTGTGTAAATGATCTCTGCACTCAGCCAATCAAAGTCTTTAGCTGTAGGACACTCATAACAAAATTAAATCTCATTTAAATCAGCTGAGAACACCACTCGTACCTCTCTCAGTTTCTGATCTGAGTGCTGCTTTCCTGGTTGTGTAAATGATCTCTGCACTCAGCCAATCAAAGTCTTTAGCTGTAGGACACTCATAACAAAATTAAATCTCATTTAAATCAGCTGAGAACACCACTCGTACCTCTCTCAGTTTCTGATCTGAGTGCTGCTTTCCTGGTTGTGTAAATGATCTCTGCACTCAGCCAATCAAAGTCTTTAGCTGTAGGACACTCATAACAAAATTAAATCTCATTTAAATCAGCTGAGAACACCACTCGTACCTCTCTCAGTTTCTGATCTGAGTGCTGCTTTCCTGGTTGTGTAAATGATCTCTGCACTCAGCCAATCAAAGTCTTTAGCTGTAGGACACTCATAACAAAATTAAATCTCATTTAAATCAGCTGAGAACACCACTCGTACCTCTCTCTATTACCGATACTGCTTTATGTAGGTTGTGTCAATGACCTTTGCACTCAGCCAATCACGGATGGAGCCAAAAGCCAAATGATGTGATATTTCAGCAAGCCTCTAAATTCTAGAAATCTATGAAAATTAAAAGATGGCAAAAATGGCCACTTGACATGAGCCCTATGGAGATCGACTCAGATCAGAAATATGAGAAAGTATGAGTGATAGGCTTGAGCTGGTTTCATAGAGATTGAAGACAAGGTTGATGAAGAAGTGCTGAATACTGTAGGAGCTTATAAGGGATCCCATGAAAATAGTCTAATGTGTAGGGTATCGTAATTATACGTCAGAATATCTAGGTTATACAACAATTTAAGGTTCTTTAGGTAAGGCAAAGACTAAAGGGCTATAACAATCTGAAAATCCTTGGGTAAGGAGAAATGTTGGGTACTCGGGTCCGAGTCGAGTCTGACCCCTCGAGTACTTAGCTGAGAGTAAAATTTTTGGACCCGTGGAAGCCCCAGTAGGGTATTTGATTAAAATTAAACCCCAAGGAAGGAAATTAAAGTAATTTCACTGTATCTGTAGTTTCTGTTGTTTTCCTTTCATGCTTTAAACTATAAATCAATGCATGTTATATGTCACATTTCAGTACGCAAAGAATGTCCCAAAACCTGGCGCCTATAAGACTCAAGGACCAATGCCGTCCAAAACTTTCCAAAGTGATTCCAGTGAAGATGATGATACACCATCAACAAGCTACTCAAGATCAACTAGAAGATCCCAGCCGACTCCAAAATCATTTGCTAAATCTTCTAGCCATCCCAAAACTCCACAGACATCCCACACAACACAAAAAACTCACACACAAAACACAACACACAAAACTCAAACATCACATGCAACACAGAAACCACACACACAACATGCATCATTCACAAGGCAACCCTATGCATCACAAACTAAACAATCGAACACACAGACACAGCCAAAGGGCGCAGGATCAAAAACTCCTAATTTTGGTGTAAGCGGAGAATCGGTGAAGAAGAAATATGGTGATCATGGAACTGGGGGATGTGCTTCCTGCAAAAAGACTTTCGGCGCTGGTGCTAAGTTTGCATGCAGTTGTGGAACAAAAACTTCATTTAGATGATTTTGTTAATTGTGATAATTACTCTTAATTATTCTTTGTATCAACTATTCTGCTATATCAGCATATTTCATTGACAAAGATCTTTCAGTATCCTGATATCAATCGGGCCATAAGCCTCATAGAACTATTTATTACTCACTTGTTGAAGATGACACTGTTTGATAAATCTATCTATGACAAAATGTGTGATGTAAGTCACATTCCTTAATCATGAAACTCTAATGGTCATGTCGGCAAAATTCTTACAATTTTTAGGATGTTATTCAGCAAGTAATAAACAAATTACTAAATTAGTCCTGTTTTTGCTCGTTAAATATCAACCATTCACTCATTTCAGAGAAATTTTATCAAACTGGACATCAATTATTATACTCTATGTATAATAACTAGCCAATGAAAATCGAGCAATAAAGTCACTACCAAGATGACAAGTCTGTTAAGTTTGAGATAACTGCTTCTAGCTCCTAGCATAATGAAATTGACATTGGCTGAAAAATTAAAATGAAAGTTAAACATAGCTATAAATAACCAGATGTCTACTTAATTTATATCAGGGTATTGAAGAAGCTTTGCAGATTGAAATACGCTGATGTTGCAATATGTGCACTTTGGAAGACAAAGAAATGTATGTGATTCACTTAAGATAAGATTCAATATTTTATGTTTAAAAAAGCTATAGGATTGAACAGTCTAAGTAAACCTAGTCTCAATATTATCCGTTTCACTTCTATACTGAGTCTAGAAAGGCTTGGTTGAGAGTCGCGTCAGCCCACGTGACCAAGTTGACCAATCAGAACTGAGCTTACCAAGCCACAATAGTCTGCCTTCGCACGTATAACGTTGGAAGGTCATAGGTCGCTGAAAGGTCGGCTGACGCGACCCTCTATTAGACCTTTTTAGACTCAGTATAGAAGTGAAACGGATAATATTGAGGCTAGGTTTACTTAGACTGAGGATTGAAGTACAAATCATACATTGAAATATCCACAGAAAAATAAGGACCACTCAAAATATCAATAGTTATTATATTCTATTATAAATTTTATGATCCCTTTATTTTATTTGTTGAGTATATATTTCTGAATATAGAGAAATGTTATTTTATCTCAATTCAAGACAATTCTATGAGTGGACTGATTTTTTCCCCGTATAAAATGATTCCTATTTTAGGCAATGTAGGAATGGTTGCATACTGGTCAAATTCTTTTGAATGATATTTCAAACTTCTCTTGCTTGCAAAGAGTATTTATTGAACATATAACACAAATGCCATACAAATATTTCATATCTTTAAAGAAAATTTGAAAGGAAATATTTCTACGTTTCTAGTTACTATTCTTTAAAATAGTTTTCTAATAATTGATTATGTTGATATTATTTTGATTTCATATAGAATAGTTTTACATTTGTTGACTATTTAATGTATCATTAATATATATGGTGATTCAAAATCAGTACTTTATTTATAAAATGTAAGTTTGAAGAAAGAAATGTTTATTTGAAAATTCAAATTGAAGGTCATATTTCAACTTAATAATTGCCAGTGATAATTATTTATTTCTTACAATATTCTTAGCATTTTCTTTCATGTATTATTTATCTCTGTTGATTTTCTTAAACCAAGATTTTGTTGTGGAAATTATTGGCACTGTTCCAATATTTTTTCTTAATGTAAAACCAACTTTTTTGTTAGTTATATTTCTTTATATTTTAACTCGAACTTCTATATATTTTCTAATTTCAAATTGTTCACATTAAAAAACTGTAAATGTTAATAGTTGTGTTATTAGCTATTATACCATTTTTTTTTACCTTGTTAAACACACATTGAAATGATCCCATATTTTTGTTTGTTATATGTACTTGTCTTTAAGTGGATCATCAAATTTTTTAGCATTTCAAGAAATCTTAAAATGAATGTTATGTAGCTGAATTATCAAACGATTGGTTAGAGGAGATAATATAATGATGTAGCTGGCGAATGTGCTTGTTATTTGTGATTCTTTATTAATTACAGTCAGGCCTCGATAATCCAAACGCTTCCGTTTTTCATCAAAAACGTTCGGATAGGTTCGTTTCAGTAGTCCGAACGCTTCACTAACAAGTTGGAGTTACTCGACCTTTAACCTACAGCCAGATGAGAATGTATGTAGTATATCAAAAGAGTTTAAGTCATATACATATATATATTTATAACTATTACACAATTTATTAAAATCATAAACTTCAGAAACACAAAGTGAGACATTTCAATTTATTATAATCACAAACTACCGTCACGCTCAACAGTTGAACTCACATGTCAATCCACTGTCATTGAAGTTTACCGATCCAATCAATGTGTTGATCACTTACCCGAACGGATTTGATGAAAGGCCGGATTAATGAAGCAGAAATAGTGATAATTAACTAATCCGTTACAGCTAATTTGCGTTCGGATTCAGAGACTGAAGCAACGGATTAATGAATCAACATTTAATGAGTTTATATAGAGATTAGTTTGGTTACAGCTGGCTACCGTATCGGTGAACGGATGATCGAGTTCTGACTGTATATCTTTTTGTTAATGTTTGTTTGTCCCGGATGACAGATAAAATGTGCAATATATATATATGATCAATACAGGTTTGAAATTACAATAAAACAACTTATATATCTTAAATTGAGTCAGTATTTCTTGATTTAATCTGAAACCTTTGATTTCCAAAGTACTGGTTATTAGGGCCACATGGCCATCAAAGCTACAATTTATAATCCTCACTAGTCAAGGAGTCTGTACACAATGTTTCAGCTTTCTAGGCCTTCTGCTTCTGGAGTAGAAGATGAAAATAGGTTTCTAGGGCGTGGCCCACAGGGCCACCAAAGCTACAATTCATAATCCTCACTACTAGTCAAGGAGTCTGTACACAAAGTTTCAGCTTTCTAGGCCTTCTGCTTCGTGAAAATAGGTTTTAAAGGCATGGCCCCTCCAGCCCTTAATAGGGGTCAAAGGGCCACCAAAGCTACAATTTATAATCCTCACTAGCCAAGGAGTCTGTATATAAAGTTTAAACGTTCTAGGCCTTAAGGTTCTGGAGAAGAAGTAAACATTCAACAAAGTTTACAGACGGACGGATGGACGCCGGACACCATGCCATGCGATATGATGAGCTAAAAATGAACACAAAATTCAGATTTCAATATACAGTTTATTTCCCATTTGAGAAGATGTATGACAGTTCATTTTGAACAAACCCATTTGTTCAGTGCTCAAAAATTCTATACATCATAGAGTTTATACCTGATAAAGTAATAAATAATGGTAGCAAACAAAACGACCAATACACTATATACAAAGTCATGATGGTTCATAAAATACACTTTATGATTATTATGATGACATTGAACAGTCATTTAAGGGGCGATTTTGTTAGTCTTAAACAAGTGTTCCCATATGAGGCAAGATGTTCATACCTGCACATTTATTTCCTTTGTCAGGATATCAACTGACAACGGCTCTGCTTGATTGGTAACCCAGCATTCCTGGCGTATGCCACAGGAAGTGATGACACGTTGGAAGCACTTATTGGTACCCTGTGTGCATGATACAGGCGAACCCGGCGTATAAAGGTGGACAAGTATCTTCAATATGACATTCAACAACTTATTTTTGTAACAAAAATACTTTTGATGATAACATATAAAAATTATTTTGTAAAAAAAAGAACATGTATTTTTAGATATAATGAATTTCACGAAAGTTGATGTTTCGACATTTCGAAAAACAAAAGAGTAAAAGTAATAAGTTATTCCCAATATCTGAAAAAGGCAAGTCATAGTCTTGTTAACCAGTGTCTTGCTTAAACAATGTTTAAATCAGGGAATTATTAATTAGCTGTAACGGTCACAATTTGAATTTCTGGGGGAACATTTATTTTCATTTCTACAATTTCACATTCATCATAAAATATGGCATGACTGTTCAAAACCAAAATCATTAACTAAAAATAAGATTTTTAGTTGCAAAACAAATAAAAACACACACTTAATATGTCACAAACACTCTACAAAGTAAACGAAAACCATATTGAAGTATTACTACAATCCTGTAATATCAACTAAGATTGGTCATCATAAATCAATCATTTATTTTAGTACTTCCACTTTAATCATATTTATCAAGGTTTGGATTCAAACCAAAAAGACATGTTCTGGTTTTTCACTTTCTTAATTGGTATGAGTGTAGATGTCGGAGTGGGGCCAATCATTATAACAACCATCAAATAAAAGTATTGCTTTGTTGAAACCCACTGTACAAGATCTGAAGCCAGCTCAATTTCCCATCATGCGTAGATCAGAACTAGATAAAGCATAAATACAAAAAGTATTATAGAATATTGATGAAAAGTGAAACACTATCAGTGGTATGTGTGTGCCATTTAGTGTCATTCCTGTCTCAGGGAACGAACGTTAGTAACTTACACTAACTCCACTAATCTGTACCCTGGGCTCAGAAGCTAGATTTGCTCGCCCGACTTGGGACATAGCCAATCAACTCATTTTCTCGCCGAAATTTTATCGAGCAGGTGGTGAGAAAATGATTCGATTGGCTATATCCCAAGTCGGGCCGCACGAGCGAATCTAGCTTCTGAGCCCAGGGTACAGATTAGTGGAGTTAGCGTAACGTTCGTTCCCGGAGACAGGATGACCCTCTGATTCCTAAGATTCAAACTCAAATATATATATATTTACGAGCCGCTCCACTATTTTCATGACCATGGATTTTTATGTTTCAAACATAGGAGACAATGGTTTTTGTAGCTCATCAGGGTAATTAAATGTATGTGATGATATTTAAACAACTATACAGGTTGACAACACCACCCCCCCTCCCCAGGTATAAAAATGAAAAACATCTCTGAACTACCTTTTATATGACACGTGGACATCATGCCCTTTAAGGATATCCTGACACATGACAAATTGAAATACTGCATGACAAGTGTGACAACACACGACAGAAGCAAAGAAATACATGTACTCCGTTTTCAGATGTGAGATCTTTGATGTACAGTCAAACAAGACAAAATGAAACACTGCAAAGGTTCACTTACACATGACGAAAAAAATGATTTTTATCTACGTTTTACAAAATAGATTTGTTTGTTTATTGTGATGTGAGTTTATATGACTTTGGATGCAAAACAATTCCTTTCAGTCACTTAATGGCACTGCAGCGTGTTCTGTTAATTATTTTTTCTTGGAAGTTTCCCAAGTATATATGTGTCTGCAAATTATAATTTCTTCAGAAGGTAGAACATGTCATTACTCCTCCAATAATCTGCAGGTGTAGAAAAACATCTCATATCAAGTGAAAATGTGATTCATGCGAGTGAGGAAAGTAGATGCATTTAGCTTAGGTAATAATTAATGGATTAATTAGGTATTATTTGTGTTTCTCATCTCTTAAAGGGGCAGTAGCACGTTTTTTGATAATTTTATATTCTAAATTTTTCACTGATATTTGAATGTTAATGCTTAATGTATTATTTTGAAAGTGTCAAAAATCTCATTACACAAGCCACTCATCCATAGTCAGAGGACAAAGTATGAAGATTCACATAAAATCCATTGGCGGCCATTTTGTGTGAACACCTTTAATTCATTTTGTGTAAGAAAAGGGATCGCATGGCTAAACTTTACATTATATATTTGAATATTGCTCCAATTAGTTTAAATACATTGTTTTTCAATTGGAACAATTAAATTTCATTTTCCTGACATCACCTCATATTCCCCCTAAAAACGTGCTACTGCCCCTTTTAGCCGATCTAAGTATACAGCTGGTCGTAAAAAAAATAAAATATATAAAGTGGAGTAGATTTGCAGATGGATGGTCATGTTATGATAAGGAAAAAGTGAAAAGTCAAATAAGGAAAGGGAATTCCTAGTTGAGATAACCGGAGGGTAAATCAGGGTCGGAAGGAGATGGAAACACAGAAAAATATGGTCGGCCGTAACTCTTTCTTGGAATTTTGAGTCATGATGAGATATCCATGTTCAAGTACATATTGGTTTTGAAAATTTCACCATTCAATTTTCTTTAGGAAGATCCCTTCATTTCCCTCAAAACATTTGCTACAGTGCCTTTTACAATTGGAAGTTCAGATTGGTAATAAAATACAAATCTTTAATAAGTTAATCAGGAAGAAGGTTATTTACAAGAATATATCAACAAAATCAAGCAATAAATATATATATTTCAGATTACATTGAATAGGTAATATTAAAAGAGCAGATCATGTAATTCAGAGCATTTATCCCAAAAATACAAATAACCTTTAAATTTTAAACTTTATGTTCATATGCGGTCTTCACCAAAAAATATTTTTTGTCAATTCAAAGTTTGTATTAAAAAATAATGGACACACATTTTTCTAAAATATCAGTTCTAAAAATACCAAATACAATCTTGATAATATAGACATTTACACAATCAAAATCAATTACAGATCCATAGATATACACATTTAAACAGTACAAAAACATTTTACCGATACAAAGACATATACATTTCCTAGCAGCTTTTTAAATACATTGTAGCAATATTTACAACTTGAGATATATTTTGAAAAAATACTAAAAAACATGATCAACAACAATAGAAATGGAAACTTGAAAGATACACTCACTAAACAAAACAATAAATCAAAAAAATAATTGAACCTGTCATACTTAAACATTTGTATTCAGACAAAATAAACAAAAGAGCTGACATGCACAATAAATTTTCTTTGAAAACAAAACCGCTTGGCCAAACGTTTGCTAAGTTGTGCTAGCACTGAAACACTAATATAAGTAAAATTGAATTATATTAGCATTATTTTCTTAGAAAGTGCTTAAAGGGGCAGTAGCACGTTTTTTGATAATTTTATATTTTAAAATTTTCACTGATAATAGTATGTTAATGTTAAATGTATTATTTTGACGGTGACAAAAATCTCATTACACAAGTCAATCATCCATTGTCGGAGGAAAAAGTATGAAGATTCACATGAAATCCATAGGCGGCCATTTTTGTGTGAACACCTTTAATTCATTTTGTGTAAGAAAAAGGAATCGCCTGGCTAAACCTTACGATAAATATTTGAATTATTACTGCTCCATTTAGTTTTAATACATTGTCTTTCAATTGGAACCATTAATTTTCATTTCCTGACATCACCTGATATCCCCCCTAAAAACGTGCTACTGCCCCTTTAAGAGTCACTAGTTGTTTATTATGAAATGTCACTGGCTTTAATAAGATCCTAAATTCTATGATAGGTTATATGAATTGGGCGGTTCTAATATATATACCTTAAAATTCCATAAGAAACTTTGGTTGAACATTTTTGGAGACATCAAGACCGTGAAATTGACCTGCAAGTTCATAGAGATTCTGTCATGTTTCTTACAGTTTATTATAACTGAAAAAGAAAGACTAATAGCAGAAAGACTAACGTTTCTCTTTGGAAAGAGGTTATTCAAGTAATATCACACATAAGCTTTGCCATTCTCTCCCAACGGAGGTAGAAAAGTCATTGACCCTTCACTAACCTCTCTTTTTATGTAAGCACAACTCCGTCTAGAATCGGAGACGCTTGATTGGACATCATCAAGTTAGTTGTGAAATCAAGTTGCCCTTTCTAACGTACTCATCCAAAAAGTGTCATTTTTATGTCTTGTGCAATTAAACACATAGCTTATGTTGCAAATATTGCTGCAGAGGAAATGTCAAAAGCCCGAAAATTGCTTGTATTAAATCAGAGGTTAGAGCATGTCTTACCTGTCTAGCTGGAGCAGAGATACAATTTTCAACATCCAGCGAGATCCAATCTAGTTTAAACTAGCTGTAATGTTATCGTCCCCTAAGTCCTTACGTTACATCTAGCTACTAACCCACCTGGTCCGTGTCACGTATGCGCGGAAATCAGCCAATGAAAAAAGAACTGTCTGATCCCTTTGAATCGGACAATCTAGTTAATACTAATAGTTAGAATCGGTGAATCTAGTTAAAAGTAGCTGTAATGTTTATTTCCAATAAGTCATACATTAAATCATTGATATTTATGCTCATAATGTGTAAAATGCAATATAAATCCTAACGACGCCCGATTCAAAGAGATCAGCCAGTTCTTTTTCCATTGGTTGATTTCCGCACATGCGCGACACAGACCAGGTGGGTTAGTAGCTAGATGTAACGTAAGGACTTAGGGGACGATAACATTACAGCTAGTTTTAACTAGATTGAGCGCGATCAAACACTAAATCGATTTAGTCACAGGGATATATCACTAACTAAACCGAATAGGGATGCTTCTGACCTCCTCCTCCCGAGCCCCTCAACAATGCGAGCCCTCTTTGATTCAATACTACAAGATAAGCCTATCAAGAACTCATATACTTATAAATGAGTTTCTACAAACCTGAAAAGGACATTAAGTTGTAGTGGCATCTAGGAATGCATTGGCGGAACCACAAGGGGGTCATCCTTGATTCTACCTTTTGTTTTAGAGTTGTGAATTAATTGTGTGAATTCTTTGGCATATTTCTATTTGTCACCTATTTTGACTTTGGCCCTTTGTAAACATGAAATAGTTTGAAAAAATAATTCTCTTTGTTACTATGGCTACACATATCAGAAATTGGCACCCTAATAAGAAATTTTAGAAAGTTGTAATAAAGTTTTTTAAAAATGGCAGATGTGCACTACATTTCTTAAAAAAAATAATTTGCAATTAATTAAAACATTTTTGAATTTCTATCAGAATTCTATTTACACAATGCCATTTATTTGAACACAATGAATTCAATAAAATATACTTCTATGTAAAAATAATATTGAAAATTTATCTAAAAAATCAATTTCTATTGCAGCATCCTGCTACAAATTGTCTACATAGCATTATTATGTCATTGTGTATCCGGCGACACAGCCTCATATAATATATAGCTAACCAATGAAATTCACTTATAGCAATAGTGACACCTTATGGTAGAAAGGTCATCGAGCATGATTTGATTTAACCATTGGGAGAGATTTTTCTGCTGCTATTGCAGAGTTGTATACTATAGCCATCAGAGACTCTGCAATAAACTCTACATGGAGTGTGATAGTTTGTTCAGTCCACTTCTAGCTACACAGGCCATAAAATGTCTGCAATAGGAGGCTTTTGGCCTGATGGATATCAGGGTATGTGTAGAAGTTAAAAGGATACATAGATGCTGATGAAGGTTACTGATGACAATCAATGTATTTCACTCCAGAAAGTTTGTTAATAATTCTGTTCAACACTAGGTGACAGTACATCACTAACTATCGCTTATAAACTTGAGGTGAGGTGAGGTGATCTGGGGTTTAACGCCGCTTTCAATAGCATATCACTTATATTGCGGCTGCTAGTATTATTGCAGGGAGAAAGCCCGCAACAACAATGTGGTTATGCATTGCGGTGAAACCTGCGAGCATCGGCTGAAATTCAGTGTAGCATTGCACCCAAACCTGACTGCGTGTAGAACAGTGGTAGATAAAGTTGCCTAGCGGGATTCGAACCACGAACCTCTTGATCCGAAGCTGAACGCGCTAACCACTGCGCTATCCCGCCCCTATTCATTTGCGAGAGCAGTGTAAATTGAGGAGGCGTAGATAATGCAGAATGCAACATGAGGCATCTTCTTATGGCACTAATTATGTAAAATGTTGCACGGAAATATGCCTTCTTCATCGACCAGCCAATAACAGAAGGTAAACGCCTTTGAACATAAATGAGCCAGAATAACTCCTTGATGCAACAGAGTCATCCCGCCTTTGTAAATAATATCCTTGTTACGAAGAAGAACTTGGTGACAACATATCTCTGAGTTTGCTGATGCAGACTTCAGAGGCCTGTTTTGCTTCCTTGCAGACGAGAGCGAAGTTAAGAAAGCCGTGAGGTAGATCATCGATGAGATGGAGGTCGACTGATTTGCCGAGAGATCGGAGCCGCTTGGTGAACATCACAGAGTCATCGAGTATCGGGTCCAGATGACATGCCTGTCAAAAATAAAGACATGTTACAGATTACAAAATTGAGAATATCAACAAATGTTGATCTAACACATCTATTTGAAAGAATATAAAAAGAAAATTTGGCAATAAAAAATTCAATAAATGAAAAGGAAGTTGAATGTGGTGTAGTGGTTAGCATGCTGGCCTCTGACCCGGGTTCGAATCCCGGTGGAGATTTGTGAAACTTGTGACCTGGGTCTCATCCTGTGATGTGTCCCTGGGCAAGGCACTTCATCCACATTGAACACAATCCATCCATCTGTTAAAATGGGTTCCTAAAAACTGGATGTACTGACCTACGTGGTTGTGATTAGCGCTTAGTAGCCGCTGTGAAAGTACACTCCTTCAGGGGAACAATGTAGCGCTTTGAGCCAGTCTAAGTAAACCTTGCCTCAATATTATCCGTTTCACTTCTATACCGAGTCTAGAAAGGCCTAGTAGAGGGTCGCGTCAGCCCACGTATCGAATTGACCAATCAGAACTCAGCTTACCAAGCCATAATAGTCTAACGTATAATGTTGGAGGCCATAGGACGCAGAAAGGTCGGCTGACGCGACCCTCAACTAGACCTTTCTAGACTCAGTATAGGAGTGAAACGGATAATATTGAGGCTAGGTTTACTTAGACTGCGCTTTGAGCATGTCTAAGGAAGTGGAAAAGGTGCAATATAAGTAAGCACATTATTATTATCATTATTAATCAAATCATTTGAACTGAGCTAAGGACATTTTTACTCAAGCCACGTAAAAATGTTATACACCTACTCTATGTCACTTAAACAACTCACCACAAGGCTGATGTGCGGCAGACCCTCAAGCATTTGGTCTGGAGCCAGCAGAGGGGACATGTAGGGGTTCTTCACGATCGGGAGTCGACGTATCGCCTGTAGAGGGCTCTGTGCGCTGTGTCGATGTTGGAGGAAGTCGGTTGGAGAACCAGAAAAACTTGTAGTCGTCTTGAACTCCTGCATTGAGGCAGATTTGTGTAGAGGAGGAGGCGGCTGGTTCGTCCTTTTCAGCTTCAGATGTAGATTTGATCTTGTGGCAGATGGAGAACCTTGAACTTCTAACGATCCTTGAACTTCTGAAGATCCTTGAACTTCTGACGATCCTTGAACTGCCATTTCTGGAGAAGTATCTGGAATGGAAGACTGAGACGGAGAGGAACCATCAGGATGCGTAGGTGAATCTGCAAGACATCCGCTATCAACAGAACCAAGATTAGGATTGAGAACTGGGGCATGGATGAAATATTCTTCAGGGCTTGCTATCTCAGCTATGGAGTTGTCAGCTGCAGACTTTTGTTCATGTTGGTGTGATGTTTGATTTTCTGCGTTACCTTGACATGGCTGATTCTTTTCAAAGAGTATTTCATATCCTGACGACGTGTCCGAGTCTTGATCCAAATTTGGCTTATGGTTTTGACAGGCTTCTTCAGAGAGTACGTCTGCTAACTCTTGACTTATCTTCTTTCCTTCGGATTCTGGTGTTGGACTTTCGAGTCTTACTTCTTCAAGGGATTCATTCTTGGATTCACTTTTACCCATCATGCACTCTGTTTTACTTTCTGCAGGGGTGAAAAAGTTCTCTGGAGACGGGGAAGGAGATTCCATGCTTGGTGCCAAAGTTGTCACTCCTGCAGCCTCCGTCTCCATTTTCTGAATCTGATTCACCATACTTTGACCCTCACCTTCATCAGATGATGGGGTCATGAGGTCAACCTGTGACACATGGACAACCTGACCTTTGACCTTTGAATTCTTTTCTTCCTGAGAGATTATGACCCAGTCTGTATCGCTAGATTCCTCCGACTTGAGTTTAATAGAGTTGAGTGACTGCTTGTCTCCTGGGAATACAGTGGAAGCGAGGCCAGAGGATAGCTCGTCTGATACTCCTGCATAAGCTGTGAACAGAGAACAGTTATTAGCATCTCAAAGTTGCATGTTTCATAGCATGTATGATGTACCATATATCTTAATATATAAGGCAACCTCGCGCATAAGGCGACCCCCTTTCTCAGCTCCGAAAATGGCTTCCACAATCATATATCTCAGATATAAGGCGACCCCCCGTATGGAAACTGTCAGCATGATGGACAACTCGTTGAAAAGATTTCGTAAGGGTAAATTATCGTAAGGGTAGTCAAATTTATCAAAATTGTATCTAAACTTTTGTATGAAAAGAAAGCTATCATAACCTTTTTAAAATCATGGTTCACATTTTTAACCTGCCTAGCTTCTGATACAAAAGCCTTTGTCAGTCTATGCTAAAGGTGAGATCAGCTAACGTCAGAACAAGCAACGTGAGGGGGGTATTTTCAGACGGTTGTGATAAGAGTGATAAGGTGAGTGAGTGAGTTATTAGCGCCGCTTGAGCAATATTGCACCTTTTAGCAGCTTGTAAAGAGATACACCCATATTGAACATGTTGAATCCCAAAATTTTCAAAATTCAATTCAATTGAAGAAAATAAAGAATCAACATTGGAAAAACTTTGAGGAGAACTATTTTTAACAATAAACATGCTACTGTTAGTTAACAACTTTGTATCTACCTGCAAGACACCTAGAAAGAATGCCAACAGGTATTTTAAAAATAAACATGCTACTAATAAGTAAACGACTTTGTATCTACCTGCAAGACACCTGGAAAGAATGCCAACAGGTCTTTTTAAAAATAAACAAGCTCCTTGTAAGTTAACAACTTTGTATGTACCTACGAGACACCTGGAAAGAATGCAAACAGGTATTTTTTAAAATAAACATGCTGCTAATAAGTAAACGACTTTGTATCTACCTGCGAGACACCTGGAGAGAATGCCAAGAGGTATTTTTTTAAATAAACATGCTGCTAATAAGTAAGCGACTTTGTATCTACCTGCAAGACACCTGGAAAGAATGCCGACAGGTATTTTAAAAATAAACATGCTACTGTTAGTTAACGACTTTTAACCTACCTGCAAGACACCTGGAGAGAATCCCCACAGGTAGGAGGGGATCCATGAGGCACAGAAGACGAGAGGGGGAGGGGGTGTAGCGGACCAGCACCGGGGCGTACGCTGCCATCACCCCATCTGGGGGGCGGATCCCGAACTCTGCTGCCCTCATTGATGTAGAGATGATGAGATTTCCTCCCGCGCTGTCCCCCGCCATACAGATTCTCTCGCCAGTTGAACCTGACGACATTAATATAAAATTCAGTGTTTCAATAATGAATTACTTATATTTAGATCTTGATATTAAACAGTTTTCGGTTATAATGATGACATGCTTTATCAAACATATGGGAAAATTTTAGAATACCCGCCATACAGATTATCTCGCCTGTTGAACCTGGAGACATTAATATAAATTCAATTCAATATTTCAATAATGAATTACTAATATTCTTGATATTAAAGTGTTTTCGGTTATCATGATGTTTATATATTACAATTATTCAGAAGTGTCCTAGAAATGTTGAGAAACAATTGTCCAATGAAAAATATGGAATAAACTGTTTTAATGGCATTCTTGTCATGGTAATCAAATACAATGTTGTAATGGGTACAACTGAACTTGATCAACATGGTAAGTTGGATGATAAATACCAAGCTTCTCGTAGTTCTGTACGGCCCAGGCATATGCGTAGAAACACTCCTCCAGAGCACGAGGAAAGGGGAACTCGGGAGCCAGTGAGTAGTCGATCGAGAGGATCGGAACGTTCAACTCCTTTGCCCAGTGTCGCAGGTACACCTGCATATATCATATGAATAAGGATTATTATAGGAATGATGACAAAATTATGTGAAATCATGCAACTCTACACTGTGGTTGAAAGTTTCAGGAAATGAATAGTTTTGGGGTGAGCTCTTTCTTTTCTAATACAAAACAGTTCAATTTTTTATATATTTTAATTTCAGAGACTAAAGAGTCTATTAAAGGGGTAGTAGCACGTTTTTTAATAATTTTATATTTTAAATTTTTCACTGATAATTTTAAGTTAATGCTAAATGTATTATGTTGACAGTGTCAAAAATCTCATTACACGAGCCAATCATCCATAGTCAGAGGACCAAGTATGAAGATTCCCATAAAATACATTGGCGGCCATTTTGTGTGAACACCTTTAATTCATTTTGTGCAAGAAAAGGGAATCGCATAGCTAAACTTTATGTTATATATTTGAATTATTACTGCTCCATTAAGTTTAAAGACCTTGTCTTTCAATTGGAACCATTAATTTTCATTTTCCTGACATCACCTTATATTCCCCCTAAAAACGTGCTACTGCCCCTTTAACATATATATGAAAATAAGAAATAAATTATTGGACTCCTTTCTATTCTTATACTATTTAGATCAATATTATTGATACATTTCAGAGACCTAAATTTAGTCTATCAAGACACTAACATAATGATCAGAAAGTAATGGAAATGAACAGCTTTTGGGTGAGCTCCTTTCTTATTTAATACTATATAGCTAATTCTACATATTTTCATTTCAGAGACTGAAGAGTTTATAAACAAATTAACATCATAATCAGAAATAAAGAATTTCACTAACCTCGTGAGATTTTGAGGACTGAGCCACGAAGCCCCCTCCATGACAGTGTATAACGAGACCAGGAGATTTGGGGGCGAGCTTCGGAGGCTGGCCTTTGTTCTTCATCTTCTGTACCTGCTTCAGGTGGCATTCCTGTACAAACGTGCAACATAGATGGGGTATTCCACAAAAATACAGGACTGTCCTTTTAATACATCAAATACAGTGGAGAAGAAAGACAGACACAGTTTAATTTATTCAAGGCCTTCGCCTGTATGCAGGAGAGTTCATGTTTTATATAGTGATACAAATAACAGTAATGAGAGTTAAATATTCCTGTATATACATCATGATCCACCATAGATGAGGAATTCCACCAAATAAAATACAAGACTGTCCTTTTAATACATCAAATACAGAAGAGGAGAAAGACAAATACACTCTATTTTATTCAGCCGGTATAGAGCTCCTTTAACGTCAAACATAGTAGACAGACAGACAGAGTTTATTTTATTCAGGGCCGCAGTAGAACTCGGATATAACGAACTCCAAGGGACCAAAGAATTTAGTTCGCTATATATGGTGTTCGCTATTCGCATATAATTTTTTCATGATATTATACAGGGACGGGACTTTAAAATCTGTTTGCAATATCCGATTGTTCGCTATATCCGAGTTTGCTATATCCGTGTTCTACGGTACATGCAACATAGATGAAGTATTCCACACACAAATACAATATAGAACTGTCCCTTCATACATTAAATACAGTAGGGAGGAAAGACAGACACTGTTTATTTCATCAAAGGCCTTCGTCTGTATACAGGAGAGTTTATTTTAACGTCAAACAAAGCAGAGAGACAGACTATTTTATTCAAGGGATTTTGACTGGTATACAGGTGAGTTCATGTTTTACTATAATGTTATTAATCAAGTTTTTCCGCATTGGTCCAGTTACAGGTCCAAGGTCTGCTGTATTTACTAATTAACTATCAATGATATGGCACTTATACAATATATACGGCCTGCACTATACGAATCCACAACTGGGCCAACACAGGAAAACTGGGCCAATACGAGCAGTCTGAGCATGCGCATACACACATGGCGCTGAGTCCGAGGCTATCGCTTCATAATTTTCAACATATATGACAGTTCATCTATCTCATTGATAATTTAGATTTCGGTAAAAATTAATTCTCTAATGTTGTGCAAATAAATTACAATGAAGTTAATTAATAATAAAAGTACCGAGGGTACAGAAGCTCACCTTAAAATGAATGATGTGGTAATATGGTTTAATTGTGTAACCATCTTTTATATGATAATTGATTATGGCTGCCATCATGATTTTTTTATCTTTTAAAATGCTATTCTTCTGTTGGAAACCACTAGAGCTTGAACAAACATTAATACAAGAATGATATAATCATGATTTGTTAACAAGCAGTAGGTTTTTGTATAACTTTTTTTTATATCTATGGCTAAATTGGTGACCATCTTGGACTTTTTAATCTTCAAAATGCTACTTTTATGTGGGCATCTGTATTAATTTCATTATAATATCTTGATTGGTTTAGGAGTATTCATTTAGTCACACTCTCAACTTCCAAAGAACTAAAAAGATGATGCACATAAACATTTGGAATATATCTCTCTGACACAAATCACAAATTCAGCTAGTGATAGGTCCAATTGCCAAAGTAAACTGTCCAGGTCAATGTCTCATGTAATTCTAACTGAAGATTTCTGAATATCTTAAATCTTGATATATGTTAGTGCAATCTGATTGGTCAGAATAGGCTAGCAACATGGGGGTTTATGCTAATTACTAGATATGCTGACCTATGATGACCTCTTGCACCTGCATGTAGCTTATGTAACTTATCCTCTTATGTAAGTTACTGTTATTCCAAATAGTGAGTGTCCTCCCCTCATTTCAATATGCAATACAGATACTCTTTAGAGGAGAGTTGCAGGAGAGGGGCTGGAAGGATAGATGGGGAAAGGGGGGGGGGGGGATAAGGGGGGATAGAAGGATTGTGGGATAGAAGAGAGGTTTGCAATGGAAGGACAGGAGAAAAAAGGGGAGGAGGGAAAGGGGGGATAGAAGGGGTGGGGGTAGAAGAGAAGTTTGCAATGGAAATAATCTGGAGGTCAACTCAGTAATATGTTTATTTTAGTATCTTAACTAACAGAGAGAATTGGTGAGAAAGACTTTGTAAAAAAAGAATTGTTCAGACAGCTGTTCAATTAGTTTTGAAGATGAATATTAAATGATATCTTTTATTAGCATGACAAACAAAATAAAAGATAATTTGTTTGTTCATGAACCAAAATTTTCAATTTGGAATAAATTAATTGCATGGGAACAAAGGACTAAAAACCTAACAGTTAGTGTTGGGAGTGAACAAATTTAATCATTTTAAATGCTTTTGAAAAGGATTTGTTTGAATTGAATGATCATTATAATTATCTAGATAATCATTGTTCAGACCGTAATCAGATATAGATGATTATAAAATGTATATTTATCTCTCACTGGTTATGTTATTTGCCATATATGAAGTGTCAGGAATTATGTAAAACGGAAAGGATTTATTAAAACAGTCATGCTTCAGGCTGTTCGCAGATAAAGATGATTCATACAGTTTTTTGTAACTGTATTTATAGTGTTGATAAATATTACAACAAGTGTATCAATACAAATATAATGACATTGATTTGATTGATCAGGAAATGTATTCTTTTCAATGAATTTCATGAAATCTAATTGAAAATTCAATATATAATTGACATATTGACCATCTTGGATTCTTGATAATAAAATAAATGTGTCTTTGTCAGGAATCACTATATAAAAAAATACTCACTTTTCAGAATGATATCTAATTGATTTAGTAGGAGTAGTACTTGGCCTGAAATCTAATTGAAAAATAATGACTTCTATGATGACATGTTGTTCCCAGAACCCCTTCAGCATGATACAATTATCATTTATTTTTACAGGTATTTATAAAACACATGGTATTGGAACTGGAACCTGATACAAAATACCTCTATTATTAACTTATCATGTAGATTACTGAACATAAAAGCAGATTCTTGACTTGTTAATATTAACTCATCGTGCAGATTGTTGTACACAAAAGCTGATTCTTGACTTGTTTAAGTTATTTGTAAAAAGTATTACTATCGATAGAATACAAGTACACTTTTCATAAAGACAATTTATATACTTTCCATAAAGTCCATTATGTTCTATTTACCAATTAGGTCAGGATTACTATGCAATATACAAGCAGGCAGGGCTGCTAGCCCCAGAGAGTGTAGCAATTTGTGTATTTGGCTTTGTGTACGTATATTTGGAGAAGCATCCTAGTGTGCTGAGCTTGTAAACCTGAACTCTTGCTAAGCCCTTATGTGTGGTATTAAAAGACTTGACGGGAGAGAACATGAATTGTTGTGAAAAATAAATATAATTTCACAAAATATAGTTAGCTTATGTCCTAAATTGATTTTGTGTCAAGAAGAACTTCTGTTAGATATAGAAATGGTACAAATATGAGTAAAACACAGGAACTGGAACCTGATGCAAAATAACTCTTTCCACATCAACTTATCATGTAGATTGCTAAACACATAACAAGTGACAAGTTTTGTGTAAGTTGTTATTCTTAGAAAGAACATATCACTGTCATGAGAATACAAGTCTAATTTCCATAACTCTTATTGCATACACATGGCCATATAGCATAATGCTCTACCATATCAATTGGGTCAGGTTGATTATGCAACAGACTAGCAGCTGACACTATGATGCTAGCAGCCTGTATTGGGATGTGTATTAGACAGCATAGTGGACTCAACAGAAATATCTGAACTCTGGTTGACCCCTTATGTGTGGTATTTAAAGGAATATAAGGGAGATACCATTGTTCAAAATCTAACATGATGTTTAATGTCATTGGGTTTTTGCAGCTAGTTGCCATAAATATTTTAAACAATTTAATTAATTACCGGGTATGTTTGTCTTTCATCTTAATGTTTTAGAAACACTTACAAATATAGAACAACTTGCATGACAATCTTAAATATTCCATATTCAAGATAATATTATGATCAGTAAGTTCAAATTAGAGAATGTATATAGTGCGAGTGATCACTTGATGAAAGCTTAAAATTTAGTAATAATGATGTGTCTTCTGCAGCTGAAAAGTCAATATGGACGCTATCACAGCCATCTTGGATTCTCAAAACTGAAACGTCTACCTTTGTGGGAGGAATCACAATAGGTATAACATACTACAATATGAAAATGATATCTAGATTGGTTTAGGAGAAGTAGTAATTTTCATGAAATCTCATTGAAAATTCAATATGGCTGCTATCGCGGCCATCTTGGATTCTCAAAACTGAAACGTCTACCTTTCTGTGCGGAATCACCATAGTTATAACATACTACAATTTCAGAATGATATCTAGATTGGTTTAGAAAGAGTAGTCTTTTCATGAAATCTAATTGAAAATTCAATATGGCTGCCATAGTGGCCATCTTGGATTCTCAAAACTGAAACGTCTACCTTTCTGTGAGGAATCACCATGGGTATAACATACTACATTTTCAGAATGATATCTGCATTCGTTTAGGAGGAGTAGTCTTTTTCGTGAAATCTAATTGAAAATTCAATATGGCTGCCATGGCGGCCATCTTGGATTCTCAAAACTGAAACGTCTACCTTTCTGTGAGGAATCACCATGGGTATAACATACTACAATTTCAGAATGATATCTGCATTCGTTTAGGAGGAGTAGTCTTTTTCGTGAAATCTAATTGAAAATTCAATATGGCTGCCATAGCGGCCATCTTGGATTCTCAAAACTGAAACGTCTACCTTTCTGTGAGGAATCACCATGGGTATAACATACTACAATTTCAGAATGATATCTGCATTCGTTTAGGAGGAGTAGTCTTTTTCCTGAAAGTTTACGGACGGACAGACGGACGGACGGACAGACGGACGGACGGACGGACAGACAGACGGACGACGGACGAAGCGCCATGACATAAGCTCACATTTACTTTGTAAAGGTGAGCTAAAAACGTCATTAATCAAGTTTTTGTATTTGCCCAGTTACAGGTCCTCGGTCTTCTGTATTGGCCCTTGGCTTCGCCTCGGGCCAATACAGCAGACCTTGGACCTGTAACTGGACCAATACTAAATAAAAGTACCGAGGGTACAGAAGCTCACCTTAAAATGAATGATGTGGTAATATAGTTTAATTGTGTAACCATATTTTATATGATAATTGATTATGGCTGCCATCATGATTTTTGTATCTTTTAAAATGCTAGTCTTCTGTTGGAAAAAATTAGAGCACGAACAAACATTAATACAAGAATGTTAATAAATCATGATTTGTTAACAAGCAGTAGGTTTTTGTATAACTTTTTTTTATATCTATGGCTGAATTGGTGACCATCTTGTATTTTTTAATCTTCAAAATGTTACTTATATGTGGGCATCCATATTAATTTTATTATCTTGATTGGTTTAGGAGTATTCATTTAAATGTCAATCAATAATAACAGGTTTTGTGACTCTTGAAGTCAAGAAATAGTCCCGAAAATCTCAAGAATTCTTTCTTAAAAGTACTTGTACAGTACCAAAGTTTTCAAACACAATCACAAAAGTCAACAAACTGGTTAATCCAATGTTAGATTAGTCACACTCTCAACTTCCAAAGAACTAAAAAAAGATGCACATAAACATTTGGAATATATCCCTCTGACACAAATCACAAATTCAACTAGTGATAAGTCCAATTGCCAAAGTAAACTGTCCAGGTCAATGTCTCATGTGATTCTAACTGAAGATTTCTGAATATCTTAAATCTTGACATATGTTAGTGCAATCTGATTGGTCAGAATAGGCTAGCCACATGGGGGTTTATGCTAATTACTAGATATGATGACCTGTGATGACCTCTTGCACCTGCATGTAGCTTATGTAACTTATCCTCTTATGTAAGTTACTGTTATTCCATAATGTGAGTGTCTTCCCCTTAATACAGTATGCAATACATATATTAGGAGGGGAGTTGCAGGAGAGGGGCTGGAGGATAGGAGGGGAAAGGAGGGATAGAAGAGAGGTTTGCAATGGAAGGACAGGAGAGGAAAGGGGAGGAGGGGAAGGGGGGGTAGAAGAGAGGTTTGCAATGGAAGGACAGGAGAGGAAAGGGGAGGAGGGGAAGGGAGGATAGAAGGGGTGGGGGTAGAAGAGAGGTTTGCTATAGAAATAATCTGGAGGTCAACTCAGTAATATGTTTATTGAAGTATTTTAATATTAATTGCATGGAAACAACAGTTAGTGTTGAGAGTGAACAAATTTAATCATTTTAAATGCTTTTGAAAAGGATTTGTTTGAATTGAATGATCATTATAATTATCTAGATAATCATCGTTCAGATCGTAATCAGATCCCTCACTGGCTATGTTATTTGGCCTTTTATGAAGTGTCAGGAATTATGTAACCCACTGATATCATTAGATGTTTTATTTAAAAGGATTTATTAAAACACTCATGGTTCAGGCTGTTCGCAGATAAAGATGATTCATACAGTTTTTTGTAACTGTATTTATAGTGTTGATAAATATTACAACAAGTGCATCAATACAAATATAAACACATTCATTTGATTGACCAGGAAATGTATTCTTTTCAATGAATTTTATGAAATCTAATTGAAAATTCAATATAAATGACATATTGACCATCTTGGATTCTTGATAATAAAATGAATGCGTCTTTGTCAGGAATCACTATATAAAAAAATACTCACTTTTCAGAATGATATCTTAATTGATTTAGTAGGAGAAGTACTTGGCCTGAAATCTAATTGAAAAATAATGACTTCTATGTTGACATGTTGTTCCCAGAGCCCCTTCAGCATGATACAATTATCATTTAGTTTTACAGGTTTTCATAAAACATATGGTATTGGAACTGGAACTTGATACAAATTACCTCTTTCTACAATAACTTATGTAGATTACTGTACATAAAAGCAGATTCTTGACTTATTAATATTAACTCATCTTGCAGATTGTTGTACACAAAAGCTGATTCTTGACTTGTTTAAATTGTTATTTGTAAAAAGTATTATTATTAATAGAATACAAGTATACTTTTCATAAAGTCAATTTATATACTTTCCATAAAGTCCATTGCTTAGACATGATAATTGCCATACATCATTATGTTGTATTTATCAATTACCCATAAGTAAAGATAACTAAGCAACATACAAGCAGGCAGGGCTGCTAGCCCCAGATCCTTAAGGAGAGTGTAGCAATTTGGGGATTTGGCTTTGTGTATTTGGAGAAGAATAGTGTGCTGAGCACGTAAACCTGAACTCTGGCTAAGCCCTTATGTGTGGTATTTAAAAACTTGACGGGAGAGAACATGCATTGTTGTGAAAAATATATATAATTTCACAAAACATAGTTAGCTTATGTCCTAAATTGATTTTGTGTCAAGAAGAACTTCTGTTAGATATAGAAATGGTATAAATATGAGTAAACACAGGAAATGGAACCTGATACAAAATAACTCTTTCCACATCAACTTATCATGAAGATTGCTAAACACAAAACTTATTGATGACAACTTTTGTGTAAGTTGTTATTCTTAGAAAGAACATATCACTGTCATGAGATTACAAGTCTAATTTCCATAACTCTTATTGTATACACATGGCCATATAGCATATTGCTCTGCAATATCAATTGGGTCAGATTATGCAACAGACTAGCAGCTGACACTGTGATGCTTGCAGCCTGTATCAGGATGTGTATTAGAATAAACACTGTGGACTCTAGAGGCATATCTGAACTCTGGTTGACCCCTTATGTGTGGTATTTAAAGGAATATAAGGGAGATACCATTGTTTAAAATTTAACATGATGTTTAATGTGATTGGGTTTTTGCAGCTAGTTGCCATGAAGATTTTAAGCAAATTAATTAATTATGTTTGTCTTATATATATCTTAATTTTTTTTTAAAAACACTTAAAAATATAGAGCAACTTGCATGACAATCTTAAATATTCCATATTCAAGATAATATTATGATTAGTAAGTTCAAATTAGAGAATTTATTTGATGCAAGTGATCACTTGATGAAAGCTTAAAATTTAATAATAATGATGTGTCATTGCAGCTGAAAAGTCAATATGGCTGCTTTTGCGGCCATCTTGGATTCTCAAAACTGAAACGTCTACCTTTCTGTGCGGAATCACTATAGGTATAACATACTACAATTTAGAAAGTATATCTAGATTGGTTTAGGAGAAGTAGTCTTTTTCATGAAATCTAATTGAAAATTCAATATGGCTCCCATGGCAGCCATCTTGGATTCTCAAAACTGGAACATCTACCTTTCTGTGAGGAATCACCTTGGGTATAACATACTACAATTTCAGAATGGTATCTGGATTTGTATAGGAGGAGTAGTCTTTTTCGTGAAATCTAATTGAAATTCAATATGGCTGCACTGGCGGCCATCTTGGATTCTCAAAACTGAATCATCTACCTTTCTGTGAGGAATCACCATGGGTATAATATACTACAATTTCAGAATGATATCTGGATTCGTATAGGAGGAGTAGTCTTTTTCATGAAATCTAATTGAAAATTCAATATGGCTGCCATGACGGCCATCTTGGATTCTCAAAACCGAAACGTCTACCTTTCTGTGAGGAATCACCATGGGTATAACATACTACAATTTCAGAATGATATCTGGATTCGTTTAGGAGGAGTAGTCTTTTTCCTGAAAGTTTACGGACGGACGGACAGACAGACAGACGGACGGACGGACGGACGGACGAAGCGCCATGACATAAGCTCACATTTACTTTGTAAAGGTGAGCTAAAAATAGAGCCATTGGCTCTGTAGCTCATCAGGCTTAATCATCAATTATGCTGTAGAGTGTGGCCAATGTGATTCCCCCTTTGTATAGGCCACAGGGCCACCAAACATAAAATTAAGTATATAGGTGACAAGTTTCAGTTTTCTAGAACTTATACTTCAGGAGAAGAAGATGAAAATAGATTTTAAGGACGTTCCTGTTGCCTATATTAGGGGCAACAGGGCCACCAAAGCTACAATTCATAATCCTCACTAGTCAAGGAGTCTGTACACAAAGTTCCAGCTTTCTAGGCCTTATGGTTCTGGAGAAGAAGATTAAAATTGGTATTAAGGGTGTGGCCCCTATGGCCCTTATAGGGGTCACAGGGCCACCAAAGCTACAATTTATAATCTTCACTAGTCAAGGAGTCTGTACACAAAGTTTCAGCTTTCTAGGCCTTATGCTTCTGGAGAAGAAGATGAAAATAGGTTTTAAGGGCGTGGCCCTTGTGACCCTTATTAGGGTCCATAGGGCCACAAAAGCTACAATTTATAATCCTCACTAGCCAAGGAGTCTGTACACAAAGTTTCAGCTTTCTAGGCCTTATGGTTCTGGAGAAGAAGATGAAAATATGTTTTTAGGGCGTGGCCTCTATGGCCCTTATAAGGGGTCACAGGGCCACCAAAGCTACAATTTATAATCCTCACTATTCAAGGAGTCTGTACACAATGTTTCAGCCTTCTAGGCCTTATGCTTCTGGAGAAGAAGATGAAAATTGGTTTTAAGGGCGTGGCCCCTATGGCCCTAAGTAGGGGTCACAGGGCCACCAAAGCTACAATTTATAATCTTCACTAGTCAAGGAGTCTGTACACAAAGTTTCAGCTTTCTAGGCCTTATGCTTCTGGAGAAGAAGATGAAAATAGGTTTTAAGGGCGTGGCCCTTGTGACCCTTATTAGGGGCCACAGGGCCACCAAAGCTACAATTTATAATCCTCACTAGCCAAGGAGTCTGTACACAAAGTTTCAGCCTTCTAGGCCTTATGCTTCTGGAGAAGAAGATGAAAATTGGTTTTAAGGGCGTGGCCCCTGTGGCCCTTAGTAGGGGTCACAGGGCCACCAAAGCTACAATTTATAATCCTCACTATTCAAGGAGTCTGTACACAAAGTTTCAGCTTTCTAGCCCTCATGGTTCTGGAGAAGAAGATGAAAATAGGTTTTTAGGGCGTGGCCCCTGTGGCCCTTATTAGGGGTCACAGGGCCACCAAACCTACAATTTATAATTCTCACTATTCAAGGAGTCTCTACACAAAGTTTCAGCTTTCTAGCCCTCATGGTTCTGGAGAAGAAAATGAAAATAGGTTTTTAGGGCGTGGCCCCTGTGACCCTTATTGAGGGTCACAGGGCCACCAAAGCTACAATTTATAATCCTCACTAGCCAAGGAGTCTCTACACTAAGTTTCAGCTTTCTAGGCCTTATGGTTCTGGAGAAGAAGTCGAAATTCCACAAAGTTTACGGACGGATGGACGGACGGATGGACGGACGCCGGACACCATGCCATGCCATAAGCCAATCGGGCCTTACAGGCCAGATGAGCTAAAAACTTGATTAATAACATTAGAATACAAACAAGAGTAACGAGAGTTACCTGCCCCTCCCTGAGGAGCGCGGAGATGAGTCTGACTTGCACGTGTCCAGGCCCGGTGTGGGAGCATGGAGGGGTTATCACTACTACGTCGGTCCCGTCTTCTCGCATCATCTCAAACGAGTCTGGGCCAAGGGAGATAACTTCATCGACTTGCACTTGAGGACACACCAGGGAAGGCAGCGTCTGTAGATAACAAAGGATACAATGTGTTTTTTTGGAAGGCAGAGACTGTAGATAACAAAGGATGTGGTTTTTTATCAAACTTAAGTTTAACTTTTCGAGACAGAAAGTGCAATTATCATTTAATTTACTTTCTAAAACAAGACAAATGTTATAGATAACAACTTCTTTATTGATTTCTCAATGTAGTTGCTCAAAAATGAGATACACATTAAAAAAATACTCCATTATGCACACAAGAACCTTTCCCTAAACTTGGAAGTTGGATTATGTTACAATTACATGAAAAAGCTACAAGTAAATTCTTAATCAAGATTAACTGACTCAAAAAGTTTATGAAAAGATCATGATGTCAGGAGATAATGTGTATCGGGATACATATTGTATCGTGGCCCCCATATTCGGATACCTATGGTAGCAAAACCCTCCTGTATTGTTACACCTCCAGTTGTAGAGCTGTGACCATGCCAACCTACCTTCATAATCTCCGTCTCGGTGATGCCCCAGAAGGATTTACAGAAGCTGATGTCGGCAGTTCTTGTTGTGTTCACTACCTGTGAATTCAATATTACAGCTATTTTAAAGGGGCAGTAGTACGTCTTTAGGGGGAATATAAGGTAATGTCAGGAAAATTAAAATTAATGGTTCCAATTGAAAGTCAATGTATTTAAACTATATGGAGCAGTAATAATTCAAATATATAACGTAAAGTTTAGCCATGCGATTCCTTTTTCTTACACAAAATTAATAAAAGGTATTCACATAAAATGGCCGCCAATGGATTTTTTGAGAATCTTCATACTTTGTCCTCTGACTATGGCTGATTGGCTAGTGTAATAAGATTTTTGACACTGTCAAAATAATACATTTAACAGTAACTAACAATTATCAGTGAAAATTTTAAAATATAAAATTATCAAAAAACGTGCTACTGCACCTTTAAATGATACAATGTATCTAAATCAATGGTGAGGTTATATGAGGATTTTTCTTGAGCTTGGCGTCCCTAGAGATAGGTAGAGATGGATAGTTTCACCATTACAAGGGGTCCAATCTGCTCACAATATGCGAAGATCTATTTCTTATCACTTAGCAACAACACTGTTAATATGTGTAAAGATAAAACAACTAAATAGAGATTACAAAATGAGTGAGCGTTGAATATCGAAAATATTTCAACAATATGTTTTCAAATGTTTTGATTTATTCACGAGCTAAACGAACGGGCAAACCACTGAGCTATCCCACCCCAATTGGCAAACTAATGTCTGGCTTTGTCTCTATGAATCCTCAAGATTTTCCTTCTCATTCACCTGAAATGTCGATTCTTTAATTTGATTCACTATTTAGTGTTTATGATCTTACATTTTATGTACACAAGTTTCATGGACAAGTATATGCAGAGTGCAAAGTACTGTGTTGCACATAATCAAAATTGTTCAATTGTGAAATTTGCTGATGATGCTGCTCTTATTGCTCTATTAAATGATAATTCTTCTGAAGATCAATATCGATCAGATATTTCAAATCTATCAGATTGGTGCCAGGATAATTTTCTTCATATTAATGTGAAAAAAACAAAGGAAATGGTTTTTGATTTCAGAATGGGGAGAAAGCAGTTAGAACCCATCAAAATAAGTGATACTCCTGTAGAAAGTGTGCCAGAATACAAGTACCTTGGTACTATTATCGATAACAAATTGAACTGGAATAACAATACACAAGCTCTGTACAGGAAGTGCCAACAGAGACTATATTTCATGAGGAAATTGAAATCATTTGATGTTGATGTGAAATTAATGAAAGTTTTCTACACATGTTTTGTTCAAAGCGTTTTATCATTTAGCATGCAATGTTGGTACGGCTCTCTTAGTCTTCAAGATAAAAACAAATTAATCAAAATTGTAAATATAAGTTCAAAAATTGCTGGTACCATTTTAGATCACCCGGCGTCCATAAATGACGACAAAGTATTATCACACGCTCGAAAGATTATTTCAGATCCATCACATGTCCTGCACTCAGAATATTCACTTTTGCCATCCGGTAAACGGTTTAATATGCCTTTCCACAGATCTAACAGAACTAAGAAGTCATTCGTACCTTCAAGTATTTCACTTCTCAACAAAATGTCAGATAAACATTGACTGTGCTCCTTATTATTTTCCTGAAGGCCTCAAATTACGTGTATTTATGTGAATGTGTGTGTGTGTTTTTTATGTAAATAGACTTTTTATTAATATTTAACTTATTATATAAATGTCCATATGTATTTCATGCCATGAGCTCTATTTGATTCAAGAAGAATTCCCTTTTGGGTAATAAAGTGTTATCTTATCTTATCTTATCTTATCTTAAATGTGCCCTTCTCACAATATAGTTATTAACACCACTACTATTCCTCTAACATATCATTAATCTTAACAAACCTTAAACCAAAAAACCCTAAGTTCAGTTTAATAATACTAGCCCTTGTATGTCACCCTTCACAATTTTTCCCCATATTGCAGACTTTCTTTCTCAAACAATACCTCGAGTTGAAGTTTATTCTTAACTTCCAACCAAGACAATGGACCTTACCTGCTGTGCCCGAAGTTCAGGATTCATCCAATACTTTCCGCTACTGACAATGGAAGTCGCAAGCTGCATCACGTGAGAGTTCTCCTGGTACCCTTCTGAGAAAGAGGCCATCGCTATGGCAACCACGTGGAGAGGCCTCTGCATTGACTCACAGAACTGAAATTTGAATCAATGAACAGTTCTTGGTAAAATATGATGAATATGGGGGTTATTCTAACATTATACATCTATTCTTCAATTCAGTAATTCAGGTCTTTATCTAGGGGCCAAACTAACCAAGTAGTTAAAGTGACACAGAGTATCTTTCTTAAAATTTATTTGGTTTTGATAAGCTACAAAATATCTTATATGCTGATTGAAGTTCATATCTCATCACTGTACTTGCAAATATATCCATTTATGCATAATATCTCTAAAATGCTTGATTTTATTGAAAAATCAAGAAAACATCTCAAATACCTTTCATATTCGAAATTATGCATCCAATTAACCTACCTATTAGTTACAATACCTAATAAACACTATCGAATGGAATACATCTTTCTGTCAGCTTATGACAAGGTTTCAAAATTACGATTGGCGGTTGTCCGGTTTTCGATCAAAATCCCGATTTTCACTGGCCGTATTTTTGCTCTAACGTACTGATTGACCTTTAACTTGTTATTTTCAGTATTAGTTAGTGGTTCCCGATGTAATAACATCGATTTCAAAATTTGACATATGTGATCCTATAAACATACTCTGTGTCTCTTTAATTTTGTTGGCTTTCTCTAGGATTTTCCCAGGGTGTACTCTATGAATCCTCAAGATTCCTTTTGGTTGAAATTGATTGTTTAAAAATTGATTCCTTAAAATCTTCTCCAAATCAGTCTCATCACAAAATATCCAAATTTTGAAAATTCCTGAACATTTGCTAAGTAAGGCTCTGCCTTTGGGGTGTTTGTGATCGTAAACGATTGTAAACGTATTCTAGTTCTTAAACGTTTGTCAGTTCAGAGATATTCATGTTGCCTTATTCATTTAAATTTATTTACTCATATTTAAAGGGGCAGTAGCACATTTTACGGGGGAATAAAAGGTGATGTCAGGAAAATGAAAATTAATGGTTCCAGTTGAAAGACAATGTATTTCAACAAAATTGAGCAGTAATAACTTAGACATATAATTTCTATACGCAGACAATTATTTTTCTTGCGTATTTTGACTTTTCTTTGCGTATAATACGCAAATACGCAGCCTATCTGGAGCTCTGAGCAGATATCAAGCATGTGAGAGTATAACACTAGTAATGTTGTTGACGATAATCAATCTCGTTAATTTGACCCTGTCAATCAATCAATCTGACCTCTGTTATCTCCCTGATGACCAATTGACAGCTGCTGATGAACAATGACTAATACCAATATAACAAAACACTTGAGACTTTATGTAAGTGGTAGAGATGTCACGATACAGGTGCCTCACGATACGATACGTATCATGATACGATACATATCACAATACACTAAATGCAACATTATTACGGTGAGATACAAATTGACAGATCTAAATCTAATATTTCTTCCAAACATTTTCTGTGTAACCAGCTTGTAAACATAAAAATATGCCAACTTCTTAATTTAATGCTTTATTAAAGCTTCATTAACGGGATTAGAACAAACTCTTGATTTCTTGATTCGATATTCACAACAAATTTTAACGATACTCACAAAAATTTCTATCATGATACAGGTAACTGTATTGTGTATCGTATCGTGAACTGTACCAAGACGATGCATCGATGCATGAGTGTATCATTACATCCCTAGAGTAAGATGGCATATCCATAAATTTTTTGAACCATATTGCTTATCCCATAAACAATTGTTTTACCTTGCTTTTATCAAGCTGAGATATCTTCAAAAAACATTAACTTTATACACTGTAACTATTAAATATAGGTTGATTAAGGATAAGGGATCAGGGTACTTAAAGTTACACTTAAGTTTGTTTTATTTTAATGAAATGTTGTAAGAACTTCCATTAGATTTATCAAGTTGAAAGTTCATCGAGGTACAAACTTAAACCTGTGCCAGGCCTCTTACAATCATAAAACCTGTTGGTCAAAGGTTTTATTGTTTTTTTAGGGGCGGGAAGGGATTGGGAAAGACGTCTTTGACAATGGGCCATTTTCAGGGGTTTTGACAATTTTATGAATTTCAAATGGGCCATTGCCCATTATATCAATAATAAACTTCAAAATTTGTATGGGCCATTTTTTCATCCAACGTGCAAAAATTTATAACAGTGAATACGGCGATCAATCTCATCTCATATGATGCAATAAATGGAGGTAATATTGCACAATATTACATGTCATATCTATTATGTAACCAAAGTCACACCACCAGGTCACACCATTGTGACCACAAAGTGACGAAGTCGCTCAGACCATATTATGTCACATAGTTTTAGTTGATCAACGGATAATTTACTTTTGAAAGAATATTTCACAGATTAATCTCTTGATAAATGTACACAGATTTTTAAAAAGAACAAATAGTTATGTCAAAAACCTTACAAATGACTTTCAAAGGGGGACATACACAATTCCAGTTTGACCCATTATTGCAAATTCACCATTTATGAGCATGTTACTAAAGTTAACTACAAAAAAGGGCATACTGTCACAAATTTATTCAAATTTTAATATTAACAGATTATCAAAGAATATTCATAGCTTTCATCATATGGCAGTGACTGGGAAAGGCAGGGGCCATAGGCACATTGGATGAAAAAATGACCCACTAAAATTTTTAAGTTTCTTTTGATATAATGGGCAATGGCCTATATGAAATTCAGAAAGTTACCAAAAACCATGAAAATGCCCAATTGTCTAAGATGTCTATCCCAATCCCTGATATGGTTTTACTTACATAAATGTAAAGGACGGATACACAAGAATTTTCAACAAAAGACATCAACAAACATAATATTATAGGATATTTCATTTTAATGGTAAGATCAACGGACTATTCTCTGAACTGATGTTTTTAGGATTTAAGTTTCAGATAGATAATGTTTTATAAGAAATATCAACATACTAATATATCATTTATAAGGGGGCATACACAACTCAATTTACTGCTGATGAGACTGGTGGTACTTTTTTTAAAGGGAATCAACAACCTAGCTCGATAACGAGAGCGTCCAGATGGGTAAGGGGGATCCCATGACACGAACTTGGTACTGGCTGTCAGCTGTAAGCGGTTCGTAACTAAACGATTTTGTCCCTACCGACCATTTACGACTCTTTCGGGGCCCGGGTAATAAAACTTTGGAAGTTAAAAATTCGGGTTGCAGACCCTCTTTAAGATGGACACTAGGTAGGTTATAAGACAAAAACATCAAAATCAAACAGCAATGTTTTTAGCAGGGTATTCCCTTTCTCACTTGCGATCACTGATTAGCTTTATTTCAACAATTCAAACATTATTATTGAAATAATCCATAGTTTTCTATTCTTTCTATTTATTGTTAGTTATAGAATATGGATTCAAACGTATTACTTAGTCATATATATGTATATATAGACGTCACATGGAATGAGACTGATTGTTGTATGTTGACACCATATACCAAAATCCTCTTCTATTAATTATGCCATCTTTATTCATTTCAAAGCAAAACAATATGTGTTGAAAATAACGGAGCCAAGTTTCAAGATGGCGGATGAAAGTTGATCGATAGGTATCTTTAGGGATCTGTGCATAGAGCAGAAGTTGAGAACACACACAAATAACAATACGTACCTGAAATCCCAAACAGCGTCCATAAAAGCAATCCTGATTAAGCATTTCAACTTCCATCATTAGCTGTTCTGCTATATTTTCATTCAAATTATCCTCGTCTGCAAAAAGATTGCCGTCTTGACAATAGTTCATGACCTTGTTGGCATAATAGAGGCATGCGCGTAACTGTCCTAATGTGCTGACATACGCTTCCACTTCTTTACAGTAGTGTGCTCTTCGGAATAATATGGAACCCCTGTTTACAACTATGTACCTGAGTAATTGTGAAAGATGCATACAACATTTATATACAATTCTCAACAAACTTCTGTATCCATTGCCTTTCAAATCAGGAGAAACGTCAAATTCTGCTAATCTTGGCAAAAGTCCAGCTATGTTTGGCTCGATCCCAATATCAAGATATTCATACAGCAAACAAAACGATGTGTGATATTTGGCATGGTGACTGTGATTTCCATTTTGAAAATATTCGATATTGCTCAATGCGAGAGATTTTAGTTCTTTGATCAATGACGACATCAAGCGACCAGGATTGTCACTGTCCAATGCCATCTCTTTTTCCGTCGATTTTCCTTTAATGGACCTTTCCAAAGACTGTAATAGACGTTTCATTCACGTACTCCAAAATCTTAACATTCGGGTAGAAATCACTGCAAGATCACATGTCAAAATGAAGTGACAGATTTGTCAGCTGGCGAACTCTGTTTACTTCTGCACGCGGCCATGTTGAAGCCACGGAGTAAAAATTACCACACGATTTCATTCGGAAACCTTCGGCTTCGTTCGACGACTCATAACGGCGGACTGTTTCGAGTACTCAACACCTTATCAGACTTCCCGAAATAGACTACGCAGTTCATACTTTATACTAAAACGTCTTCATATCCATAGTTTATTTAATATACCCCATTTTAACGAAGTGTAAATGCAAAATAATTCATAATTCAATAAAACGAAATAAACAATTAAACAAGACAATAATTTCAGCCAATGGTCGAAGCAGGGTGCATTTGCCTCCAACAGGACGAAAACAACCCGACACAGCTGAGAAAGATTGGACAACATTTCCTGTAGGCGAACAACATTCTTGAAAATTCTTATCAAATGAACATTGATTTGCATACTACAAGCGCTCTTGCAAACACTATCCCATCGACAGACAAATAATGCAGTCCTTAGAGTCTTGTCATTGTGTATATAACCCGTTATGGTCATGTTTGTTTTGACATTTTCATCCGATTGACTTCCAGATGAGATGATATTCTTACATCTAACACGCATATCACAAAATGGCCGACCAATGCATGCATTATCAAAACATGAATAGCTTAGATTATATATATTTATGTTATTTACAATCACATGAGTTGATATATTCAATCTTTCTCCATTTCAGCTGTTGCTCCTTGGTCATTCAAGATGTCATTGAAAATAATTTGACAAATTTCAAGAACATTGAGTTTGATTTCCAAATTCATAGTTTGTAAAATCCGCTTTTACGATGGCAGAGGCATCTGATTTTGAGGTTTCAAGCACAAACAACAACTGCGATGAATCTGACAGTGCAATGGCCGATAGAAACAATCTTTGCATTGAAATAGACAAATCTGAGGTTCCGTCTTCAACTACGACAGATGATGTTTCGGAATCGAGCTCGCCTTCACAAGAATTCACTCTAGGAACCCTCAAGAAAGATGATAGTGGGATAGACATTGAAAAATCGCCAACTGCCAGTGCGAAAGAAATGTCAGACGCCGAATGCAGTGAATCGTTTAATGATAGTGCTGCATGTTCACAGAGTGAATCGGATGTGAAATGGGAGGATGCCAAAAGCAAATCTGACGAGACGTCAGATATCGGCATTGACTCTTCTGAAAGTAATGGAATGCGTGATTGCAACGACACAGATGATAGTGAAAATGTTGCCTCCTCGAATATGACTGAATCCCCGTATACTAGTCCACCGGATGATGACATCACTTCCTATGATACAAAGGAAGATTCAGGATCACCTGGAACCCGTAAGCGAAGACATGAACATAGTGATTCCTCCTCGAGCGATTCTGATGATAGTGATAATGAAGAGGAGACGGAAGATAAGAAGGAATCAGAATCGGAGAGTGAAGCAGAAATGGACATAGATGAGAATGGTTTACGGCCGAAACATAAATGGCGCGCCATGTCTGACTTGAGGGACAGGGAATATGGCTACACCAATAAATCTCCGCCGTCTTTGTTTCGTGAAAAGATCCAGGGCAGTCTTCAGATGGTTCAGAGGCTGACACTTCAGTATCGGATGGAATATCACGATGGATGTGTTAACGCTCTTCACTTTAATAGAATTGGTAAAATATTTGTCTTAATTTGTGACAAAATGAACAATCAGTCTATAAAGATTACAGTAGAACTCGGATATAACGAACTCCAAGGGACCAAAGAATTTAGTCGCTATATCCGGTGTTCGCTATACACATATATAATTTAAATGATATTATATAGGGACGGGACTTGAAATATTGTTCACTATTATGACTATATCCGATTGTTTGCCATATCCGAGTTGGCTATGTCCGTGTTCTACTGTACTTTCATTTGCTGTTGTGAATACTATGTTATTTCCATCTAACTTTCTTTTCGAAATTTCTTAGAAAGTAGTTAGTGACGACATGGTATGAAAATACTATGAAGGATTAAATGAACTTAAAGTAGCCAGGCAACTTATTTTCATGACATGTCAAACTTTATTATTAAAATGCTTTTGATAATCTTAGTGCATGTTTCCATAAGTTGCACATGTGTAAAAATAACTGTTGAATCTTCTAGTCATCCGTTTATCTTAACCTCTGTTTCTTTAACATGATATTTGCAACCTTTAAACAGCAAATTTAATATACAGAAGTATATTATTTGGAAATTCACTTTTGATATAAGTACATTTGCCTTTTTGAAATTCAGAAATATAATGATGAGGCTGAAATGGCCCATCATAAAATATGCCTTTCCCATCAAATCAAAATGTGTTTGTTTCAATACCTAAAGCACCAGAGACGTAAAGTACAAAAAGATATACAAATCAAATGTGCCTCTAGACTTGTCTTTTCCAATTCCTGGACATGTTAGAAAGTTTTTAAATTATGCAAATGACATATTTTTCTTTAATAATCTTTGTAAAATATCAATCACAGAAAATACAGTTTTTGTCGATCATATTTTGCTCTTTTTTCATACAACCACTTGTGTTAACGCAGGTACATTGCTGGCGAGCGGATCTGATGATCTGAACATAGTTCTGTGGAACTGGATCAGAAACCGACCTGCTCTTGTATATGACAGCGGACATAGGAGCAACGTTTTTCAGGTATGACAATGATATGTATTCATTATATCAAATATTATTTCTTTGACATGTAAAATGCTGAAATGTAATTAACAGCCCTGTTTGGGCTGCTGTCAGTTTTTGTGCAGTTTCCACATATTCTATTGGCCATTTATTATTTTGGCATTGACATTTTGACATTTACATTCAAGGTCAAGGTCCCAGTTATAAAATCATTAAAAACTTTATTATAAACACTTGAACTTGAAATGTCTGTGATATGAATTAGAGCGCTTATTTGATGCAAAGCAACTATTAAATGTCAAGATTTGAAAATATTTTTTGCAACAATCAGTCAAAGGTGAAGGTCGCATCACGTTTAGGACTAAAGCATGGCATTGATAAAATTATTATTTTTAAAACTATGAACAGCTTTAATCTTTATATGATTGATAAGCACAATGAAAAGAGATCATTGATTGTGTGACTGAGTTGATAGGTCAATTTCATGTCAGTTGATTATTGTCAGTTGTTCAACCGTTTAATTACACTCATCATCATAACTTCCTACTAATTTCACTGTGGAATTGTTTTGCCATGTTTGTATTCATTGTTAAAGGTCAAGGTCCAAATTTAGTGGATCTAAATGTATAATTACATTTATCATGTATGGTTACACTATTGATGTATTTAAAAACTTTTAAACAAATAATTTCACTTATGTTATATCGTTACACTTTAATGATTGGTTACTGTATCATAAAATGTTTAATATGTCATGCCAAGTCTTTATTACAGTTGTTGTTGTACGGACTCAGGCCTATATAACGTCCAGAACATAAATTATTATTATGCAATTTTCCTTTTCGTTTACACAATTGGTTTGCCATAAATTCGAAGTTGTACAGTATATTATTAAGGAATAGGGATAGAAAAATTAGACATTCTCTTTATGTATCTTAGAGCATGCCATAAAATTTACATAACCCTTTCACTAACACTAATACATTATCCTTTGACATTATAGATCTGAATTCATTTAATCATTTCATTTTCGATGTTTCAGTGTCACTACACTTTTCACTGTATCATGACACTTTTGACTTATCATGACACTTTTGATGTATCAAATAGGGACAGAATAGTTAGACATGTGTTTCTCTCTATTTATCGGCATGCCATGAAAATTTACTTAACCCTTGCAGTAACACTAATTTATTTTAGATCTGAATTCGTTTTGTCATTTCATTTTCAAAGTTTCAGTGTCACTACACTTTTCACTGTATCATGTCACTTTTGACTTATCATGACACTTTATATGTGTCATGACACTTTATATGTATCATGACACTTTTGATGTATCATTCCACTGTAATGTGCAGGCCAAGTTCATGCCCTTCAGTGGTGACTGTCATGTCGTGAGCTGTGCTCGAGACGGCCAAGTTAGACTTGCAGAGTTATCCCTCACTGGAGTGTGTAAGGGCACCAAGAAACTGGCCCAACACAAGGGGGCAGCACACAAGGTAATCAGCCAATCAAAATACAGTTATGTGTTGTTGAGTGTGTTATGAACAGCAGTCTATGATAAGTAAGGAGGCATTGGTGGAATTCAGGGATGCACATTCAAAATTTTGCAAATAGGAACATTTTAACTTTAAAACGGGCAACCGGGAAGTATTTTTTATTCATGACTAAAATAATAAGATATGTTTGTTGTCCCCTTATTTAAGCATAAATGTACTCCACTGCAATTGTAAGAACTTACATGACAATCTGATAATAGGAATTGACAGATGTAGGCAGTTTGTGATAAGTGAGTCATAATTGGTGAAATGTAAAGAGTACTAAAGACATTCATTTCTATTAATTAAATTCTAATTTCTATGTTTCATACATTGACTTTTATAGTGTCTAGCTAAATGTACACAGCAGTTGCCAGTTGGTGATTTATCATTAGTGACTCATCCTTGTTCATTTGTAGAACATCCATGTCAATTATTCTTGTAGTTATAGAGTTAAGAAGAATTGTTTTGATTCCATCAGCACCCTTACAACGCAGCTCCTATTACAATACATAGTGTTGGTTACAGGCACACTCGATCGGCTTTCATCCACCATCTTTAAATATTAGCATTGTGAGAAAAAATGTGCTGTATTATGTTAATTCATTAACAAAATTATGAAATAACTACTTGATTGATAGAAAAGGAGCATATTTACAAATAATCCATAATAAAAATTATAAGTTACAACAGCATTTTGTTGTAGTAATGCATTCCACGATCGTAGCTTAGATGATTGGTTTGATTTCAAAATGTTTAACTTTTTGGAGCAATACACTTGATTCTTTGTCAAATTGTTAAATCTTGAACAACTGAAATGCTAATCTTAAAAACATATTTGAAATTAAGTATTAAATTATCATGTAAAAATCAAATATAATTGGAACAGGAAGACCTGTTCAATTCTTGCATGATGTTCTTTTAGTTGAAATTTGCACTAAAAGAGCATTTTACATGCTAGAGATGGATCATGCCGGGTTAATTACCCAGTCAATAGTATATGTATATATATACATAAGGGGTCCTTGAAAGTGAGCCATCAATACGTATAGGTTAATGTCCGAGTAACTCTCCATTCCTAAAAAATAATGGAGATGGAGGAATGGAGAGTTACGAGGATATTAACCGACTTAAATTACACTCAACTTAATGCCTATTTAAAAACATAACTTAAAATATAAAAAAAAGTTGAAAATTCAAGTGAAAAACTTGATGTAAAATACAATTCTCCATAACTGAAAAATAATGGAGCGAGAGAACAATAGGCTGACGTCACAAGTGTAATTTAATTATGAGTAATTTAAGATCCAATGGAAGCCTGAGGACTCTTTAGCTAGCCAGGTTTTGAATATATTACAAAATGTTCCATATTATCTTCCCCAGTTGGCTCTAGAGTTCGACTCTCCCCATCTGTTCCTGAGTTGTGGGGAGGACGCAATGACCTACGAGATGGACCTACGCCAAGAAAAACCTAACAAGTAAGTTAACCCTCAGGTGTTCATGGGCCTTGACCATTCAATTTAACAGGATCATGACAGCTGACAGCACACAGGGGTCAAAATTAGTCCTATTTGGGTACTAGCCATTCAGACTAGGGCATTCCTGTGTGCACTCATCTTCCCACGGCAAGGTGAAAACGTATCGAGCAACTCTCCTCGCTTTAGACCTTGCCTTCACAAGGCAAAAAACTGGTGATCCGGAGCAGCGACACCTATCGTGATCACGAGTTTGCCCCTTATCAGCTCTTACAAAATAGCCAATGAAATTTCGAAACAAATTCAAAATACTAACAGACGATCTTTTTGAAAACTATCCGAGTGAAATTTAATTTCAAATTTCTGTCCGCATGGTTGTTTTCACGTTTTTGATGAGCACCGAGAATGCAGAGAAGACAAACATTTATGTATCACTCAAATTAATTGTTTCTCTCCCTTGTAAAACACATACAAAAGTATTTTTTCAAATCGGTTCAGTTAACATGCTGTCTTCTGATTGGACTGTTCTACTTCCATGCAGCGGGTTGAAATGCTAGCACAGAAATCACGGCCAATGATGTCAAGGGAGCAATGGGAAAGTTTAGAAACTTTTTCGTTTCGCCCGTGAAGTTGTGAAGATGGTGTGCACTAGCCCAAACATATTCTTACTAGCCAAATACACCGATATAAACATATTTTCTTTAAATTCAACTACCAATAATTGCACTTTACTAGCACAGCATCATTTTCACTAGCCATGTTATCTTCACGCTCACTTTATTTTATAGTTTGCACATAACACAAACTTGGTACTGGCTGTCAGCTGTGTAAGCGGTTCGTAACCAAACTATTTCGTCCCTACCGAGCATTCTCGACTCTTTCAGGGCCTTGCTTATAAAACTCTGGAAGTTAAAAATTCGGGTTGCAGACCCCCTTTAACATCATGACAGCTGACAGCACATGTTATCTTCACGCGCATTTTATTTACACACACTTCCGGTCATACAATTCTTGTAGGCTCTCGCTAGCCTCCTGCCCATGTGTAATTGATATCAGCATCAGTTGCACATTGAGTGGACACAGTCTCTGGACATTTTGGAACTTGATTCTTAGAGGTGTGACGATACAGATTTTCACGATACGATACATATCACGATATCTCATAGCGATACGATTCGATACAATACACATAACAATACGCTATTTCAAGGTTTTTGAAAAAATAAAACATTAACTTTTCATGAATCCTTTGATTTTTAGGCAAAATAAGCCATTGAAGAGCCCACAATACCTATCACGATACAGAGAATGTATCACGATACTTGTATTGTCAGATTAAGTATCACGATTCGTGAATACCACGATATATCGTCACTGGGAGTCGGTAAACTGCTGGTGATGTCACTGCTTGCGGCATTGCCTGACTAATAATAATTAATTTCTAATAATAATTGATTTATATAGCGCCTAGTACCATCACAATTGTTGCTGTACAAGGAAAAGTCATTAAATACCAGGGACTAGAAGTGAAGGTTAATCCCACTGTGTGGAGCACAGTGGTGTAGTGGTTAGCATGCTGGCCTCTCACGCCAGAGACCCGGGTTCGAATCCCGGTGGAGACACCAAAAATTTGTGACTTGGGTCTCATCCTGTGTTGTGTCCCTGGGCAAGGCACTTCATCCACATTGCACTCAGTCCACCCAGCTGTTAAAATGGGTACCTGAAAATGGATGTACTGACCTACGTGGTCATGATTAGCGCTTAGTAGCAGCTGTGAAAGTACACTCCTTCAGGGTAATAATGTAGCGCTTTGAGCATGTCTTAGGACGTGGAAAAGGCGCAATATAAGTACGCACATTATTATCAAACTCTTACAAGTACGAAAGTATGCTTGCAGATGTCAATATGTACTGAGAATTCACATTTTGACCTCTTTCACCTCTTTCAAAAATGTAAATTCCTTTTCACCAGATATTAGTATGCATTAAAGATTGTTTGCAGATAAATTTATTTTAACTGACGATCATCTACCAATATTGACAAGTACAGGATTGTGACATTTTTAGAGTATCCTTTTTTCACCACCTGCACATTTCTGACTTTGATGAACAGCTGCTGTAAATAGAGAATACTAAATCAGGGGATAAATTTACCTGCGAGTCCTGCTTCGAATACTCATAAAATCTAGAAAAGACTCATAGAAATTTAAGCTGTGAGTCCTGGGATGCATAGGTGTTTTTTGTGATACTATGTGCTTACTTATTATAGGACTCATTTAAATCAGCTTGGACTCACAAGACTTTTAGGTAGCGAGTCCCTTGACTCATAGGGTCATAACTATAGATTGATCACTATAAATGACTGTCCATTTAATGACATTTTAATGAAACAAGTGAGTTGAATGGTATTAAACAAGCAAAAGCGAGAATAATACTGATAACATTCACATGTTTGATTAGAATGCTGTTAAACAGGAGTCAGTTAAGTAGTTTATTTATTGGCTGAATAACTTTGGCAAAATATTTTTATAATTCGTTGAAAAGACCATAACGACAGACATTGTGTCATCCTGCCATTTCATCATGTCAAACAGTTAATGCACAATGTTATTACACAATTTGTAACATTTTTGTTGATTTATTAAACAGCGATAGATTCAACGGGCAAGCTGTATGCATAATGTATGTTGTCGATGATGTTCCAGGCTAGTGACAACCAAGGAAAACGACAGGAAGGTGGCGCTCTACTCCATCCACTCCAACCCCTGCAACTCATACGAGTTCTGTGTCGGGGGTCGCGATCATTACATCAGGTGAGGGCCAGAAGTCATTGAGTCTTTCCAGGAAATGAGCATGTTAATAATAATGATAATAATTTTAACGCCTAGTATCCAGTCCAGGACTGCTCAACGGCGATACAATGGCTGTACAATGTATATTATTACCCTGAAGGAATTGTACTTTCGAGTCCAGCTACTAAGCGCCTCGCGCGACCAAATAGGTCCGTACTTTCCCAATGTTCAGGTACCCATTTATACAGCTGGGTGAATTGAGTGCAATGTGGATGAAGTGCCTTGCCCAAGGAAACAACACAGTGTTAAGGCCAGGTTACAAATTTTTGGTGTCTCCACCGGGATTCGAACCCGGGCCTTCAGCATGGCAGGCCAGCACGCCAACCACTACACCACCGTGCTCCACTTTGTTATTTCAGTGGTCGCCAAGTTTCAAGGTAGCAACGTAAGCAAAAGTTAAAGGGGCAGAAGCATATTTTTTGAAAATTGTTTATTTTCAATTTGAAGATTATATATGAAGATTCACATTTAGTCCATTGGGAGCCATTTTTGTGTGAACACCTTTAATTCTTTTTGTATAAAAAACAAGATGGGTTTGTGAAACACGAATGCCCCCGGATGCATATGTCAAGTATCAAAGACCTAGCTCTGACCAATCAAAAGTTTTGACCAAGGTTAAAGTTTTTGTGGACAAACGGACAGACAGACGGACAGACAGACAGACAGACGGACGGACAGACGGACAGGTGAAAAACAATATACCCCCGGAATCTCTGATTCAGGGGCATAAAAAGGAATCCGTGGTTGAACTTTACATGATATATTTGAGGTAAGGTATCTTTAACTAATTAACTTAATCCAATGCTATTGTATGGTACCTGTGCCTATATTATCATCAGGCAATGTAATCTAAAGGTATCTTTAACAAATTTAACATAATCCAATGTGTATGTATAGCATAAGACATTGTGTTTGTAGGGCACCTTTGTCTAACTTAGCATAAGGAGTTGTTTATGTATTCAATCTTTGTCACTGTTGATGTAGGGAAGCTGTTATTAGCTGATGACTTTTATGAGAATAAGTTATCTTTTAATTAATGTCTGTATATTTCACATATGTCATATTATCCTAAAATTCCACTGAGTTTGTTTCCTGATTGAAATTATTGTTTTTGTAGGATATATGACAAAAGAAAGATAGCAGAGGTATGATGTTTTTTATATTTGATTAGATACAAATCCAAGTTCTCAATGATGCTGTATTTTTTTATCTTAATGATTGCTTTCAATGTCAAGTTTTTTCTAAATGTGTAATTTTTTCAATGATACAAGAATGAAACTGTATACTTGCCCAAATGTTTCACCTAATTCTAAGATTGTTGAAAGAATCTCAATTCTAAATTTGTTTTGTTGAAAATCACTTTCAGTAAGAATGTTATATTTGGGAAAACACTATCTTGAACAGTACAGATTTTTGTACTTTTTCGGGCCGAGTCCCATACGGGATTCGAACCCACACCCTCACAGGCAACACGACCAGCAATGACAATACAAACAGCTAACCAACTCGCCAGTTTCGCCATCATTCAAGATAGTGTTATCCCAAATATAACATTCTTACATTTGTTCACTATCTAAATGACATTGTATCGGGACTATCTGCTATTAATACAAAAGAACCATAACTCACTGCCCGTAATGTTGCAGGACGTTAATGGAGGAATATTGAAGAGGTATTGTCCCCATCATCTGGTGAGTGAATAGAAACTTCTATAACAACTTCGTTGATAGGAAAATATTTGTATCCTTAGCGAACAATCGGATATAACGAACAGATTTTCAAGCCCCGTCCCTATATATCATCATCAAAATTATATGCTTATAGCGAACACCGGATATAGCGAACTAAATTCTTTTTGTCCCTTGGAGTTTGTTATATCCAAGTTCCACTGTATTTATTATGAGGGATTTCTCTCAAAAGTTTCTCGCCTAAACGAATAAATTTCAAATAATCAAATAACTAATCATTTTTAGCCTTTTTTGTTACATTGGATGAAAAAACTGCTAAGAAAGAAGGAAAATTTGGAACCCCATATAACAAAAGTTTCTGGCCTAAATGAAAAACGTAACATGTGATGAAACCTGGGCTCACCATTTTGATCCAGATCCAAGATAATAATAATAAATAATAATGGGCATTTATATAGCGCCCTAGTCCACACACTCGTGCATGCTCATGGCGCGAAAGTAAAGTGAAAATAGAGTCACTGGTACACGGAGGAGAACATATGGGTTTTCAGATTGGTTTTGAATGATGCAAGTGTTTCTGAAGCTTTGACGTGGAGTGGCAGTGGATTCCATAGTCTTGGGGCAACGTTATGAAAGGATCGGTTACCAACCGAACATAATCTGAAAGAAGGGACAGTTAGTAGATACTTAAGAAAGCATGCAGTGGCAACGCATAACCGTAGAAGGGATTGATAATCAATGACATGTATTTCGTAAATCAACAAAAGTTATTTTGGAACAAGATAAGACAGACAAAAATGGGGGTAAACTGCATCCTGTCTCGGGGTACAAATGTTGTGAAACTCAACTATTGTACCCTGGGCTCAGAAGCTAAATTCGCTGATGCGGCCCGACTTGGGATATAGGCAATCAAATCATTCTCTCTCCTCTGTTTCAGCTTAACAGTGATGTGAAAGCTAATGTGACTTGTGCCTGCTACAACTACAACGGAACTGGTAATTTACACTTTTCTTATAATTAATAATAATGATTAGGGTATTTATAAAGGGCAAATATCCACACCGAATGCATGCTCAAAGCGCTCCCAGAATTATTACCCTGGTCTAACCCAAGCAGCCGATTAAGCGCTTGATGGGTCACCTAAAACACAACTTTCACCAGGTACCCAATTAATACTGCTGGGTGAACAGAGGCACATTTTGAATAAAGTCTCTTGCCTAAGGTAACACCACAAGTTATTGAACTTGTGTCTCAGTGTTGGGCAGGGAATCACCCTTTAAACTCAACAATGAATAGGTAACCCACCCATCCGTTGGGCAGCGCCAGATGTTGCTGAACTACACTGGTAGCGGTCAACTGTGCTTCACACAGAACCATGTGCCAAGGAATGTTATTCTTGCCAGGCATTTTGGCCGGCCTCTTGTATAAATCAATTCAATGAATCGCCTATTGTCAAAATCATGTTTCGGATGATCCTCCATAGAATTTGATTTTGTTCTTCCACAACAAGGGCCGGTCTCTTGTTTCAATCAATTGCATGTAAACGACAGCTTATTTTCATAATCATCCATATTTTTGTTTGACTCCTCCATAATTGTGATATTTCTGTTCTTCCAAAAGAAGCATGTGTAGGAATATACACCTTATTTGCTTGAAGATTTGATATCTTGATATTGTGTCTTGAGTACCTGGTCATACCGAGCAAGAATAATAAAGCTAATGTGCTTGTTTCCATGACAACAGAGGTGTTGGGGACGTACAATGACGAAGACATCTACCTGTTTGACAACAACCACTCCGACGGAGCCAACTACACCCAGAGCTACAAAGGTCATCGCAACAATGCCACAGGTCAGACATAGAAGCGTAATGTGGAGAAGATTACCTTCTTTGGTTTATTATCAAACCATAAAACCAGCTCAATAAGCAGTCAGTCCAAAAGTCATATTTTGGAGAGATTAATGTAAACTTTGAAGTAAACCTCAACAGTTGCCATCTCACAAATTACACACAAATTACACACAAAGTACACACACAGTGCACACAAAGTACACACAAAGCACACACAAAGCACACTCACACACAAAGTACACAAAAACTCAAAGCACACACCAAATACACACAAAGTATACACAAAGTACACACAAAGTACACACAAACTCAAAGCACACACCAAATACACACAAAGCACACACCAAATACACACAAAGTACACACAAAGTACACACAAAGTGCACTCAAAGTCGCTGTGTTCCTAGCTTGCAGACAGGCTTTTTCATACACTTATTTAAACTATTATAAAGGGTAAATGGTGCCTGTTATTTTTGCAGAAAAAAAATTCAGGGTATCAACACTTGTTTGTCTAAGGACTCCCTGCCCCGCTTGAACTGAAGAGATCAGCGACAAACTGTTGAAAAGTTAGGAGCATCCTTACCCATCACATTACACATACGATTATGTATTTCTGTAGCTTTGCATCCCTCTTTAGTAAGGAACTTGATCACAGCGCGTTGTTCATGTTTGAGAGAATCCATGATTATGGAGACCCCTAGGTCAGTGCAGCTATTATATCTAAATAATTGTTATGTCTAGAAATTGTTTTGACATGTGTCAATGTTATGTTTTGACTATAGTAACACCTGCTATAAGCTGACACTGTTTATGTAAACACCAATGCCCCGCTTGCAACACTTATTGAACGCCCCTCGTATCATACTTTATGTAAATTGTTTGACTCCCGTGGCCAATCTTATGTAAATTGTTTGACTCTCGTGGTCAATCTGATTGAAATTATTTGACTCTCGTGGTCAATCTCATTGAAATTAATTGACTCTCCTGGCCAATCTCATTGAAATTGTTTGACTCCCGTGGCCAATCTCATTGAAATTATTTGACTCTCGTGGTCAATCTCATTGAAATTATTTGACTCTCTGGCCAATCTCATTGAAATTGTTTGACTCCCGTGGCCAATCTCATTGAAATTATTTGACTCTCGTGGTCAATCTCATTGAAATTATTTGACTCTCCTGGCCAATCTCATTGAAATTATTTGACTCTCCTGGCCAATCTCATTGAAATTGTTGGACTCTCCTGGCCAATCTCATTGAAATTGTTGGACTCTCTGACCAATCTCATTGAAATTGTTGGACTCCCTGGCCAATCTCATTGAAATTGTTTGACTCCCTGGCCAATCTTATGTAAATTGTTTGACTCCCGTGGCCAATCTCATTGAAATTGTTTGACTCCCGTTGCCAATCTTATGTAAATTGTTTGACTCCCGTGGCCAATCTCATTGAAATTGTTTGACTCCCGTGGCCAATTTCATTGATATTGTTTGACTCCCATTGCCCATTTTATGTAAATTGTTTGACTCCCGTGGCCAATCTCATTGAAATTGTTTGACTCCCGTGGCAAATTTCATTGATATTGTTTGACTCCCGTGGCCATTCTCATTGAAATTATTTGACTCCTGTGGTCAATCTCATTGAAAACTTTTGACTCCCTGGCCAATCTCATTGAAATTATTTGACTCTCTGGTCAATCTCATTGAAATTATTTTACTCTATGGCCAATCTCATTGAAATTATTTTACTCTATGGCCAATCTCATTGAAATTGTTTGACTCCCTGGCCAATCTCATTGAAATTGTTTGACTCCCTGGCCAATCTTATGTAAATTGTTTGACTCCCGTGGCCAATCTCATTGAAATTGTTTGACTCCCGTTGCCAATCTTATGTAAATTGTTTGACTCCCGTGGCCAATCTCATTGAAATTGTTTGACTCCTTGGCCAATCTCATTGAAATTGTTTGACTCCCGTGGCCAATTTCATTGATATTGTTTGACTCCCGTGGCCATTCTCATTGAAATTATTTGACTCCCGTGGTCAATCTCATTGAAATTATTTTACTCTATGGTCAATCTCATTGAAATTATTTTACTCTATGGTCAATCTCATTGAAATTGTTGGACTCTCCTGGCCAATCTCATTGAAATTGTTGGACTCTCTGACCAATCTCATTGAAATTGTTGGACTCCCTGGCCAATCTCATTGAAATTGTTTGACTCCCTGGCCAATCTTATGTAAATTGTTTGACTCCCGTGGCCAATCTCATTGAAATTGTTTGACTCCCGTTGCCAATCTTATGTAAATTGTTTGACTCCCGTGGCCAATCTCATTGAAATTGTTTGACTCCCTGGTCAATCTCATTGAAATTATTTTACTCTATGGCCAATCTCATTGAAATTATTTGACTCCCTGGTCAATCTCATTGAAATTATTTTACTCTATGGTCAATCTCATTGAAATTGTTGGACTCTCCTGGCCAATCTCATTGAAATTGTTGGACTCTCTGACCAATCTCATTGAAATTGTTGGACTCCCTGGCCAATCTCATTGAAATTGTTTGACTCCCTGGCCAATCTTATGTAAATTGTTTGACTCCCGTGGCCAATCTCATTGAAATTGTTTGACTCCCGTTGCCAATCTTATGTAAATTGTTTGACTCCCGTGGCAAATTTCATTGATATTGTTTGACTCCCGTGGCCATTCTCATTGAAATTATTTGACTCCTGTGGTCAATCTCATTGAAATTGTTTGACTCCCTGGCCAATCTCATTGAAATTATTTGACTCTCTGGTCAATCTCATTGAAATTATTTTACTCTATGGCCAATCTCATTGAAATTATTTTACTCTATGGCCAATCTCATTGAAATTGTTTGACTCCCTGGCCAATCTCATTGAAATTGTTTGACTCCCTGGCCAATCTTATGTAAATTGTTTGACTCCCGTGGCCAATCTCATTGAAATTGTTTGACTCTCGTGGTCAATCTCATTGAAATTGTTTGACTCCCTGGCCAATCTCATTGAAATTGTTTGACTCCCTGGCCAATCTTATGTAAATTGTTTGACTCCCGTGGCCAATCTCATTGAAATTGTTTGACTCCTTGGCTAATCTCATTGAAATTGTTTGACTCCCGTGGCCAATTTCATTGATATTGTTTGACTCCCATTGCCCATCTTATGTAAATTGTTTGACTCCCGTGGCCAATCTCATTGAAATTGTTTGACTCCCGTGGCCATTCTCATTGAAATTATTTGACTCCTGTGGTCAATCTCATTGAAAACTTTTGACTCTCCTGGCCAATCTCATTGAAATTATTTGACTCCCTGGTCAATCTCATTGAAATTATTTTACTCTATGGTCAATCTCATTGAAATTATTTTACTCTATGGCCAATCTCATTGAAATTATTTTACTCTCTGGCCAATCTCATTGAAATTATTTGACTCTCTGGTCAATCTCATTGAAATTATTTGACTCTCTGGTCAATCTCATTGAAAGTATTTGACTCCCTGGCCAATCTCATTGAAATGGTTGACTCCCTGGCCAATCTCATTGAAATTGGACGAAACCTATTATAAAAACCATTAGTAAATCTAACAGAGAATAAATATCAAATTGTTCCACACATTTTCAAACCTCGCAACTTATTAGCTTTAACGAAAAAAAGTAAATTGAGCATGAGTGATAACATTGATTTGAATTTAATGAGATTGTCCTTGCTTTGAAGGTGTGTGGTAACAATGGACAACATTTATCCAGTGCAATGCTCAAAAACTTCATGAAATTGTAAAAACAATATTTTTTGTCAAATATGTAGATTTGAAGGCAAGAAAGGTCAAATTTGTAAACTGTAATTGAAACTCTGTTTATATTTCCCACAAGGGCCCACCAACCAATTATACTACAGGGTTAAAAATAAGCACTAGTCCATTAGCCAATGGCTACTAAACACTTCGCTGGGCTAGTGAAATGTATCAACTGGTAGTCCAAAGGACAAGTGACAGTAAGGACAACATGATCATTTGAATGCTTTTGGCTATCAATTTTAGAAAACCACTACCGTATTTCCTCGATTAGAACCTGGGTGTCTATTACAACCCGGGGGGTAAGGGGTTGCTGAGTGAAATAGAACCCCGGGGTTGTATTTGAGGAAATAAGGTACTCCTAATTACTAGTACTGTGAGTATACTAATTTTGACTCCTGTACAAGTAGCTAGTACGTCCACTATAATGGTTGAATATGTTGCAGTGAAGGGGGTGAACTTCTACGGCCCGAAGAGTGAGTTTGTGGTGAGCGGGAGCGACTGTGGTCATGTCTTCCTGTGGGACAAGGAGACGGCGAACATCGTCAACTTCATGGAGGGCGATGATGGCGGAGTGGTAGGCATATGTCTCTTATTACTCGTCCGTGTATTATTTATAAAGCAATATTAAACTAGTGTAATATCACATTGAAAGTATGACGTCACAGTAGAGAGTTGTTGTGACGTCACATAATATTACCTGCTGATTAATCTGTATTTTCTTAATTAAAAACCCTTTAATTGTTAATTTAACTGTAGTGCATGATGAACTTTGTTTCTGGTTATTTACTGTATCATAATGGTTAAACTCTTTTCCTGTTGATTTAAATTTTCTTCTTGTTTAACCCTTTACATGTTGATTTAGCTCTTCTTGTTTAACTATTTACCAGCTCTCAACTGTAACTTCATGTTTGACCCTTTACATGTTGATTTAGCTCTTCTTGTTTGACCCTTTACATGTTGATTTAGCTCTTCTTGTTTAACCCTTTACCTGTTGATTTAGCTCTTCTTGTTTAACTATTTACCAGCCCTCAACTGTAACTTCATGTTTAACCCTTTACCTGTTGATTTAACTTTTCTTCATGTTTAACCCTTTACCTGCTGATCAAGTGTAACTTCTGATTTAACCCTTTACCTAAACAAAAAAATTTCCAGTAAGCATCTTAATTATTCCTTCACAGATCAATGTGTTGGAACCGCACCCCTTTGCGCCCATCTTGGCTACGAGTGGCCTGGATCATGACGTGAAGATCTGGGCGCCCACGGCTTATGAACCATCAAACCTCAAGGGTCTGCGTAAGGTTAGAACACTGTAGAAGGCATTCTGTGTCCTAAAATATAAAGTCGAAAAGTTATATGTAAAATAATTGGCAGGAATTAAATGCAACTGCGATGATGAAAATATAACCTCAAATTCAAGTTAAAGGCCAATCATGTCAAATTGAAATTAATTAGAATAGGTAAAAAAGAAATTATTACCCTTTTTTCAGTGTTATATATGATTTTGATGAAACTCTTAAATTTATTTTTAACGAAAATGCGGGTAATGGAGGTGCCTTCAGACTGTGAATGAGAGAAAAGCCGGGCAGAGTGGGGTTCGAACCCACTAAAGATAATATTTTTTTCCTCGAAGCACAGTTGATTTCTAATCAGACTGCCTGGAATGTTAGTCTCTATTTAGTTTGTGATGATATCGTGTATTTATAACACGCCTGTGTAAGATACCTTCTATGGCATTTTGATAAGGAAAGACAATTTACCCAAGGTTTGTGCTAAATGGGAAAAACAATTTCCTGAAGATAAAAACTGGAAATCAATTTTCAAGAAAATATATACAAAGCATGAGCTGTTGTACATGAAAATTGTTGACGATGAAGTTTGTTTCTTTTTGTATGGAAGAAAATGAAAATATTGAACACATATACTATAACTGTAAGCATATCAAAAACTTCTGGTCTCTCTTTGAAAGATTTTTTAAGGATAAAATACCTGATTTTGTCCTAACTAAGTTTATTATCTTTTTTGGCGTTCAAAACTCAGATTCTCTTGTAAATCACGTCATTCTGCTAGCCAAGAAATATATACATAATATGAGTATAAAAAAGAAAACTCCTTTATTTCAAAATTTCACCAAATCTTTGACAGAGATAATTAACATAGAGAAATATATTGCCACAAAGAACGGCACTTATAATCTTTTTGAACAAAAATGGAGACCAATAGTTAAAGATATACTTAATTAGTTATTTACTCATTAAGATAAGAATTGTTTCATGGCAAATAATATCTTGTTCCCAGTCTACCTACTACATGTGTGTTATCTGCAACTCAAATTGTGGAAAGTGTGAAAGAGTGATTTAAATGTTTGTAAAGACAGTGTAACATGGAACCCTTGAACTGAATAAAAAATATCAAAAAAAAAAAAAAAAAAAGATACCGCAGTGTAATATTTATACGGCAATATTAAACTAGTGTAATATCACAATGCAAGTATGACGTGACAGAAGTGAGATGTTGTGACGTCACAATGGATGCCAAGTCGCGGAACTCTTAGTTTCAGCACATTTTCGGCAAGTTTGCGTGATTTTTAGGGCAAGTAATAAACAAAATACTAAACTTCCTTCCATTTAATACTATTTTTATTAAACTCGTAAATGATTTGGTATCAAACTCGCTTTCGCTCGTATTATACAAAATCATTAACTCGTTTAATAAAGATAGTATTAAATGGAAGGTCGTTTAGTATCCTCTATATATGTGTCCAGGCTGTGAAGCAGAACCGCAAGGAGCGTGATGAGGAGAGAATCCAGGAGCCGGAGACGATCGACGGACAGATGCTCTGGTTCATCATGCATCACTTCCGCAGGTCAACTAGACGCAGGGTATGTCTCTTCAGGGTTTTTAGCTCACCTTTACAAAGTAAATGTGAGCTTATATCATGGCGCTTCGTCCGTCGTCCGTCTGTCTGTCCGTCTGTCCGTAAACTTTCACGAAAAAGACTACTCCTCCTAAACGAATTCAGATATCATTCTGAAATTGTAGTATGTTATACCCATGGTGATTCCTCACAGAAAGGTAGACGTTTCAGTTTTGAGAATCCAAGATGGCCGCCATGACAGCCAAATTGAATTTTCAATTAGATTTCATGAAAAAGACTACTCCTTCTAAACGAATTCAGATATCATTCTGAAATTGTAGTATGTTATACCTATGGTAATTCCGCACAGAAAGGTAGATGTTTTAGTTTTGAGAATCCAATATGGCCGCCATGGCAGCCATATTGAATTTTCAATTAGATTTCATGACAAAGACTATTTCTCCTAAACCAATCTAAATATCATTTTTAGCTCACCTTTACAAAGTAAATGTGAGCTTATGTCATGGCGCTTCGTCCGTCGTCCGTCTGTCCGTCCGTCCGTCCGTCCGTCCGTAAACTTTCAGGAAAAAGACTACTCCTCCTAAACGAATCCAGATATCATTCTGAAATTGTAGTATGTTATACCCATGGTGATTCCTCACAGAAAGGTAGACGTTTTAGTTTTGAGAATCCAAGATGGCCGCCATGGCAGCCATATTGAATTTTCAATTAGATTTCAGGAAAAAGACTACTCCTCCTAAACAAATGCAGATATCATTCTGAAATTGTAGTATGTTATACCCATGGTGGTTCCTCACAGAAAGGTAGACGTTTCAGTTTTGAGAATCCAAGATGGCCACCATGGCAGCCATATTGAATTTTCAATTAGATTTCGTGTGTCTCTCTCTCTCTCATGTGTCTATCTGTCTTTCTTATATCTGTCTCTCTCATGTGTCTGTCCATCTCTCGTATTTTTGTTTCTCTTTTATGTGTCTCTCTCATGAGTCTGCCTCTCTCTCTCTCATGTGTCTGCCTCTCTCTCGTGTGTGTTTCTCTCATGTGTCTGACCTTATCTCATGTGCCTGTTTTCTCATGTGTCTCTCTCTCATGTGTCTCTGTCCCTCACTCATGTGTATGTATATCTGTCTATCTCTGTCCCTGCCTCTATGTCTGTCACACCATCTCTAATGTGTCTGTCTGTCTTATACCCTGCCTGTCTGTCTGTCTATCTCTGTCCCTGTCTGCCTGTCTGTCTATCTCTGTCCCTGCCTCACTGTCTGTCTGTCTATCTCTGTCCCTGTCTGTCTGTCTATCTCTATCTCTGTCCCTGCCTCTCTGTCTGTCCATCTCTGTCCCTGCCTCTCTGTCTGTCCATCTCTGTCCCTGCCTCTCTGTCTGTCTATCTCTGTCCCTACCTCTCTGTTTCTTTATCTCTGTCCCTGCCTCTCTGTCTGTCTATCTCTGTCCCTGCCTCTCTGTTTCTTTATCTCTGTCCCTGCCTCTCTGTCTGTCCATCTCTGTCCCTGCCTCTCTGTCTGTCTATCTCTGTCCTTGCCTCTCTGTCTGTCCATCTCTGTCCCTGCCTCTCTGTCTGTCCATCTCTGTCCCTGCCTCTCTGTCTGTCTATCTCTGTCCGTGCCTCTCTGTCTGTCTATCTCTGTCCCTGCCTCTCTGTCTGTCTGTCTGTCCATCTCTGTCCCTGCCTCTCTGTCTGTCCATCTCTGTCCTTGCCTCTCTGTCTGTCTATCTCTGTCCCTGCCTCTCTGTGTGTCCATCTCTGTCCCTGCCTCTCTGTCTGTCTATCTCTGTCCCTGCCTCTCTGTCTGTCTATCTCTGTCCGTGCCTGTATGTCTGTCTATCTCTGTCCCTGCCTCTCTGTCTGTCTATCTCTGTCCGTGCCTGTATGTCTGTCTATCTCTGTCCGTGCCTGTATGTCTGTCTATCTCTGTCCCTGCCTCTCTGTCTGTCTATCTCTGTCCGTGCCTGTATGTCTGTCTATCTCTGTCCGTGCCTCTCTGTCTGTCTATCTCTGTCCGTGCCTCTCTGTCTGTCTATCTCTGTCCCTGCCTCTCTGTCTGTCTATCTCTGTCCGTGCCTCTCTGTCTGTCTATCTCTGTCCCTGCCTCTCTGTCTGTCTGTCTGTCCATCTCTGTCCCTGCCTCTCTGTCTGTCTATCTCTGTCCCTGCCTCTCTGTCTGTCTGTCTGTCCATCTCTGTCCTTGCCTCTCTGTCTGTCTATCTCTGTCCCTGCCTCTCTGTCTGTCTATCTCTGTCCGTGCCTGTATGTCTGTCTATCTCTGTCCCTGCCTCTCTGTCTGTCTATCTCTGTCCGTGCCTGTATGTCTGTCTATCTCTGTCCGTGCCTCTCTGTCTGTCTATCTCTGTCCCTGCCTCTCTGTCTGTCTATCTCTGTCCCTGCCTCTCTGTCTGTCTATCTCTGTCCCTGCCTCTCTGTCTGTCTATCTCTGTCCGTGCCTCTCTGTCTGTCTATCTCTGTCCGTGCCCGATGTCTGTCTATCTCTGTCCCTGCCTCTCTGTCTGTCTATCGCTGTCCCTGCCTCTCTGTCTGTCCATCTCTGTCCCTGCCTCTCTGTCTGTCCATCTCTGTCCCTGCCTTTCTGTCTGTCCATCTCTGTCCCTGCCTCTCTGTCTGTCCATCTCTGTCCCTGCCTCTCTGTCTGTCTGTCTGTCCATCTCTGTCCCTGCCTTTCTGTCTGTCCATCTCTGTCCCTGCCTCTCTGTCTGTCTATCTCTGTCCCTGCCTCTCTGTCTGTCTGTCTGTCCATCTCTGTCCGTGCCTCTCTGTCTGTCTATCTCTGTCCCTGCCTCTCTGTCTGTCTGTCTGTCCATCTCTGTCCTTGCCTCTCTGTCTGTCTATCTCTGTCCCTGCCTCTCTGTCTGTCTATCTCTGTCCGTGCCTGTATGTCTGTCTATCTCTGTCCCTGCCTCTCTGTCTGTCTATCTCTGTCCGTGCCTGTATGTCTGTCTATCTCTGTCCGTGCCTCTCTGTCTGTCTATCTCTGTCCCTGCCTCTCTGTCTGTCTATCTCTGTCCCTGCCTCTCTGTCTGTCTATCTCTGTCCCTGCCTCTCTGTCTGTCTATCTCTGTCCGTGCCTCTCTGTCTGTCTATCTCTGTCCGTGCCCGATGTCTGTCTATCTCTGTCCCTGCCTCTCTGTCTGTCTATCGCTGTCCCTGCCTCTCTGTCTGTCCATCTCTGTCCCTGCCTCTCTGTCTGTCCATCTCTGTCCCTGCCTTTCTGTCTGTCCATCTCTGTCCCTGCCTCTCTGTCTGTCCATCTCTGTCCCTGCCTCTCTGTCTGTCCATCTCTGTCCCTGCCTTTCTGTCTTTCTATCTCTGTCCCTGCCTTTCTGTCTGTCTATCTCTGTCCCTGCCTCTCTGTGTGTCCATCTCTGTCCCTGCCTCTCTGTGTGTCCATCTCTGTCCCTGCCTCTCTGTCTGTCTATCTCTGTCCCTACCTCTCTGTCTGTCCATCTCTGTCCCTGCCTCTTTGTCTGTCTATCTTTGTCCCTACCTCTCTGTTTCTCTATCTCTGTCCCTGCCTCTCTGTCTGTATATATCTCTGTCTGTCGATCTGTTTCTCTATCTCTGTCCTTGCCTGTCTGTCTATCTGTCTGTCTATCTCTGTCCCTACCTCTCTGTCTGTCTATCTCTGCCCCTGCCTCTCTGTCTGTATATATCTCTGTCCCTGCCTCTCTGTCTGTCGATCTCTGTTTCTCTATCTCTGTCCCTGCCTCTCTGTCTGTCGATCTCTGTTTCTCTATCTCTGTCCCTGCCTTTCTGTCTGTCCATCTCTGTCCCTGCCTCTCTGTTTCTCTATCTCTGTCCCTACCTCTCTGTCTGTCTATCTCTGTCCCTGCCTCTCTGTCTGTCCATCTCTGTCCCTGCCTCTCTGTCTGTCCATCTCTGTCCCTGCCTTTCTGTCTGTCTATCTCTGTCCCTGCCTCTCTGTCTGTCCATCTCTGTCCCTGCCTCTCTGTCTGTCCATCTCTGTCCCTGCCTTTCTGTCTTTCTATCTCTGTCCCTGCCTTTCTGTCTGTCTATCTCTGTCCCTGCCTCTCTGTGTGTCCATCTCTGTCCCTGCCTCTCTGTCTGTCCATCTCTGTCCCTGCCTCTCTGTCTGTCTATCTTTGTCCGTGCCTCTCTGTCTGTCTATCTCTGTCCCTGCCTCTCTGTTTCTCTATCTCTGTCCCTGCCTCTCTGTCTGTTTATATCTCTGTCTGTCGATCTGTTTCTCTATCTCTGTCCTTGCCTGTCTGTCTATCTGTCTGTCTATCTCTGTCCCTACCTCTCTGTCTGTATATCTCTGTCCCTGCCTCTCTGTCTGTCGATCTCTGTTTCTCTATCTCTGTCCCTGCCTCTCTGTCTGTCGATCTCTGTTTCTCTATCTCTGTCCTTGCCTGTCTGTCTGTCCATCTCTGTCCCTGCCTCTCTGTTTCTCTATCTCTGTCCCTGCCTCTCTGTCTGTCCATCTCTGTCCCTGCCTTTCTGTCTGTCTATCTCTGTCCCTGCCTCTCTGTCTGTCCATCTCTGTCCCTGCCTCTCTGTCTGTCCATCTCTGTCCCTGCCTTTCTGTCTGTCTATCTCTGTCCCTGCCTCTCTGTCTGTCCATCTCTGTCCCTGCCTCTCTGTGTTTCCATCTCTGTCCCTGCCTCTCTGTCTGTCCATCTCTGTCCCTGCCTCTCTGTCTGTCTATCTTTGTCCCTGCCTCTTTGTCTGTATATATCTCTGTCTGTCGATCTGTTTCTCTATCTCTGTCCCTACCTCTCTGTCTGTCTATCTCTGTCCCTGCCTCTCTGTCTGTATATATCTCTGTCCCTGCCTCTCTGTCTGTCGATCTCTGTTTCTCTATCTCTGTCCCTGCCTCTCTGTCTGTCGATCTCTGTTTCTCTATCTCTGTCCTTGCCTGTCTGTATGTCTATCTCTGTCCCTGCCTCTCTGTCTGTCCATCTCTGTCCCTGCCTATCTGTTTCTCTATCTCTGTCCGTGCCTCTCTTTCTCTCTTTCTCTTTCTATCTCTGTCCCTGCCTCTCTGTGTGTCCATCTCTGTCCCTGCCTCTCTGTTTCTCTATCTCTGTCCCTGCCTCTCTTTCTCTCTGCCTGTCTACCTCTGTCCCTGCCTCTGTGTGTCACACCATCTCTAATGTGTCTGGTCTGTATTCCAGCTGAGACAAGAGGGCGAGGAGGTATCCAGCTCCAGTGACAACACAGACTCTGACTCGGAGGAGGAAGAGGAAGAAAACCCAGAGAGACTGCAGTGTTCTCCTTCCTAGTCGCTCTCCACAGAGTCCCGGACTCACTGCAGTGATTTCTAACAAGTTCAGACTGCTTAAGTTAAGACTGTTGTTAAGCTTCAACATTTTCATGTTTGTGATTAACTGATTTGTGAAGGAAAATCTACAACTGCAGTTTAGTCCATCCTCGTGTAACAGTCTCAGACTCACTGGCTGTGTATGTACCCAGTTCAGACTGGGTGCTGAGTGTATGAAATATGCTTCAACATTTTCAAATTTGTGATTGGTCAAATGTTAAGGGGGAGCTGTAACAGCAGTTTATTCCATCCTTGTATAACAGAGTCACAGACTCACTGGCAGTGCATGCATCAAGATCCAACTGTATGTTGATTACTTCTAGTTTCATGTCTGTCATTGGCAGATTGGGAAGGGAAGTCTGTATCCATAGTTTAACTATCTTTCTATCACAGAGTCTCAGACACCCGAGTGCTCGTATCAAGTTCTGACCAATCAACAGTCTGTGTTAGTAAACTTCATGTTTCTGATTGGCTGATTGAGAAGAAGCTGTAACTGCTGTAATCCACAGAGTAACTGATTCATATTGTCAGTACAGAGCTGACCTATATGCACAGAGCCTTCCCAGTCCCTAACTAAAGCTCAGGGATCTTTGTGCGATTGGGTCCTTGATGTTGGCAGTGACTGGTTTACACCTGATAGACTGCTGGATGGTACTTGGCAAAAGGAATGAACCCTAAGAACTGTAGTTTTGTGAGGGGAATGTTGATGAATAGTTGTAAATAGCTAGACTGGTTGATTTGGAAAGCTTGTATGACAATTCAAGGAGAACACTGACATATAAAGTCCAACTCTCATGTGGTCATGAGTCAGTTGTTGGTTATAGGATTTTCCAGTTGGTCATGGGACCTCCACTTGGTCATGAGATTTTCTACCCGGTCATGTGATTTACTGATTATTCCAATGATATAACGATTGGTCAGAGGTTTCCATTTGACTCGAGTCATCTTTGCTTGTAATTTGTCTTTCATTTACAAACATTCTTTGAGAATATACAGTCAATGTCAATTGGTAAGATTTTGGACTTTTCACAGTGGTATTGTTGATCGGCAAATTGGAGCCATATTAACACTAAATGAAAACATTTTGCATAGTCAGATTAAAAAAACCCATAAAAAGTATTTTTTATTGCTTGTTTTTTATGTACAGTGACAATACAATATTTGTGATATCTTGTGTAATAATTACATTCACTTGAAAATCTGTCCTAGTAGACTTTGTGAAGTTAGCAGCAACGATGAAACTATGTGTATTGAGACCTTGAGAAAATGCTGTTGCTCATAAATTTGCAAGTTTAAAACTGCAAGTTATTGAGATATGCACTATATCACTTTTAACCAAAGGACAACATTATGTTAGATTGATCACCAAACTACCGGTATGCTGAAGGCGACAGAAGTTGCCAAAAGACCATGTTTGACTACACAATACATTTTATATATATAAGAATAAAGATAGTTGATTCAGGTAGGTAACATCTCTTCTTGCACTGCTTGTGCAGTATTTCAGACATTGATGATGTGATGGACATATTGGAGAGACGGCTTCAAAAACAAGACCTTTGTAGAACGAATGTAGATCATATGATCCAGGCCTACTTGAAATGAGTTGAAGACTGTTTTCACTTCTCTCTCTATTCATTTTACATGCAACATTTGTTTGGATATCTTAGAGTTAATCCCAATCTTAGAACACTTTGTAGTTTCAAACATATGGTTTGAATTTCTTGAATATATCCCCTTTCTTACAACACTTTGTAGTTTCATTCATGTCATTGACTCTCTTGAGTCTACCCCGATTCTAAGAATACTTTGTAGTTTGAATGGTTGTCATCAGCTTGCCTGTGACCATTCAAGAGTGTTGTTTGTTGGTCGATAGACAGTGAGTCAACCAACGAAATTTAAACTTTCATGAGCACCATGGATTTTCTTTATTGGTTTAGATTATTAAATTCTTTCACCTTTTGAAAACGGTTGAAATTGTATATACAAACAATAGACTTTGATCCTGATGGTATAGCTTATATAGATATATTTAATATTTTGCTATACTTTTCTTGTACAGAAGAAAGAAAATCGGATTGTATTTATGAACTCACTGTAAATTTTGTACATATTTGAACCCTAAACCTATCATGTGCTAATTGACTGTTTGAATTTGATTTTTGTGTGTGTTTATGAAACGTGATTGTTACTCCTGAATTTATTTGATATTAATCTTTTGAATACTGTCTATTCCCCCTGCATGGTGTACATACCAGATAATGCTTCTTATGTCAACTTGAATCAGAGAGTCAATAACTGTAGCTGAGAACTGGTGTAAGTGATTTGTTCAGTTCATCACCAAACAAACCAACCCATTTTGTTTTGTTCTGTATTTTGATTATAAAAGTCGAGAAATAAAGTGTTTTTTCAAATATGTGCTTCTTTGTTTTATGTGTTGAAACCTGTAGTCCAGGTGGACTTATTGAACAAAAACCGACACAGCTCACAGCTATTGTAACCCAAGGTAGCCATTGACTATAAATGAAAACTGAACCAGGTATTGCAATTATTTCTTTATTGGAGACGCATCGACCATTGTTCAAGCTCCATCTAGGATGTGCAGGCAGTGTTGTAGGCAACGACAACTCCCCTGGAATTGAGAACATCATTGAGTTGTTTATGTGTTTCAATATTTGTCTGGTCAATTTAACAATCAACGTCACATAAAGTCAAATCATAAGTGATTTGCCCACCGGACATAATGTTGTTTTGTTTAAAGAACAATACCTCAGGTATATTATTGAATACAGGATCAAGTGCAAACATTACATTAGAACAAAAGTATACATTACATAATGAAACCAAACAGCACAGGTTGTTTCATGAAAACACTGTAGTAAGAACTGTTCTCCATGTAGTTTTCTTACTACAAAAGCTATGAATAGAATTATAGGCTCACTGGAAAGATAATTGTAAGGCGAAGGCAAGGACGTTTTGCAAATTGATCTGAGTTTGAGAAAAAGAAGTGTTGAATGCGAAAAAAAATATCATTAATCAAGCACTGGTTGTGGTTATTTAGTTTGATGATTGTGAACGGGGGCCAAAGAGTTCCCACTTGAAAGAGCAAATAGAGGCCAAAGAAGTGCTTTAGCCCTAAAAGAATAGTTCTACGAGGTATTAGAAGAGGTCTTTGTTTCAGAATTATCTAATGTTTTTGGCTGTCAGCATGTAAGAGTCATATATTGCTACGCCAATGGCGGAAGGTCAGGCCCAAGAGAGGCTGTTCGGTCACTTCCGGGTCCAAAATCTCAAGAATTTTCATGTGTGAAATTCATAGGGTGTATTTTCAAATAGCTGTATCTAAAAAATTAATAAGGTCAATGTATAGTATTTCATTGATTTTGTTATCAGGATTATGCATATCTTACTGCAGCTGGTGTTTAATAGTGCTCTAATTCAGTTGTAAAGGAGTGACAAGTCAATGACCGATGGCAATTTAACATTGGAGTATATAGGGAAATAAACTGTATAACGAGACCTAACGCCATATCTCCCGAACCATTAGAGATATTTTTATAATTTTTTCACCATCGAATAGAGAAGAAAATTGTCTTTATTTTCATGTATAATTTGCTTATGCGCACGAAACCGTAAATAAACGGTAAGCGATGCGACATCTGACGCAAATATCATATTTCATGACAAAATTACTGAGGGTACTAATCTGTCAGCCTTCATATCTCGCGAACCCTTAGAGATATGTTCATAATTTTTTCACCATCGAATAGAGAAGAAAATTGTCTTAATTTCCATGTATAATTTGCTTATGCGCACGAAACCGTAAATAAACGGTAAGCGATGCGACATCTGACGCAAATATCATAATTTATGCCAAAATTACTGAGGGTACTAATCTGTCAGCCTTCATATCTCGAGAACCATTAGAGATATGTTCATAATGTTTTCACCATCGAGTAGAGGAGAGAATTGTCTTTATTTGCAGGTGTAATTTACTCATGCGCACGAAACAGTAAAGAAACGACAAGCGATGCGACATCTGACGCAAATATCATACTTTATAACTAATTATTGCTAACAAGTTGAGACTGCTTAAGTTAAGACTAGTTAGTAAACTTCATGTTTCTGATTGGCTGATTGAGAAGAAGCTGTAACTGCTGTAATCCACAGAGTAACTGATTCATATTGTCAGTACAGAGCTGACCTATATGCACAGAGCCTTCCCAGTCCCTAACTAAAGCTCAGGGATCTTTGTGCTAATGGGTCCTTGATGTAGGCAGTGACTGGTTTACACCTGATAGACTGCTGGATGGTACTTGGTAAAAGGAATGAACCCTAAGAACTGTAGTTTTGTGAGGGGAATGTTGATGAATAGTTGTAAATAGCTAGACTGGTTGATTTGGAAAGCTTGTATGACAATTCAAGGAGAACACTGACATATAAAGTCCAACTCTCATGTGGTCATGAGTCAGTTGTTGGTTATAGGATTTTCCAGTTGGTCATGGGACCTCCACTTGGTCATGAGATTTTCTACCCGGTCATGTGATTTACTGATTATTCCAATGATATAACAATTGGTCAGAGGTTTCCATTTGACTCGAGTCATCTTTGCTTGTAATTTGTCTTTCATTTACAAACATTATTCGAGAATATACAATGTCAATTGGCCAGATTTTGGACTTTTCACAGTGGCATTGTTGATCGGCAAATTGGAGCCATATTAACACTAAATGAAAACATTTTGCATAGTCAGATAAAAAAATCCCATAAAAAGTATTTTTTATTGCTTGTTTTTTTTATGTACAGTGATAATACGATATTTGTGATATCTTGTGTAATAATTACATTCACTTGAAAATCTGTCCTAGTAGACTTTGTGAAGTTAGCAGCAACGATGAAACTATGTGTATTGAGACCTTGAGAAAATGCTGTTGCTCATAAATTTGCAAGTTTAAAACTGCAAGTTATTGAGATATGCACTATATCACTTTTAACCAAAGGACAACATTATGTTAGATTGATCACCAAACTACCGGTATGCTGAAGGCGACAGAAGTTGCCAAAAGACCATGTTTGACTACACAATACATTTTATATATATAAGAATAAAGATAGTTGATTCAGGTAGGTAACATCTCTTCTTGCACTGCTTGTGCAGTATTTCAGACATTGATGATGTGATGGACATATTGGAGAGACGGCTTCAAAAACAAGACCTTTGTAGAACGAATGTAGATCATATGATCCAGGCCTACTTGTAATGAGTTGAAGACTGTTTTCACTTCTGTCTCTATTCATTTTACATGCAACATTTGTTTGGATATCTTAGAGTTAATCCCAATCTTAGAACACTTTGTAGTTTCAAACATTTGGTTTGAATTTCTTGAATATATCCCCTTTCTTACAACACTTTGTAGTTTCATTCATGTCATTGACTCTCTTGAGTCTACCCCGATTCTAAGAATACTTTGTAGTTTGAATGGTTGTCATCAACTTGCCTGTGACCAATCAAGAGTGTTGTTTATTGGTCGATAGACAGTGAGTCAACCAACGAAATTTAAACTTTCATGAGCACCATAGATTTTCTTTATTGGTTTAGATTATTAAATTCTTTCATCTTTTGAAAACGGTTGAAATTGTATATACAAACAATAGACTTTGATCTTGATGGTATAGCTAATATAGATATATTTAAGATTTTGCTATACTTTTCTTGTACAGAAGAAAGAAAATCGGATTGTATTTATGAACTCACTGTAAATTTTGTACATATTTGAACCCTAAACCTATCATGTGCTAATTGACTGTTTGAATTTGATTTTTGTGTGTGTTTATGAAACGTGATTGTTACTCCTGAATTTATTTGATATTAATCTCTTAAATACTGTCTATTCCCCCTGCATGGTGTACATACCAGATAATGCTTCTTATGTCAACTTGAATCAGAGAGTCAATAACTGTAGCTGAGAACTGGTGTAAGTGATTTGTTCAGTTCATCACCAAACAAACCAACCCATTTTGTTTTGTTCTGTATTTTGATTATAAAAGTCGAGAAATAAAGTGTTTTTTCAAATATGTGCTTCTTTGTTTTATGTGTTGAAACCTGTAGTCCAGGTGGACTTATTGAACAAAAACCGACACAGCTCACAGCTATTGTAACCCAAGGTAGCCATTGACTATAAATGAAAACTGAACCAGGTATTGCAATTATTTCTTTATTGGAGACGCATCGACCGTTGTTCAAGCTCCATCTAGGATGTGCAGGCAGTGTTGTAGGCAACGACAACTCCCCTGGAATTGAGAACATCATTGAGTTGTTTATGTGTTTCAATATTTGTCTGGTCAATTTAACAATCAACGTCACATAAAGTCAAATCATAAGTGATTTGCCCACCGGACATAATGTTGTTTTGTTTAAAGAACAATACCTCAGGTATATTATTGAATACAGGATCAAGTGCAAACATTACATTAGAACAAAAATATACATTACATAATGAAACCAAACAGCACAGGTTATTTCATGAAAACACTGTAGTAAGAACTGTTCTCCATGTAGTTTTCTTACTACAAAAGCTATGAATAGAATTATAGGCTCACTGGAAAGATAATTGTAAGGCGAAGGCAAGGACGTTTTGCAAATTGATCTGAGTTTGAGAAAAAGAAGTGTTGAATGCGGAAAAAAATATCATTAATCAAGCACTGGTTGTGGTTATTTAGTTTGATGATTGTGAACGGGGGCCAAAGAGTTCCCACTTGAAAGAGCAAATAGAGGCCAAAGAAGTGCTTTAGCCCTAAAAGAATAGTTCTACGAGGTATTAGAAGAGGTCTTTGTTTCAGAATTATCTAATGTTTTTGGCTGTCAGCATGTAAGAGTCATATATTGCTACGCCAATGGCGGAAGGTCAGGCCCAAGAGAGGCTGTTCGGTCACTTCCGGGTCCAAAATCTCAAGAATTTTCATGTGTGAAATTCATAGGGTGTATTTTCAAATAGCTGTATCTAAAAAATTAATAAGGTCAATGTATAGTATTTCATTGATTTTGTTATCAGGATTATGCATATCTTACTGCAGCTGGTGTTTAATAGTGCTCTAATTCAGTTGTAAAGGAGTGACAAGTCAATGACCGATGGCAATTTAACATTGGAGTATATGGGGAAATAAACTGTATAACGAGACCTAACGCCATATCTCCCGAACCATTAGAGATATTTTTATAATTTTTTCACCATCGAATAGAGAAGAAAATTGTCTTTATTTTCATGTATAATTTGCTTATGCGCACGAAACCGTAAATAAACGGTAAGCGATGCGACATCTGACGCAAATATCATATTTCATGACAAAATTACTGAGGGTACTAATCTGTCAGCCTTCATATCTCGCGAACCCTTAGAGATATGTTCATAATTTTTTCACCATCGAATAGAGAAGAAAATTGTCTTAATTTCCATGTATAATTTGCTTATGCGCACGAAACCGTAAATAAACGGTAAGCGATGCGACATCTGACGCAAATATCATAATTTATGCCAAAATTACTGAGGGTACTAATCTGTCAGCCTTCATATCTCGAGAACCATTAGAGATATGTTCATAATGTTTTCACCATCGAGTAGAGGAGAGAATTGTCTTTATTTGCAGGTGTAATTTACTCATGCGCACGAAACAGTAAAGAAACGACAAGCGATGCGACATCTGACGCAAATATCATACTTTATAACTAATTATTGCTAACAAGTTGAGACTGCTTAAGTTAAGACTAGTTAGTAAACTTCATGTTTCTGATTGGCTGATTGAGAAGAAGCTGTAACTGCTGTAATCCACAGAGTAACTGATTTATATTGTCAGTACAGAGCTGACCTATATGCACAGAGCCTTCCCAGTCCCAACTAAAGCTCAGGGATCTTTGTGCTAATGGGTCCTTGATGTAGGCAGTGACTGGTTTACACCTGATAGACTGCTGGATGGTACTTGGTAAAAGGAATGAACCCTAAGAACTGTAGTTTTGTGAGGGGAATGTTGATGAATAGTTGTAAATAGCTAGACTGGTTGATTTGGAAAGCTTGTATGACAATTCAAGGAGAACACTGACATATAAAGTCCAACTCTCATGTGGTCATGAGTCAGTTGTTGGTTATAGGATTTTCCAGTTGGTCATGGGACCTCCACTTGGTCATGAGATTTTCTACCCGGTCATGTGATTTACTGATTATTCCAATGATATAACAATTGGTCAGAGGTTTCCATTTGACTCGAGTCATCTTTGCTTGTAATTTGTCTTTCATTTACAAACATTATTCGAGAATATACAATGTCAATTGGCCAGATTTTGGACTTTTCACAGTGGCATTGTTGATCGGCAAATTGGAGCCATATTAACACTAAATGAAAACATTTTGCATAGTCAGATAAAAAAATCCCATAAAAAGTATTTTTTATTGCTTGTTTTTTTTATGTACAGTGATAATACGATATTTGTGATATCTTGTGTAATAATTACATTCACTTGAAAATCTGTCCTAGTAGACTTTGTGAAGTTAGCAGCAACGATGAAACTATGTGTATTGAGACCTTGAGAAAATGCTGTTGCTCATAAATTTGCAAGTTTAAAACTGCAAGTTATTGAGATATGCACTATATCACTTTTAACCAAAGGACAACATTATGTTAGATTGATCACCAAACTACCGGTATGCTGAAGGCGACAGAAGTTGCCAAAAGACCATGTTTGACTACACAATACATTTTATATATATAAGAATAAAGATAGTTGATTCAGGTAGGTAACATCTCTTCTTGCACTGCTTGTGCAGTATTTCAGACATTGATGATGTGATGGACATATTGGAGAGACGGCTTCAAAAACAAGACCTTTGTAGAACGAATGTAGATCATATGATCCAGGCCTACTTGTAATGAGTTGAAGACTGTTTTCACTTCTGTCTCTATTCATTTTACATGCAACATTTGTTTGGATATCTTAGAGTTAATCCCAATCTTAGAACACTTTGTAGTTTCAAACATTTGGTTTGAATTTCTTGAATATATCCCCTTTCTTACAACACTTTGTAGTTTCATTCATGTCATTGACTCTCTTGAGTCTACCCCGATTCTAAGAATACTTTGTAGTTTGAATGGTTGTCATCAACTTGCCTGTGACCAATCAAGAGTGTTGTTTATTGGTCGATAGACAGTGAGTCAACCAACGAAATTTAAACTTTCATGAGCACCATAGATTTTCTTTATTGGTTTAGATTATTAAATTCTTTCATCTTTTGAAAACGGTTGAAATTGTATATACAAACAATAGACTTTGATCTTGATGGTATAGCTAATATAGATATATTTAAGATTTTGCTATACTTTTCTTGTACAGAAGAAAGAAAATCGGATTGTATTTATGAACTCACTGTAAATTTTGTACATATTTGAACCCTAAACCTATCATGTGCTAATTGACTGTTTGAATTTGATTTTTGTGTGTGTTTATGAAACGTGATTGTTACTCCTGAATTTATTTGATATTAATCTCTTAAATACTGTCTATTCCCCCTGCATGGTGTACATACCAGATAATGCTTCTTATGTCAACTTGAATCAGAGAGTCAATAACTGTAGCTGAGAACTGGTGTAAGTGATTTGTTCAGTTCATCACCAAACAAACCAACCCATTTTGTTTTGTTCTGTATTTTGATTATAAAAGTCGAGAAATAAAGTGTTTTTTCAAATATGTGCTTCTTTGTTTTATGTGTTGAAACCTGTAGTCCAGGTGGACTTATTGAACAAAAACCGACACAGCTCACAGCTATTGTAACCCAAGGTAGCCATTGACTATAAATGAAAACTGAACCAGGTATTGCAATTATTTCTTTATTGGAGACGCATCGACCGTTGTTCAAGCTCCATCTAGGATGTGCAGGCAGTGTTGTAGGCAACGACAACTCCCCTGGAATTGAGAACATCATTGAGTTGTTTATGTGTTTCAATATTTGTCTGGTCAATTTAACAATCAACGTCACATAAAGTCAAATCATAAGTGATTTGCCCACCGGACATAATGTTGTTTTGTTTAAAGAACAATACCTCAGGTATATTATTGAATACAGGATCAAGTGCAAACATTACATTAGAACAAAAATATACATTACATAATGAAACCAAACAGCACAGGTTGTTTCATGAAAACACTGTAGTAAGAACTGTTCTCCATGTAGTTTTCTTACTACAAAAGCTATGAATAGAATTATAGGCTCACTGGAAAGATAATTGTAAGGCGAAGGCAAGGACGTTTTGCAAATTGATCTGAGTTTGAGAAAAAGAAGTGTTGAATGCGAAAAAAAATATCATTAATCAAGCACTGGTTGTGGTTATTTAGTTTGATGATTGTGAACGGGGGCCAAAGAGTTCCCACTTGAAAGAGCAAATAGAGGCCAAAGAAGTGCTTTAGCCCTAAAAGAATAGTTCTACGAGGTATTAGAAGAGGTCTTTGTTTCAGAATTATCTAATGTTTTTGGCTGTCAGCATGTAAGAGTCATATATTGCTACGCCAATGGCGGAAGGTCAGGCCCAAGAGAGGCTGTTCGGTCACTTCCGGGTCCAAAATCTCAAGAATTTTCATGTGTGAAATTCATAGGGTGTATTTTCAAATAGCTGTATCTAAAAAATTAATAAGGTCAATGTATAGTATTTCATTGATTTTGTTATCAGGATTATGCATATCTTACTGCAGCTGGTGTTTAATAGTGCTCTAATTCAGTTGTAAAGGAGTGACAAGTCAATGACCGATGGCAATTTAACATTGGAGTATATAGGGAAATAAACTGTATAACGAGACCTAACGCCATATCTCCCGAACCATTAGAGATATTTTTATAATTTTTTCACCATCGAATAGAGAAGAAAATTGTCTTTATTTTCATGTATAATTTGCTTATGCGCACGAAACCGTAAATAAACGGTAAGCGATGCGACATCTGACGCAAATATCATATTTCATGACAAAATTACTGAGGGTACTAATCTGTCAGCCTTCATATCTCGCGAACCCTTAGAGATATGTTCATAATTTTTTCACCATCGAATAGAGAAGAAAATTGTCTTAATTTCCATGTATAATTTGCTTATGCGCACGAAACCGTAAATAAACGGTAAGCGATGCGACATCTGACGCAAATATCATAATTTATGCCAAAATTACTGAGGGTACTAATCTGTCAGCCTTCATATCTCGAGAACCATTAGAGATATGTTCATAATGTTTTCACCATCGAGTAGAGGAGAGAATTGTCTTTATTTGCAGGTGTAATTTACTCATGCGCACGAAACAGTAAAGAAACGACAAGCGATGCGACATCTGACGCAAATATCATACTTTATAACTAATTATTGCTAACAAGTTGAGACTGCTTAAGTTAAGACTAGTTAGTAAACTTCATGTTTCTGATTGGCTGATTGAGAAGAAGCTGTAACTGCTGTAATCCACAGAGTAACTGATTCATATTGTCAGTACAGAGCTGACCTATATGCACAGAGCCTTCCCAGTCCCTAACTAAAGCTCAGGGATCTTTGTGCTAATGGGTCCTTGATGTAGGCAGTGACTGGTTTACACCTGATAGACTGCTGGATGGTACTTGGTAAAAGGAATGAACCCTAAGAACTGTAGTTTTGTGAGGGGAATGTTGATGAATAGTTGTAAATAGCTAGACTGGTTGATTTGGAAAGCTTGTATGACAATTCAAGGAGAACACTGACATATAAAGTCCAACTCTCATGTGGTCATGAGTCAGTTGTTGGTTATAGGATTTTCCAGTTGGTCATGGGACCTCCACTTGGTCATGAGATTTTCTACCCGGTCATGTGATTTACTGATTATTCCAATGATATAACAATTGGTCAGAGGTTTCCATTTGACTCGAGTCATCTTTGCTTGTAATTTGTCTTTCATTTACAAACATTATTCGAGAATATACAATGTCAATTGGCCAGATTTTGGACTTTTCACAGTGGCATTGTTGATCGGCAAATTGGAGCCATATTAACACTAAATGAAAACATTTTGCATAGTCAGATAAAAAAATCCCATAAAAAGTATTTTTTATTGCTTGTTTTTTTTATGTACAGTGATAATACGATATTTGTGATATCTTGTGTAATAATTACATTCACTTGAAAATCTGTCCTAGTAGACTTTGTGAAGTTAGCAGCAACGATGAAACTATGTGTATTGAGACCTTGAGAAAATGCTGTTGCTCATAAATTTGCAAGTTTAAAACTGCAAGTTATTGAGATATGCACTATATCACTTTTAACCAAAGGACAACATTATGTTAGATTGATCACCAAACTACCGGTATGCTGAAGGCGACAGAAGTTGCCAAAAGACCATGTTTGACTACACAATACATTTTATATAAGAATAAAGATAGATGATTCAGGTAGGTTGCACTGCTTGTGCAGTATTTCAGACATTGATGATGTGATGGACATATTGGAGAGACGGCTTCAAAAACAAGACCTTTGTAGAACGAGTGTAGATCATATGATCTAGGCCTACTTGTAATGAGTTGAAGACTGTTTTCACTTCTGTCTCTATTCATTTTACATGCAACATTTGTTTGGATATCTTAGAGTTAATCCCAATCTTAGAACACTTTGTAGTTTCAAACATTTGGTTTGAATTTCTTGAATATATCCCCTTTCTTACAACACTTTGTAGTTTCATTCATGTCATTGACTCTCTTGAGTCTACCCCGATTCTAAGAATACTTTGTAGTTTGAATGGTTGTCATCAACTTGCCTGTGACCAATCAAGAGTGTTGTTTATTGGTCGATAGACAGTGAGTCAACCAACGAAATTTAAACTTTCATGAGCACCATGGATTTTCTTTATTGGTTTAGATTATTAAATTCTTTCATCTTTTGAAAACGGTTGAAATTGTATATACAAACAATAGACTTTGATCTTGATGGTATAGCTAATATAGATATATTTAAGATTTTGCTATACTTTTCTTGTACAGAAGAAAGAAAATCGGATTGTATTTATGAACTCACTGTAAATTTTGTACATATTTGAACCCTAAACCTATCATGTGCTAATTGACTGTTTGAATTTGATTTTTGTGTGTGTTTATGAAACGTGATTGTTACTCCTGAATTTATTTGATATTAATCTCTTAAATACTGTCTATTCCCCCTGCATGGTGTACATACCAGATAATGCTTCTTATGTCAACTTGAATCAGAGAGTCAATAACTGTAGCTGAGAACTGGTGTAAGTGATTTGTTCAGTTCATCACCAAACAAACCAACCCATTTTGTTTTGTTCTGTATTTTGATTATAAAAGTCGAGAAATAAAGTGTTTTTTCAAATATGTGCTTCTTTGTTTTATGTGTTGAAACCTGTAGTCCAGGTGGACTTATTGAACAAAAACCGACACAGCTCACAGCTATTGTAACCCAAGGTAGCCATTGACTATAAATGAAAACTGAACCAGGTATTGCAATTATTTCTTTATTGGAGACGCATCGACCATTGTTCAAGCTCCATCTAGGATGTGCAGGCAGTGTTGTAGGCAACGACAACTCCCCTGGAATTGAGAACATCATTGAGTTGTTTATGTGTTTCAATATTTGTCTGGTCAATTTAACAATCAACGTCACATAAAGTCAAATCATAAGTGATTTGCCCACCGGACATAATGTTGTTTTGTTTAAAGAACAATACCTCAGGTATATTATTGAATACAGGATCAAGTGCAAACATTACATTAGAACAAAAGTATACATTACATAATGAAACCAAACAGCACAGGTTGTTTCATGAAAACACTGTAGTAAGAACTGTTCTCCATGTAGTTTTCTTACTACAAAAGCTATGAATAGAATTATAGGCTCACTGGAAAGATAATTGTAAGGCTAAGGCAAGGACGTTTTGCAAATTGATCTGAGTTTGAGAAAAAGAAGTGTTGAATGCGAAAAAAAATATCATTAATCAAGCACTGGTTGTGGTTATTTAGTTTGATGATTGTGAACGGGGGCCAAAGAGTTCCCACTTGAAAGAGCAAATAGAGGCCAAAGAAGTGCTTTAGCCCTAAAAGAATAGTTCTACGAGGTATTAGAAGAGGTCTTTGTTTCAGAATTATCTAATGTTTTTGGCTGTCAGCATGTAAGAGTCATATATTGCTACGCCAATGGCGGAAGGTCAGGCCCAAGAGAGGCTGTTCGGTCACTTCCGGGTCCAAAATCTCAAGAATTTTCATGTGTGAAATTCATAGGGTGTATTTTCAAATAGCTGTATCTAAAAAATTAATAAGGTCAATGTATAGTATTTCATTGATTTTGTTATCAGGATTATGCATATCTTACTGCAGCTGGTGTTTAATAGTGCTCTAATTCAGTTGTAAAGGAGTGACAAGTCAATGACCGATGGCAATTTAACATTGGAGTATATGGGGAAATAAACTGTATAACGAGACCTAACGCCATATCTCCCGAACCATTAGAGATATTTTTATAATTTTTTCACCATCGAATAGAGAAGAAAATTGTCTTTATTTTCATGTATAATTTGCTTATGCGCACGAAACCGTAAATAAACGGTAAGCGATGCGACATCCGGTAAGCGATGCGACATCTGACGCAAATATCATAATTTATGGCAAAATTACTGAGGGTACTAATCTGTCAGCCTTCATATCTCGAGAACCATTAGAGATATGTTCATAATTTTTTCACCATCGAATAGAGAAGAAAATTGTCTTTATTTTCATGTATAATTTGCTTATGCGCACGAAACCGTAAATAAACGGTAAGCGATGCGACATCTGACGCAAATATCATATTTCATGCCAAAATTACTGAGGGTACTAATCTGTCAGCCTTCATATCTCGCGAACCATTAGAATTATGTTCATAATTTTTTCACCATCGAGTAGAGGAGAGAATTGTCTTTATTTGCATGTGTAATTTACTCATGCGCTTGTGCAGTATTTCAGTCATTGATGATGTGATGGACATATTGGAGAGACGGCTTCAAAAACAAGACCTTTGTAGAACGAGTGTAGATCATATGATCCAGGCCTACTTGAAATGAGTTGAAGACTGTTTTCACTTCTCTCTCTATTCATTTTACATGCAACATTTGTTTGGATATCTTAGAGTTAATCCCAGTCTTAGAACACTTTGTAGTTTCAAACATTTGGTTTGAATTTCTTGAATATATCCCCTTTCTTACAACACTTTGTAGTTTCATTCATGTCATTGACTCTCTTGAGTCTACCCCGATTCTAAGAATACTTTGTAGTTTGAATGGTTGTCATCAGCTTGCCTGTGACCATTCAAGAGTGTTGTTTATCGGTCGGTAGACAGTGAGTCAACCAACGAAATTTAAACTTTCATGAGCACCATGGATTTTATTTATTGGTTTAGATTATCAAATTCTTTCATCCTTTGAAAACGGTTGAAATTGTATATACAAACAATAGACTTTGATCCTGACGGTATAGCTTATATAGATATATTTAAGAGTTTGCTATGCTTTTCTTGTACAGAAGAAAGAGAATCGGATTGTATTTATGAACTCACTGTAAATTTTGTACATATTTGAACCCTAAACCTATCATGTGCTAATTGACTGTTTGAATTTGATTTCTGTGTGTGTTTATGAAACGTGATTGTTACTCCTGAATTTATTTGATATTAATCTCTTAAATACTGTCTATTCCCCCTGCATGGTGTACATACCAGATAATGCTTCTTATGTCAACTTGAATCAGAGAGTCAATAACTGTAGCTGAGAACTGGTGTAAGTGATTTGTTCAGTTCTTCACCAAACAAACCAATCCATTTTGTTTTGTTCTGTATTTTGATTATAAAAGTCGAGAAATAAAGTGTTTTTTCAAATATGTGTTTCTTTGTTTTATGTGTTGAAACCTGTAGTACAGGTGGACATATTGAACAAAAACCGACACAGCTGACAGCTATTGTAACCCAAGGTAGCCATTGACTATAAATGAAAACTGAACCAGGTATTGCAATTACTTCTTTATTGGAGACGCATCGACCATTGTTCAAGCTCCATCTAGGATGTGCAGGCAGTGTTGGAGGCAACAACAACTCCTCTGGAATTGAGAACATCATTGAGTGGTTTATGTTATTCAATATTTGTCTGGTCAATTTAACAATCAATGTCACATAAAGTCAAATCATAAGTGATTTGCCCACCGGACGTAATGTTGTTTTGTTTAAAGAACAATACCTCAGGTATATTATTGAATACAGGATCAAGTGCAAACATTACATTAGAACAAAAGTATACATTACATAATGAAACCAAACAGCACAGGTTATTTCATGAAAACACTGTAGTAAGAACTGTTCTCCATGTAGTTTTCTTACTACAAAAGCTATGAACAGAATTATAGGCTCACTGGAAAGATAACTGTAAGGCTAAGGCAAGGACGTTTTGCAAATTGATCTGAGTTTGAGAAAAAGAAGTGTTGAATGCGAAAAAAAATATCATTAATCAAGCACTGGTTGTGGTTATTTAGTTTGATGATTGTGAACGGGGGCCAAAGAGTTCTCACTTGAAAGAGCAAATAGAGGCCAAAGAAGTGCTTTAGCCCTAAAAGAAAAGTTCTACGAGGTATTAGGAGAGGTCTTTGTTTCAGAATTATCTAATGTTCTTGGCTGTCAGCATGTAAGAGTCATATATTGCTACGCCAATGGCGGAAGGTCAGGCTGCACACCCAAGAGAGGCTGTTCGGTCACTTCCGGGTCCAAAATCTAAAGAATTTTCATGTGTGAAATTCATAGGGTGTATTTTCAAATAGCTGTATCTAAAAAAATAATAAGGTCGATGTATAGTATTTCATTGATTTTGTAATCAGGATTATGCATATCTTACTGCAGCTGGTGTTTAATAGTGCTCTAATTCTGTTGTAAAGGAGTGACAAGTCAATGAAGGAAGGCAATTTAACATTGGAGTATATGGGGAAATAAACTGTATAACGAGACCTAACGCCATATCTCCCGAACCATTAGAGATATTTTTATAATTTTTTCACCATCGAATAGAGAAGAAAATTGTCTTTATTTTCATGTATAATTTGCTTATGCGCACGAAACCGTAAATAAACGGTAAGCGATGCGACATCTGACGCAAATATCATATTTCATGCCAAAATTACTGAGGGTACTAATCTGTCAGCCTTCATATCTCGAGAACCATTAGAGATATGTTCATAATTGTTTCACCATCGAGTAGAGGAGAGAATTGTCTTTATTTGCATGTGTAATTTACTCATGCGCACGAAACAGTAAAGAAACGACAAGCGATGCGACATCTGACGCAAATATCATACTTTATAACTAATTATTGCTAACAAGTTGAGACTGCTTAAGTTAAGACTAGTTAGTAAACTTCATGTTTCTGATTGGCTGATTGAGAAGAAGCTGTAACTGCTGTAATCCACAGAGTAACTGCTTCATATTGCCAGTACAGAGCTGACCTATATGCACAGAGCCTTCCCAGTCCCTAACTAAAGCTCAGGGATCTTTGTGAGAATGGGTCCTTGGTGTAGGCAGTGACTGGTTTACACCTGATAGACTGCTGGATGGTACTTGGCAAAAGCAATGAACCCTAAGAACTGTAGTTTTGTGAGGGGAATGTTGATGAATAGTTGTAAATAGCTAGACTGGTTGATTTGGAAAGCTTGTATGACAATTCAAGGAGAACACTGACATATAAAGTCGAACTCTCATGTGGTCATGAGTCAGTTGTTGGTTATAGGATTTTCCACTTGGTCATGTGACCTCCACTTGGTCATAAGATTTTCTACCCGGTCATGTGATTTACTGATTATTCCAATGATATAACAATTGATCAGAGGTTTCCATTTGACTCGAGTCATCTTTGCTTGTAATTTGTCTTTCATTTACAAACATTCTTTGAGAATATAAGTCAATGTCAATTGGTCAGATTTTGGACTTTTCACAGTGGTATTGTTGATCGGCAAATTGGAGCCATATTAACACTAAATGAAAACATTTTGCATAGTCAGATAAAAAAAACCCATAAAAAGTATTTTTTATTGCTTGTTTTTTTATGTACAGTGATAATACGATATTTGTGATATCTTGTGTAATAATTACATTCACTTGAAAATCTGTCCTAGTAGATTTTGTCAAGTTAGCAGCACAATGAAACTATGTGTATTGAGACCTTGAGAAAATGCTGTTGCTCATAAATTTGCAAGTTTAAAACTTCAAGTTATTGAGATATGCACTATATCACTTTTAACCAAAGGACAACATTATGTTAGATTGATCACCAAACTACCGGTGTGCTGAAGGCGACAGAAGTTGCCAAAATACCATGTTTGACTACACAATACATTTTATATATATAAGAATAAAGATAGATGATTCAGGTAGGTAACATCTCTTCTTGCACTGCTTGTGCAGTATTTCAGTCATTGATGATGTGATGGATATATTGGAGAGACGGCTTCAAAAACAAGACCTTTGTAGAACGAATGTAGATCAAATGATTAGGCCTACTTGTAATGAGTTGAAGACTGTTTTCACTTCTGTCTCTATTCATTTTACATGCAACATTTGTTTGGATATCTTAGAGTTAATCCCAGTCTTAGAACACTTTGTAGTTTCAAACATTTGGTTTGAATTTCTTGAATATATCCCCTTTCTTACAACACTTTGTAGTTTCATTCATATCATTGACTCTCTTGAGTCTACCCCGATTCTAAGAATACTTTGTAGTTTGAATGGTTGTCATCAGCTTGCCTGTGACCATTCAAGAGTGTTGTTTATCGGTCGGTAGACAGTGAGTCAACCAACGAAATTTAAACTTTCATGAGCACCATGGATTTTATTTATTGGTTTAGATTATCAAATTCTTTCATCCTTTGAAAACGGTTGAAATTGTATATACAAACAATAGACTTTGATCCTGACGGTATAGCTTATATAGATATATTTAAGAGTTTGCTATACTTTTCTTGTACAGAAGAAAGAGAATCGGATTGTATTTATGAACTCACTGTAAATGTTGTACATATTTGAACCCTAAACCTATCATGTGCTAATTGACTGTTTGAATTTGATTTCTGTGTGTGTTTATGAAACGTGATTGTTACTCCTGAATTTATTTGATATTAATCTCTTAAATACTGTCTATTCCCCCTGCATGGTGTACATACCAGATAATGCTTCTTATGTCAACTTGAATCAGAGAGTCAATAACTGTAGCTGAGAACTGGTGTAAGTGATTTGTTCAGTTCTTCACCAAACAAACCAATCCATTTTGTTTTGTTCTGTATTTTGATTATAAAAGTCGAGAAATAAAGTGTTTTTTCAAATATGTGTTTCTTTGTTTTATGTGTTGAAACCTGTAGTACAGGTGGACATATTGAACAAAAACCGACACAGCTGACAGCTATTGTAACCCAAGGTAGCCATTGACTATAAATGAAAACTGAACCAGGTATTGCAATTACTTCTTTATTGGAGACGCATCGACCATTGTTCAAGCTCCATCTAGGATGTGCAGGCAGTGTTGGAGGCAACGACAACTCCTCTGGAATTGAGAACATCATTGAGTGGTTTATGTTATTCAATATTTGTCTGGTCAATTTAACAATCAATGTCACATAAAGTCAAATCATAAGTGATTTGCCCACCGGACGTAATGTTGTTTTGTTTAAAGAACAATACCTCAGGTATATTATTGAATACAGGATCAAGTGCAAACATTACATTAGAACAAAAGTATACATTACATAATGAAACCAAACAGCACAGGTTGTTTCATGAAAACACTGTAGTAAGAACTGTTCTCCATGTAGTTTTCTTACTACAAAAGCTATGAACAGAATTATAGGCTCACTGGAAAGATAATTGTAAGGCTAAGGCAAGGACGTTTTGCAAATTGATCTGAGCTTGAAAATAAGAAGTGTTGAATGCGAAAAAAAATATCATTAATCAAGCACTGGTTGTGGTTATTTAGTTTGATGATTGTGAACGGGGGCCAAAGAGTTCCCACTTGAAAGAGCAAATAGAGGCCAAAGAAGTGCTTTAGCCCTAAAAGAAAAGTTCTACGAGGTATTAGGAGAGGTCTTTGTTTCAGAATTATCTAATGTTCTTGGCTGTCAGCATGTAAGAGTCATATATTGCTACGCCAATGGCGGAAGGTCAGGCTGCACACCCAAGAGAGGCTGTTCGGTCACTTCCGGGTCCAAAATCTAAAGAATTTTCATGTGTGAAATTCATAGGGTGTATTTTCAAATAGCTGTATCTAAAAAAATAATAAGGTCGATGTATAGTATTTCATTGATTTTTTTTTATCAGGATTATGCATATCTTACTGCAGCTAGTGTTTAATAGTGCTGTAATTCAGTTGTAAAGGAGTGACAAGTCAATGACCGATGGCAATTTAACATTGGAGTATATGGGGAAATAAACTGTATAACGAGACCTAACGCCATATCTCCCGAACCATTAGAGATATTTTTATAATTTTTTCACCATCGTGTAGAGGAGAGAATTGTCTTTATTGTCATGTATAATTTGCTTATGCGCACGAAACCGTAAACAAACGGTAGGCGATGCGACATCTGACGCAAATATCATATTTCATTCCAAAATTACTGAGGGTACTAATCTGTCAGCCTTCATATCTCGAGAACCATTAGAGATATGTTCATAATTTTTTCACCATCGAATAGAGAAGAAAATTGTCTTTATTTTCATGTATAATTTGCTTATGCGCACGAAACCGTAATTAAACGGCAAGCGATGCGACATCTGACGCAAATATCATAATTTATGCCAAAATTACTGAGGGTACTAATCTGTCAGCCTTCATATCTCGAGAACCATTAGAGATATGTTCATAATTTTTTCACCATCGAATAGAGAAGAAAATTGTCTTTATTTTCATGTATAATTTGCTTATGCGCACGAAACCGTAAATAAACGGTAAGCGATGCGACATCTGACGCAAATATCATATTTCATGCCAAAATTACTGAGGGTACTAATCTGTCAGCCTTCATATCTCGCGAACCATTAGAATTATGTTCATAATTTTTTCTGCATCGAGTAGAGGAGAGAATTGTCTTTATTTGCATGTGTAATTTACTCATGCGCTTGTGCAGTATTTCAGTCATTGATGATGTGATGGACATATTGGAGAGACGGCTTCAAAAACAAGACCTTTGTAGAACGAATGTAGATCATATGATCCAGGCCTACTTGAAATGAGTTGAAGACTGTTTTCACTTCTGTCTCTATTCATTTTACATGCAACATTTGTTTGGATATCTTAGAGTTAATCCCAATATAAGAACACTTTGTAGTTTCAAACATTTGGTTTGAATTTCTTGAATATATCCCCTTTCTTACAACACTTTGTAGTTTCATTCATGTCATTGACTCTCTTGAGTCTACCCCGATTCTAAGAATACTTTGTAGTTTGAATGGTTGTCATCAGCTTGCCTGTGACCATTCAAGAGTGTTGTTTATTGGTCGATAGACAGTGAGTCAACCAACGAAATTTAAACTTTCATGAGCACCATGGATTTTCTTTATTGGTTTATATTATTAAATTCTTTCACCTTTTGAAAACGGTTGAAATTGTATATACAAACAATAGACTTTGATCCTGATGGTATAGCTTATATAGATATATTTAAGATTTTGCTATGCTTTTCTTGTACAGAAGAAAGAAAATCGGATTGTATTTATGAACTCACTGTAAATTTTGTACATATTTGAACCCTAAACCTATCATGTGCTAATTGACTGTTTGAATTTGATTTTTGTGTGTGTTTATGAAACGTGATTGTTACTCCTGAATTTATTTGATATTAATCTTTTAAATACTGTCTATTCCCCCTGCATGGTGTACATACCAGATAATGCTTCTTATGTCAACTTGAATCAGAGAGTCAATAACTGTAGCTGAGAACTGGTGTAAGTGATTTGTTCAGTTCATCACCAAACAAACCAACCAATTTTGTTTTGTTCTGTATTTTGATTGTAAAAGTCGAGAAATAAAGTGTTTTTTCAAATATGTGCTTCTTTGTTTTATGTGTTGAAACCTGTAGTACAGGTGGACTTATTGAACAAAAACCGACACAGCTGACAGCTTTTGTAACCCAAGGTAGCCATTGACTATAAATGAAAAATGAACCAGGTATTGCAATTATTTCTTTATTGGAGACGCATCGACCATTGTTCAAGCTACATCTAGGATGTGCAGGCAGTGTTGTAGGCAACGACAACTCCCCTGGAATTGAGAACATCATTGAGTGGTTTATGTTATTCAATATTTGTCTGGTCAATTTAACAATCAACGTCACATAAAGTCAAATCATAAGTGATTTGCCCACCGGACATAATGTTGTTTTGTTTAAAGAACAATACCTCAGGTATATTATTGAATACAGGATCAAGTGCAAACATTACATTAGAACAAAAATATACATTACATAATGAAACCAAGCAGCACGGGTTATTTCATGAAAACACTGTAGTAAGAACTGTTCTCCATGTAGTTTTCTTACTACAAAAGCTATGAATAGAATTATAGACTCACTGGAAAGATAATTGTAAGGCTAAGGCAAGGACGTTTTGCAAATTGATCCCAGTTCGAAAATAATAAATGTTGAATGCGAAAAAAAATATCATTAATCAAGCACTGGTCGTGGTTATTTAGTTTGATGATTGTGAACGGGGGCCAAAGAGTTCCCACTTGAAAGAGCAAATAGAGGCCAAAGAAGTGCTTTAGCCCTAAAAGAAAAGTTCTACGAGGTATTAGGAGAGGTCTTTGTTTCAGAATTATCTAATGTTCTTGGCTGTCAGCATGTAAGAGTCATATATTGCTACGCCAATGGCGGAAGGTCAGGCTGCACACCCAAGAGAGGCTGTTCGGTCACTTCCGGGTCCAAAATCTAAAGAATTTTCATGTGTGAAATTCATAGGGTGTATTTTCAAAAAGCTGTATCTAAAAAAATAATAAGGTCGATGTATAGTATTTCATTGATTTTTTTTATCAGGATTATGCATATCTTACTGCAGCTAGTGTTTAATAGTGCTGTAATTCAGTTGTAAAGGAGTGACAAGTCAATGACCGATGGCAATTTAACATTGGAGTATATGGGGAAATAAACTGTATAACGAGACCTAACGCCATATCTCCCGAACCATTAGAGATATTTTTATAATTTTTTCACCATCGTGTAGAGGAGAGAATTGTCTTTATTGTCATGTATAATTTGCTTATGCGCACGAAACCGTAAACAAACGGTAGGCGATGCGACATCTGACGCAAATATCATATTTCATTCCAAAATTACTGAGGGTACTAATCTGTCAGCCTTCATATCTCGAGAACCATTAGAGATATGTTCATAATTTTTTCACCATCGAATAGAGAAGAAAATTGTCTTTATTTTCATGTATAATTTGCTTATGCGCACGAAACCGTAATTAAACGGCAAGCGATGCGACATCTGACGCAAATATCATAATTTATGCCAAAATTACTGAGGGTACTAATCTGTCAGCCTTCATATCTTGAGAACCATTAGAGATATGTTCATAATTTTTTCACCATCGAATAGAGAAGAAAATTGTCTTTATTTTCATGTATAATTTGCTTATGCGCACGAAACCGTAAATAAACGGTAAGCGATGCGACATCTGACGCAAATATCATATTTCATGCCAAAATTACTGAGGGTACTAATCTGTCAGCCTTCATATCTCGCGAACCATTAGAATTATGTTCATAATTTTTTCTGCATCGAGTAGAGGAGAGAATTGTCTTTATTTGCATGTGTAATTTACTCATGCGCTTGTGCAGTATTTCAGTCATTGATGATGTGATGGACATATTGGAGAGACGGCTTCAAAAACAAGACCTTTGTAGAACGAATGTAGATCATATGATCCAGGCCTACTTGAAATGAGTTGAAGACTGTTTTCACTTCTGTCTCTATTCATTTTACATGCAACATTTGTTTGGATATCTTAGAGTTAATCCCAATCTTAGAACACTTTGTAGTTTCAAACATTTGGTTTGAATTTCTTGAATATATCCCCTTTCTTACAACACTTTGTAGTTTCATTCATGTCATTGACTCTCTTGAGTCTACCCCGATTCTAAGAATACTTTGTAGTTTGAATGGTTGTCATCAGCTTGCCTGTGACCATTCAAGAGTGTTGTTTATTGGTCGATAGACAGTGAGTCAACCAACGGAATTTAAACTTTCATGAGCACCATGGATTTTCTTTATTGGTTTAGATTATTAAATTCTTTCACCTTTTGAAAACGGTTGAAATTGTATATACAAACAATAGACTTTGATCCTGATGGTATAGCTTATATAGATATATTTAAGATTTTGCTATGCTTTTCTTGTACAGAAGAAAGAAAATCGGATTGTATTTATGAACTCACTGTAAATTTTGTACATATTTGAACCCTAAACCTATCATGTGCTAATTGACTGTTTGAATTTGATTTTTGTGTGTGTTTATGAAACGTGATTGTTACTCCTGAATTTATTTGATATTAATCTTTCAAATACTGTCTATTTCCCCTGCATGGTGTACATACCAGATAATGCTTCTTATGTCAACTTGAATCAGAGAGTCAATAACTGTAGCTGAGAACTGGTGTAAGTGATTTGTTCAGTTCATCACCAAACAAACCAACCAATTTTGTTTTGTTCTGTATTTTGATTGTAAAAGTCGAGAAATAAAGTGTTTTTTCAAATATGTGCTTCTTTGTTTTATGTGTTGAAACCTGTAGTACAGGTGGACTTATTGAACAAAAACCGACACAGCTGACAGCTTTTGTAACCCAAGGTAGCCATTGACTATAAATGAAAAATGAACCAGGTATTGCAATTATTTCTTTATTGGAGACGCATCGACCATTGTTCAAGCTACATCTAGGATGTGCAGGCAGTGTTGTAGGCAACGACAACTCCCCTGGAATTGAGAACATCATTGAGTTGTTTATGTGTTTCAATATTTGTCTGGTCAATTTAACAATCAACGTCACATAAAGTCAAATCATAAGTGATTTGCCCACCGGACATAATGTTGTTTTGTTTAAAGAACAATACCTCAGGTATATTATTGAATACAGGATCAAGTGCAAACATTACATTAGAACAAAAATATACATTACATAATGAAACCAAGCAGCACGGGTTATTTCATGAAAACACTGTAGTAAGAACTGTTCTCCATGTAGTTTTCTTACTACAAAAGCTATGAATAGAATTATAGGCTCACTGGAAAGATAATTGTAAGGCGAAGGCAAGGACGCTTTGCAAATTGATCCCAGTTTGAAAATAAGAAGTGTTGAATGCAAAAAAAAAATATCATTAATCAAGCACTGGCTGTGGTTATTTAGTTTGATGATTGTGAACGGGGGCCAAAGAGTTCCCACTTGAAAGAGCAACTAGAGGCCAAAGAAGTGCTTTAGCCCTAAAAGAAAAGTTCTACGAGGTATTAGGAGAGGTCTTTGTTTCAGAATTATCTAATGTTCTTGGCTGTCAGCATGTAAGAGTCATATATTGCTACGCCAATGGCGGAAGGTCAGGCTGCACACCCCAAGAGAGGCTGTTCGGTCACTTCCGGGTCCAAAATCTCAAGAATTTTCATGTGTGAAATTCATAGGGTGTATTTTCAAAAAGCTGTATCTAAAAAAATAATAAGGTCGATGTATAGTATTTCATTGATTTTGTTATCAGGATTATGCATATCTTACTGCAGCTGGTATTTAATAGTGCTGTTATTCAGTTGTAAAGGAGTGACAAGTCAATGACCGACGGCAATTTAACATTGGAGTCAATGGGGAAATAAACTGTAGAACGAGACCTAACGCCATATCTCCCGAACCATTAGAGATATTTTTATAATTTTTTCACCACCGTGTAGAGAAGAGAATTGTCTTTATTTTCATGTATAATTTGCTTATGCTCACGAAACCGTAAATAAACGGTAAGCGATGCGACATCTGACGCAAATATCATATTTCATGCCAAAATAACTGAGGGTACTAATCTGTCAGCCTTCATATCTAACGAACCTAAAGAGATATTTTCATAAATGTTTCACCATCGAATAGAGAAGAGAATTGTCTTTATTTTCATGTATAGTTTGCTTATGCGCACGTAACCGTAAATAAACGGTAAGCGATGCGACATCTGACGCAAATATCATAATTTATGGCAAAATTACTGAGGGTACTAATCTGTCAGCCTTCATATCTCGAGAACCATTAGAGATATGTTCATAATTTTTTCACCATCGAATAGAGAAGAAAATTGTCTTTATTTTCATGTATAATTTGCTTATGCGCACGAAACCGTAAATAAACGGTAAGCGATGCGACATCTGACGCAAATATCATATTTCATGCCAAAATTACTGAGGGTACTAATCTGTCAGCCTTCATATCTCGCGAACCATTAGAGATATGTTCATAATTTTTTCACCATCGAATAGAGAAGAAAATTGTCTTTATTTGCATGTGTAATTTACTCACGCGCACGAAACAGTAAAGAAACGATAAGCGATGCGACATCTGACGCAAATAACATACTTTATAACTAATTATTGCTAACAAGTTGAGACTGCTTAAGTTAAGACTAGTTAGTAAACTTCATGTTTCTGATTGGCTGATTGAGAAGAAGCTGTAACTGCTGTAATCCACAGAGTAACTGATTCATTTTGTCAGTACAGACCTGACCTATATGCACAGAGCCTTCCCAGTCCCTAACTACAGCTCAGGGATCTTTGTGCTAATGGGTCCTTGATGTAGGCAGTGACTGGTTTACACCTGATAGACTGCTGGATGGTACTTGGCAAAAGGAATGAACCCTAAGAACTGTAGTTTTGTGAGGGGAATGTTGATGAATAGTTGTAAATAGCTAGACTGGTTGATTTGGATAGCTTGTATGACAATTCAAGGAGAACACTGACATATAAAGTCGAACTCTCATGTGCTCATGAGTCAGTTGTTGGTTATAGGATTTTCCAGTTGGTCATGGGACCTCCACTTGGTCATGAGATTTTCTACCCGGTCATGTGATTTACTGATTATTCCAATGATATAACAATTGGTCAGAGGTTTCCATTTGACTCGAGTCATCTTTGCTTGTAATTTGTCTTTCATTTACAAACATTCTTTGAGAATATACAGTCAATGTCAAACAATAGACTTTGATCTTGATGGTATAGCTTATATAGATATATTTAAGATTTTGCTATACTTTTCTTGTACAGAAGAAAGAAAATCGGATTGTATTTATGAACTCACTGTAAATTGTGTACATATTTGAACCCTAAACCTATCATGTGCTAATTGACTGTTTGAATTTGATTTTTGTGTGTGTTTATGAAACGTGATTGTTACTCCTGAATTTATTTGATATTAATCTTTCAAATACTGTCTATTTCCCCTGCATGGTGTACATACCAGATAACGCTTCTTATGTCAACTTGAATCAGAGAGTCAATAACTGTAGCTGAGAACTGGTGTAAGTGATTTGTTCAGTTCATCACCAAACAAACCAACCCATTTTGTTTTGTTCTGTATTTTGATTATAAAAGTCGAGAAATATAGTGTTTTTTCAAATATGTGCTTCTTTGTTTTATGTGTTGAAACCTGTAGTACAGGTGGACTTATTGAACAAAAACCGACACAGCTGACAGCTATTGTAACCCAAGGTAGCCATTGACTATAAATGATAACTGAACCAGGTATTGCACTTATTTCTTTATTGGAGACGCATCGACCGTTGTTCAAGCTCCATCTAGGATGTGCAGGCAGTGTTGTAGGCAACGACAACTCCCCTGGAATTGAGAACATCATTGAGTTGTTTATGTGTTTCAATATTTGTCTGGTCAATTTAACAATCAACGTTACATAAAGTCAAATCATAAGTGATTTGCCAACCGGACATAATGTTGTTTTGTTTAAAGAACAATACCTCAGGTATATTATTGAATACAGGATCAAGTGCAAACATTACATTAGAACAAAAATATACATTACATAATGAAACCAAACAGCACAGGTTATTTCATGAAAACACTGTAGTAAGAACTGTTCTCCATGTAGTTTTCTTACTACAAAAGCTATGAATAGAATTATAGGCTCACTGGAAAGATAATTGTAAGGCGAAGGCAAGGACGCTTTGCAAATTGATCCCAGTTTGAAAATAAGAAGTGTTGAATGCAAAAAAAAAATATCATTAATCAAGCACTGGCTGTGGTTATTTAGTTTGATGATTGTGAACGGGGGCCAAAGAGTTCCCACTTGAAAGAGCAACTAGAGGCCAAAGAAGTGCTTTAGCCCTAAAAGAAAAGTTCTACGAGGTATTAGGAGAGGTCTTTGTTTCAGAATTATCTAATGTTCTTGGCTGTCAGCATGTAAGAGTCATATATTGCTACGCCAATGGCGGAAGGTCAGGCTGCACACCCCAAGAGAGGCTGTTCGGTCACTTCCGGGTCCAAAATCTCAAGAATTTTCATGTGTGAAATTCATAGGGTGTATTTTCAAATAGCTGTATCTAAAAAAATAATGAGGTCAATGTATAGTATTTCATTGATTTTGTTATCAGGATTATGCATATCTTACTGCAGCTGGTATTTAATAGTGCTGTTATTCAGTTGTAAAGGAGTGACAAGTCAATGACCGACGGCAATTTAACATTGGAGTCAATGGGGAAATAAACTGTAGAACGAGACCTAACGCCATATCTCCCGAACCATTAGAGATATTTTTATAATTTTTTCACCACCGTGTAGAGAAGAGAATTGTCTTTATTTTCATGTATAATTTGCTTATGCTCACGAAACCGTAAATAAACGGTAAGCGATGCGACATCTGACGCAAATATCATATTTCATGCCAAAATAACTGAGGGTACTAATCTGTCAGCCTTCATATCTAACGAACCTAAAGAGATATTTTCATAAATGTTTCACCATCGAATAGAGAAGAGAATTGTCTTTATTTTCATGTATAGTTTGCTTATGCGCACGTAACCGTAAATAAACGGTAAGCGATGCGACATCTGACGCAAATATCATATTTCATGCCAAAATTACTGAGGGTACTAATCTGTCAGCCTTCATATCTCGAGAACCATTAGAGATATGTTCATAATTTTTTCACCATCGAATAGAGAAGAAAATTGTCTTTATTTTCATGTATAATTTGCTTATGCGCACGAAACCGTAAATAAACGGTAAGCGATGCGACATCTGACGCAAATATCATATTTCATGCCAAAATTACTGAGGGTACTAATCTGTCAGCCTTCATATCTCGCGAACCATTAGAGATATGTTCATAATTTTTTCACCATCGAATAGAGAAGAAAATTGTCTTTATTTGCATGTGTAATTTACTCACGCGCACGAAACAGTAAAGAAACGATAAGCGATGCGACATCTGACGCAAATAACATACTTTATAACTAATTATTGCTAACAAGTTGAGACTGCTTAAGTTAAGACTAGTTAGTAAACTTCATGTTTCTGATTGGCTGATTGAGAAGAAGCTGTAACTGCTGTAATCCACAGAGTAACTGATTCATTTTGTCAGTACAGACCTGACCTATATGCACAGAGCCTTCCCAGTCCCTAACTACAGCTCAGGGATCTTTGTGCTAATGGGTCCTTGATGTAGGCAGTGACTGGTTTACACCTGATAGACTGCTGGATGGTACTTGGCAAAAGGAATGAACCCTAAGAACTGTAGTTTTGTGAGGGGAATGTTGATGAATAGTTGTAAATAGCTAGACTGGTTGATTTGGATAGCTTGTATGACAATTCAAGGAGAACACTGACATATAAAGTCGAACTCTCATGGGGTCATGAGTCAGTTGTTGGTTATAGGATTTTCCAGTTGGTCATGGGACCTCCACTTGGTCATGAGATTTTCTACCCGGTCATGTGATTTACTGATTATTCCAATGATATAACAATTGGTCAGAGGTTTCCATTTGACTCGAGTCATCTTTGCTTGTAATTTGTCTTTCATTTACAAACATTCTTTGAGAATATACAGTCAATGTCAAACAATAGACTTTGATCTTGATGGTATAGCTTATATAGATATATTTAAGAGTTTGCTATGCTTTTCTTGTACAGAAGAAAGAGAATCGGATTGTATTTATGAACTCACTGTAAATTGTGTACATATTTGAACCCTAAACCTATCATGTGCTAATTGACTGTTTGAATTTGATTTTTGTGTGTGTTTATGAAACGTGATTGTTACTCCTGAATTTATTTGATATTAATCTTTCAAATACTGTCTATTTCCCCTGCATGGTGTACATACCAGATAACGCTTCTTATGTCAACTTGAATCAGAGAGTCAATAACTGTAGCTGAGAACTGGTGTAAGTGATTTGTTCAGTTCATCACCAAATAAACCAACCCATTTTGTTTTGTTCTGTATTTTGATTATAAAAGTCGAGAAATATAGTGTTTTTTCAAATATGTGCTTCTTTGTTTTATGTGTTGAAACCTGTAGTACAGGTGGACTTATTGAACAAAAACCGACACAGCTGACAGCTATTGTAACCCAAGGTAGCCATTGACTATAAATGAAAACTGAACCAGGTATTGCACTTATTTCTTTATTGGAGACGCATCGACCGTTGTTCAAGCTCCATCTAGGATGTGCAGGCAGTGTTGTAGGCAACGACAACTCCCCTGGAATTGAGAACATCATTGAGTTGTTTATGTGTTTCAATATTTGTCTGGTCAATTTAACAATCAACGTCACATAAAGTCAAATCATAAGTGATTTGCCAACCGGACATAATGTTGTTTTGTTTAAAGAACAATACCTCAGGTATATTATTGAATACAGGATCAAGTGCAAACATTACATTAGAACAAAAATATACATTACATAATGAAACCAAACAGCACAGGTTATTTCATGAAAACACTGTAGTAAGAACTGTTCTCCATGTAGTTTTCTTACTACAAAAGCTATGAATAGAATTATAGGCTCACTGGAAAGATAATTGTAAGGCGAAGGCAAGGACGCTTTGCAAATTGATCCCAGTTTGAAAATAAGAAGTGTTGAATGCAAAAAAAAAATATCATTAATCAAGCACTGGCTGTGGTTATTTAGTTTGATGATTGTGAACGGGGGCCAAAGAGTTCCCACTTGAAAGAGCAACTAGAGGCCAAAGAAGTGCTTTAGCCCTAAAAGAAAAGTTCTACGAGGTATTAGGAGAGGTCTTTGTTTCAGAATTATCTAATGTTCTTGGCTGTCAGCATGTAAGAGTCATATATTGCTACGCCAATGGCGGAAGGTCAGGCTGCACACCCCAAGAGAGGCTGTTCGGTCACTTCCGGGTCCAAAATCTCAAGAATTTTCATGTGTGAAATTCATAGGGTGTATTTTCAAATAGCTGTATCTAAAAAAATAATAAGGTCAATGTATAGTATTTCATTGATTTTGTTATCAGGATTATGCATATCTTACTGCAGCTGGTATTTAATAGTGCTGTTATTCAGTTGTAAAGGAGTGACAAGTCAATGACCGACGGCAATTTAACATTGGAGTCAATGGGGAAATAAACTGTAGAACGAGACCTAACGCCATATCTCCCGAACCATTAGAGATATTTTTATAATTTTTTCACCACCGTGTAGAGAAGAGAATTGTCTTTATTTTCATGTATAATTTGCTTATGCTCACGAAACCGTAAATAAACGGTAAGCGATGCGACATCTGACGCAAATATCATATTTCATGCCAAAATAACTGAGGGTACTAATCTGTCAGCCTTCATATCTAACGAACCTAAAGAGATATTTTCATAAATGTTTCACCATCGAATAGAGAAGAGAATTGTCTTTATTTTCATGTATAGTTTGCTTATGCGCACGTAACCGTAAATAAACGGTAAGCGATGCGACATCTGACGCAAATATCATAATTTATGGCAAAATTACTGAGGGTACTAATCTGTCAGCCTTCATATCTCGAGAACCATTAGAGATATGTTCATAATTTTTTCACCATCGAATAGAGAAGAAAATTGTCTTTATTTTCATGTATAATTTGCTTATGCGCACGAAACCGTAAATAAACGGTAAGCGATGCGACATCTGACGCAAATATCATATTTCATGCCAAAATTACTGAGGGTACTAATCTGTCAGCCTTCATATCTCGCGAACCATTAGAGATATGTTCATAATTTTTTCACCATCGAATAGAGAAGAAAATTGTCTTTATTTGCATGTGTAATTTACTCACGCGCACGAAACAGTAAAGAAACGATAAGCGATGCGACATCTGACGCAAATAACATACTTTATAACTAATTATTGCTAACAAGTTGAGACTGCTTAAGTTAAGACTAGTTAGTAAACTTCATGTTTCTGATTGGCTGATTGAGAAGAAGCTGTAACTGCTGTAATCCACAGAGTAACTGATTCATTTTGTCAGTACAGACCTGACCTATATGCACAGAGCCTTCCCAGTCCCTAACTACAGCTCAGGGATCTTTGTGCTAATGGGTCCTTGATGTAGGCAGTGACTGGTTTACACCTGATAGACTGCTGGATGGTACTTGGCAAAAGGAATGAACCCTAAGAACTGTAGTTTTGTGAGGGGAATGTTGATGAATAGTTGTAAATAGCTAGACTGGTTGATTTGGATAGCTTGTATGACAATTCAAGGAGAACACTGACATATAAAGTCGAACTCTCATGGGGTCATGAGTCAGTTGTTGGTTATAGGATTTTCCAGTTGGTCATGGGACCTCCACTTGGTCATGAGATTTTCTACCCGGTCATGTGATTTACTGATTATTCCAATGATATAACAATTGGTCAGAGGTTTCCATTTGACTCGAGTCATCTTTGCTTGTAATTTGTCTTTCATTTACAAACATTCTTTGAGAATATACAGTCAATGTCAAACAATAGACTTTGATCTTGATGGTATAGCTTATATAGATATATTTAAGAGTTTGCTATGCTTTTCTTGTACAGAAGAAAGAGAATCGGATTGTATTTATGAACTCACTGTAAATTGTGTACATATTTGAACCCTAAACCTATCATGTGCTAATTGACTGTTTGAATTTGATTTTTGTGTGTGTTTATGAAACGTGATTGTTACTCCTGAATTTATTTGATATTAATCTTTCAAATACTGTCTATTTCCCCTGCATGGTGTACATACCAGATAACGCTTCTTATGTCAACTTGAATCAGAGAGTCAATAACTGTAGCTGAGAACTGGTGTAAGTGATTTGTTCAGTTCATCACCAAATAAACCAACCCATTTTGTTTTGTTCTGTATTTTGATTATAAAAGTCGAGAAATATAGTGTTTTTTCAAATATGTGCTTCTTTGTTTTATGTGTTGAAACCTGTAGTACAGGTGGACTTATTGAACAAAAACCGACACAGCTGACAGCTATTGTAACCCAAGGTAGCCATTGACTATAAATGAAAACTGAACCAGGTATTGCACTTATTTCTTTATTGGAGACGCATCGACCATTGTTCAAGCTCCATCTAGGATGTGCAGGCAGTGTTGTAGGCAACGACAACTCCCCTGGAATTGAGAACATCATTGAGTTGTTTATGTGTTTCAATATTTGTCTGGTCAATTTAACAATCAACGTCACATAAAGTCAAATCATAAGTGATTTGCCCACCGGACATAATGTTGTTTTGTTTAAAGAACAATACCTCAGGTATATTATTGAATACAGGATCAAGTGCAAACATTACATTAGAACAAAAATATACATTACATAATGAAACCAAACAGCACAGGTTATTTCATGAAAACACTGTAGTAAGAACTGTTCTCCATGTAGTTTTCTTACTACAAAAGCTATGAATAGAATTATAGGCTCACTGGAAAGATAATTGTAAGGCGAAGGCAAGGACGCTTTGCAAATTGATCCCAGTTTGAAAATAAGAAGTGTTGAATGCAAAAAAAAAATATCATTAATCAAGCACTGGCTGTGGTTATTTAGTTTGATGATTGTGAACGGGGGCCAAAGAGTTCCCACTTGAAAGAGCAACTAGAGGCCAAAGAAGTGCTTTAGCCCTAAAAGAAAAGTTCTACGAGGTATTAGGAGAGGTCTTTGTTTCAGAATTATCTAATGTTCTTGGCTGTCAGCATGTAAGAGTCATATATTGCTACGCCAATGGCGGAAGGTCAGGCTGCACACCCCAAGAGAGGCTGTTCGGTCACTTCCGGGTCCAAAATCTCAAGAATTTTCATGTGTGAAATTCATAGGGTGTATTTTCAAATAGCTGTATCTAAAAAAATAATGAGGTCAATGTATAGTATTTCATTGATTTTGTTATCAGGATTATGCATATCTTACTGCAGCTGGTGTTTAATAGTGCTGTTATTCAGTTGTAAAGGAGTGACAAGTCAATGACCGACGGCAATTTAACATTGGAGTCAATGGGGAAATAAACTGTAGAACGAGACCTAACGCCATATCTCCCGAACCATTAGAGATATTTTTATAATTTTTTCACCACCGTGTAGAGAAGAGAATTGTCTTTATTTTCATGTATAATTTGCTTATGCTCACGAAACCGTAAATAAACGGTAAGCGATGCGACATCTGACGCAAATATCATATTTCATGCCAAAATAACTGAGGGTACTAATCTGTCAGCCTTCATATCTAACGAACCTAAAGAGATATTTTCATAAATGTTTCACCATCGAATAGAGAAGAGAATTGTCTTTATTTTCATGTATAGTTTGCTTATGCGCACGTAACCGTAAATAAACGGTAAGCGATGCGACATCTGACGCAAATATCATATTTCATGCCAAAATTACTGAGGGTACTAATCTGTCAGCCTTCATATCTCGAGAACCATTAGAGATATGTTCATAATTTTTTCACCATCGAATAGAGAAGAAAATTGTCTTTATTTTCATGTATAATTTGCTTATGCGCACGAAACCGTAAATAAACGGTAAGCGATGCGACATCTGACGCAAATATCATATTTCATGCCAAAATTACTGAGGGTACTAATCTGTCAGCCTTCATATCTCGCGAACCATTAGAGATATGTTCATAATTTTTTCACCATCGAATAGAGAAGAAAATTGTCTTTATTTGCATGTGTAATTTACTCACGCGCACGAAACAGTAAAGAAACGATAAGCGATGCGACATCTGACGCAAATAACATACTTTATAACTAATTATTGCTAACAAGTTGAGACTGCTTAAGTTAAGACTAGTTAGTAAACTTCATGTTTCTGATTGGCTGATTGAGAAGAAGCTGTAACTGCTGTAATCCACAGAGTAACTGATTCATTTTGTCAGTACAGATCTGACCTATATGCACAGAGCCTTCCCAGTCCCTAACTACAGCTCAGGGATCTTTGTGCTAATGGGTCCTTGATGTAGGCAGTGACTGGTTTACACCTGATAGACTGCTGGATGGTACTTGGCAAAAGGCATGAACCCTAAGAACTGTAGTTTTGTGAGGGGAATGTTGATGAATAGTTGTAAATAGCTAGACTGGTTGATTTGGAAAGCTTGTATGACAATTCAAGGAGAACACTGACATATAAAGTCGAACTCTCATGTGCTCATGAGTCAGTTGTTGGTTATAGGATTTTCCAGTTGGTCATGGGACCTCCACTTGGTCATGAGATTTTCTACCCGGTCATGTGATTTACTGATTATTCCAATGATATAACAATTGGTCAGAGGTTTCCATTTGACTCGAGTCATCTTTGCTTGTAATTTGTCTTTCATTTACAAACATTCTTTGAGAATATACAGTCAATGTCAAACAATAGACTTTGATCTTGATGGTATAGATTATATAGATATATTTAAGATTTTGCTATGCTTTTCTTGTACAGAAGAAAGAAAATCGGATTGTATTTATGAACTCACTGTAAATTTTGTACATATTTGAACCCTAAACCTATCATGTGCTAATTGACTGTTTGAATTTGATTTTTGTGTGTGTTTATGAAACGTGATTGTTACTCCTGAATTTATTTGATATTAATCTTTCAAATACTGTCTATTCCCCCTGCATGGTGTACATACCAGATAATGCTTCTTATGTCAACTTGAATCAGAGAGTCAATAACTGTAGCTGAGAACTGGTGTAAGTGATTTGTTCAGTTCATCACCAAACAAACCAACCCATTTTGTTTTGTTCTGTATTTTGATTATAAAAGTCGAGAAATAAAGTGTTTTTTCAAATATGTGCTTCTTTGTTTTATGTGTTGAAACCTGTAGTCCAGGTGGACGTATTGAACAGAAACCGACACAGCTGACAGCTATTGTAACCCAAGGTAGCCATTGACTATGAATGAAAACTGAACAAGGCATTGCAACTTTTTCTTTATTGGAGACGCATCGAGCATTGTTCAAGCTCCATCTAGGATGTGCAGGCAGTGTTGTAGGCAACGACAACTCCCCTGGAATTGAGAACATTATTGAGTGGTTTATGTTATTCAATATTTGTCTGGTCAATTTAACAGTCAACGTCACATAAAGTCAAATCATAAGTGATTTGCCCACCGGACATAATGTTGTTTTGTTTAAAGAAGAATATCTCAGGTATATTATTGAATACAGGATCAAGTGCAAACATTACATTAGAACAAACATACACATTACATAATGAAACCAAGCAGCACGGGTTATTTCATGAAAACACTGTAGTAAGAACTGTTCTTCATGTAGTTTTCTTACTACAAAAGCTATGAACAGAATTATAGGCTCACTGGAAAGATAATTGTAAGGCTAAGGCAAGGACGTTTTGCAAATTGATCCGAGTTTGAAAATAAGAAGTGTTGAATGCAAAAAAAAATATCATTAATCAAGCACTGGTTGTGGTTATTTAGTTTGATGATTGTGAACGGGGGCCAAAGAGTTCCCACTTGAAAGAGCAAATAGAGGCCAAGGAGTGCTTTAGCCCTAAAAAGAAAAGTTCTACGAGGTATTAGAAGAGGTCTTTGTTTCAGAATTATCTAATGTACTTGGCTGTAAGCATGTAAGAATCATATATTGCTACGCCAATGGCGGAAGGTCAGGCCCAAGAGAGGCTGTTCGGTCACTTCCGGGTCCAAAATCTCAAGAATTTTCATGTGTGAAATTCATAGGGTGTATTTTCAAATAGCTGTATCTAAAAAAATAATAAGGTCACTGTATTATAGTATTTCATTGATTTTGTAATCAGGATTATGCATATCTTACTGCAGCTGGTGTTTAATAGTGCTCTAATTCAGTTGTAAAGGAGTGACAAGTCAATGAAGGAAGGCAATTTAACATTGGAGTATATGGGGAAATAAACTGTATAACGAGACCTAACGCCATATCTCCCGAACCATTAGAGATATTTTTAAAAAATTTTCACCATCGAATAGAGAAGAAAATTGTCTTTATTTTCATGTATAATTTGCTTATGCGCACGAAACCGTAAATAAACGGTAAGCGATGCGACATCTGACGCAAATATCATAATTTATGCCAAAATTACTGAGGGTACTAATCTATCAGCCTTCATATCTCGAGAACCATTAGAGATATGTTCATAATTTTTTCACTTTTTAATGAGTTTAAGACTGTTTTCACTTCTGTCTCTATTCATTTTACATGCAACATTTGTTTGGATATCTTAGAGTTAATCCCAATCTTAGAACACTTTGTAGTTTCATTCATGTCATTGACTCTCTTGAGTCTACCCCGATTCTAAGAATACTTTGAAGTTTGAATGGTTGTCATCAGCTTGCCTGTGACCATTCAAGAGTGTTGTTTATCGGTCGATAGACAGTGAGTCAACCAACGAAATTTAAACTTTCATGAGCACCATGGATTTTCTTTATTGGTTTAGATTATTAAATTCTTTCACCTTTTGAAAACGGTTGAAATTGTATATACAAACAATAGACTTTGATCCTGATGGTATAGCTTATATAGATATATTTAAGATTTTGCTATGCTTTTCTTGTACAGAAGAAAGAAAATCGGATTGTATTTATGAACTCACTGTAAATTTTGTACATATTTGAACCCTAAACCTATCATGTGCTAATTGACTGTTTGAATTTGATTTTTGTGTGTGTTTATGAAACGTGATTGTTACTCCTGAATTTATTTGATATTAATCTTTTAAATACTGTCTATTTCCCCTGCATGGTGTACATACCAGATAATGCTTCTTATGTCAACTTGAATCAGAGAGTCAATAACTGTAGCTGAGAACTGGTGTAAGTGATTTGTTCAGTTCATCACCAAACAAACCAACCCATTTTGTTTTGTTCTGTATTTTGATTATAAAAGTCGAGAAATAAAGTGTTTTTTCAAATATGTGCTTCTTTGTTTTATGTGTTGAAACCTGTAGTCCAGGTGGACGTATTGAACAGAAACCGACACAGACTGACAGCTATTGTAACCCAAGGTAGCCATTGACTATGAATGAAAACTGAACAAGGCATTGCAACTTTTTCTTTATTGGAGACGCATCGAGCATTGTTCAAGCTCCATCTAGGATGTGCAGGCAGTGTTGTAGGCAACGACAACTCCCCTGGAATTGAGAACATTATTGAGTGGTTTATGTTATTCAATATTTGTCTGGTCAATTTAACAGTCAACGTCACATAAAGTCAAATCATAAGTGATTTGCCCACCGGACATAATGTTGTTTTGTTTAAAGAAGAATATCTCAGGTATATTATTGAATACAGGATCAAGTGCAAACATTACATTAGAACAAACATACACATTACATAATGAAACCAAGCAGCACGGGTTATTTCATGAAAACACTGTAGTAAGAACTGTTCTTCATGTAGTTTTCTTACTACAAAAGCTATGAACAGAATTATAGGCTCACTGGAAAGATAATTGTAAGGCTAAGGCAAGGACGTTTTGCAAATTGATCCGAGTTTGAAAATAAGAAGTGTTGAATGCAAAAAAAAATATCATTAATCAAGCACTGGTTGTGGTTATTTAGTTTGATGATTGTGAACGGGGGCCAAAGAGTTCCCACTTGAAAGAGCAAATAGAGGCCAAGGAGTGCTTTAGCCCTAAAAGAATAGATCTACGAGGTATTAGAAGAGGTCTTTGTTTCAGAATTATCTAATGTTCTTGGCTGTCAGCATGTAAGAGTCATATATTGCTACGCCAATGGCGGAAGGTCAGGCCCAAGAGAGGCTGTTCGGTCACTTCCGGGTCCAAAATCTCAAGAATTTTCATGTGTGAAATTCATAGGGTGTATTTTCAAATAGCTGTATCTAAAAAAATAATAAGGTCACTGTATTATAGTATTTCATTGATTTTGTAATCAGGATTATGCATATCTTACTGCAGCTGGTGTTTAATAGTGCTCTAATTCAGTTGTAAAGGAGTGACAAGTCAATGAAGGAAGGCAATTTAACATTGGAGTATATGGGGAAATAAACTGTATAACGAGACCTAACGCCATATCTCCCGAACCATTAGAGATATTTTTAAAAAATTTTCACCATCGAATAGAGAAGAAAATTGTCTTTATTTTCATGTATAATTTGCTTATGCGCACGAAACCGTAAATAAACGGTAAGCGATGCGACATCTGACGCAAATATCATAATTTATGCCAAAATTACTGAGGGTACTAATCTATCAGCCTTCATATCTCGAGAACCATTAGAGATATGTTCATAATTTTTTCACTTTTTAATGAGTTTAAGACTGTTTTCACTTCTGTCTCTATTCATTTTACATGCAACATTTGTTTGGATATCTTAGAGTTAATCCCAATCTTAGAACACTTTGTAGTTTCATTCATGTCATTGACTCTCTTGAGTCTACCCCGATTCTAAGAATACTTTGAAGTTTGAATGGTTGTCATCAGCTTGCCTGTGACCATTCAAGAGTGTTGTTTATCGGTCGATAGACAGTGAGTCAACCAACGAAATTTAAACTTTCATGAGCACCATGGATTTTCTTTATTGGTTTAGATTATTAAATTCTTTCACCTTTTGAAAACGGTTGAAATTGTATATACAAACAATAGACTTTGATCCTGATGGTATAGCTTATATAGATATATTTAAGATTTTGCTATGCTTTTCTTGTACAGAAGAAAGAAAATCGGATTGTATTTATGAACTCACTGTAAATTTTGTACATATTTGAACCCTAAACCTATCATGTGCTAATTGACTGTTTGAATTTGATTTTTGTGTGTGTTTATGAAACGTGATTGTTACTCCTGAATTTATTTGATATTAATCTTTTAAATACTGTCTATTCCCCCTGCATGGTGTACATACCAGATAATGCTTCTTATGTCAACTTGAATCAGAGAGTCAATAACTGTAGCTGAGAACTGGTGTAAGTGATTTGTTCAGTTCATCACCAAACAAACCAACCCATTTTGTTTTGTTCTGTATTTTGATTATAAAAGTCGAGAAATAAAGTGTTTTTTCAAATATGTGCTTCTTTGTTTTATGTGTTGAAACCTGTAGTCCAGGTGGACGTATTGAACAGAAACCGACACAGCTGACAGCTATTGTAACCCAAGGTAGCCATTGACTATGAATGAAAACTGAACAAGGCATTGCAACTTTTTCTTTATTGGAGACGCATCGAGCATTGTTCAAGCTCCATCTAGGATGTGCAGGCAGTGTTGTAGGCAACGACAACTCCCCTGGAATTGAGAACATTATTGAGTGGTTTATGTTATTCAATATTTGTCTGGTCAATTTAACAGTCAACGTCACATAAAGTCAAATCATAAGTGATTTGCCCACCGGACATAATGTTGTTTTGTTTAAAGAAGAATATCTCAGGTATATTATTGAATACAGGATCAAGTGCAAACATTACATTAGAACAAACATACACATTACATAATGAAACCAAGCAGCACGGGTTATTTCATGAAAACACTGTAGTAAGAACTGTTCTCCATGTAGTTTTCTTACTACAAAAGCTATGAACAGAATTATAGGCTCACTGGAAAGATAATTGTAAGGCTAAGGCAAGGACGTTTTGCAAATTGATCCGAGTTTGAAAATAAGAAGTGTTGAATGCAAAAAAAAATATCATTAATCAAGCACTGGTTGTGGTTATTTAGTTTGATGATTGTGAACGGGGGCCAAAGAGTTCCCACTTGAAAGAGCAAATAGAGGCCAAGGAGTGCTTTAGCCCTAAAAGAATAGATCTACGAGGTATTAGAAGAGGTCTTTGTTTCAGAATTATCTAATGTTCTTGGCTGTCAGCATGTAAGAGTCATATATTGCTACGCCAATGGCGGAAGGTCAGGCCCAAGAGAGGCTGTTCGGTCACTTCCGGGTCCAAAATCTCAAGAATTTTCATGTGTGAAATTCATAGGGTGTATTTTCAAATAGCTGTATCTAAAAAAATAATAAGGTCACTGTATTATAGTATTTCATTGATTTTGTAATCAGGATTATGCATATCTTACTGCAGCTGGTGTTTAATAGTGCTCTAATTCAGTTGTAAAGGAGTGACAAGTCAATGAAGGAAGGCAATTTAACATTGGAGTATATGGGGAAATAAACTGTATAACGAGACCTAACGCCATATCTCCCGAACCATTAGAGATATTTTTAAAAAATTTTCACCATCGAATAGAGAAGAAAATTGTCTTTATTTTCATGTATAATTTGCTTATGCGCACGAAACCGTAAATAAACGGTAAGCGATGCGACATCTGACGCAAATATCATAATTTATGCCAAAATTACTGAGGGTACTAATCTATCAGCCTTCATATCTCGAGAACCATTAGAGATATGTTCATAATTTTTTCACTTTTTAATGAGTTTAAGACTGTTTTCACTTCTGTCTCTATTCATTTTACATGCAACATTTGTTTGGATATCTTAGAGTTAATCCCAATCTTAGAACACTTTGTAGTTTCATTCATGTCATTGACTCTCTTGAGTCTACCCCGATTCTAAGAATACTTTGAAGTTTGAATGGTTGTCATCAGCTTGCCTGTGACCATTCAAGAGTGTTGTTTATCGGTCGATAGACAGTGAGTCAACCAACGAAATTCAAACTTTCATGAGTACCATGGATTTTCTTTATTGGTTTAGATTATTAAATTCTTTCACCTTTTGAAAACGGTTGAAATTGTATATACAAACAATAGACTTTGATCCTGATGGTATAGCTTATATAGATATATTTAAGATTTTGCTATGCTTTTCTTGTACAGAAGAAAGAAAATCGGATTGTATTTATGAACTCACTGTAAATTTTGTACATATTTGAACCCTAAACCTATCATGTGCTAATTGACTGTTTGAATTTGATTTTTGTGTGTGTTTATGAAACGTGATTGTTACTCCTGAATTTATTTGATATTAATCTTTTAAATACTGTCTATTCCCCCTGCATGGTGTACATACCAGATAATGCTTCTTATGTCAACTTGAATCAGAGAGTCAATAACTGTAGCTGAGAACTGGTGTAAGTGATTTGTTCAGTTCATCACCAAACAAACCAACCCATTTTGTTTTGTTCTGTATTTTGATTATAAAAGTCGAGAAATAAAGTGTTTTTTCAAATATGTGCTTCTTTGTTTTATGTGTTGAAACCTGTAGTCCAGGTGGACTTATTGAACAAAAACCGACACAGCTGACAGCTATTGTAACCCAAGGTAGCCATTGACTATGAATGAAAACTGAACAAGGCATTGCAACTTTTTCTTTATTGGAGACGCATCGAGCATTGTTCAAGCTCCATCTAGGATGTGCAGGCAGTGTTGTAGGCAACGACAACTCCCCTGGAATTGAGAACATTATTGAGTGGTTTATGTTATTCAATATTTGTCTGGTCAATTTAACAGTCAACGTCACATAAAGTCAAATCATAAGTGATTTGCCCACCGGACATAATGTTGTTTTGTTTAAAGAAGAATATCTCAGGTATATTATTGAATACAGGATCAAGTGCAAACATTACATTAGAACAAACATACACATTACATAATGAAACCAAGCAGCACGGGTTATTTCATGAAAACACTGTAGTAAGAACTGTTCTTCATGTAGTTTTCTTACTACAAAAGCTATGAACAGAATTATAGGCTCACTGGAAAGATAATTGTAAGGCTAAGGCAAGGACGTTTTGCAAATTGATCCGAGTTTGTAAATAAGAAGTGTTGAATGCAAAAAAAAATATCATTAATCAAGCACTGGTTGTGGTTATTTAGTTTGATGATTGTGAACGGGGGCCAAAGAGTTCCCACTTGAAAGAGCAAATAGAGGCCAAGGAGTGCTTTAGCCCTAAAAGAATAGATCTACGAGGTATTAGAAGAGGTCTTTGTTTCAGAATTATCTAATGTTCTTGGCTGTCAGCATGTAAGAGTCATATATTGCTACGCCAATGGCGGAAGGTCAGGCCCAAGAGAGGCTGTTCGGTCACTTCCGGGTCCAAAATCTCAAGAATTTTCATGTGTGAAATTCATAGGGTGTATTTTCAAATAGCTGTATCTAAAAAAATAATAAGGTCAATGTATAGTATTTCATTGATTTTGTTATCAGGATTATGCATATCTTACTGCAGCTGGTGTTTAATAGTGCTCTAATTCAGTTGTAAAGGAGTGACAAGTCAATGAAGGAAGGCAATTTAACATTGGAGTATATGGGGAAATAAACTGTATAACGAGACCTAACGCCATATCTCCCGAACCATTAGAGATATTTTTATAATTTTTTCACCATCGAATAGAGAAGAAAATTGTCTTTATTTTCATGTATAATTTGCTTATGCGCACGAAACCGTAAATAAACGGTAAGCGATGCGACATCTGACGCAAATATCATAATTTATGCCAAAATTACTGAGGGTACTAATCTATCAGCCTTCATATCTCGAGAACCATTAGAGATATGTTCATAATTTTTTCACCATCGAGTAGAGGAGAGAATTGTCTTTATTTGCATGTGTAATTTACTCATGCGCACGAAACAGTAAAGAAACGACAAGCGATGCGACATCTGACGCAAATATCATACTTTATAACTAATTATTGCTAACAAGTTGAGACTGCTTAAGTTAAGACTAGTTAGTAAACTTCATGTTTCTGATTGGCTGATTGAGAAGAAGCTGTAACTGCTGTAATCCACAGAGTAACTGATTCATATTGTCAGTACAGAGCTGACCTATATGCACAGAGCCTTCCCAGTCCCTAACTAAAGCTCAGGGGTCTTTGTGCGAATGGGTCCTTGATGTAGGCAGTGACTGGTTTACACCTGATAGACTGCTGGATGGTACTTGGCAAAAGGAAGGAACCCTAAGAACTGTAGTTTTGTGAGGGGAATGTTGATGAATAGTTGTAAATAGCTAGACTGGTTGATTTGGAAAGCTTGTATGACAATTCAAGGAGAACACTGACATATAAAGTCCAACTCTCATGTGGTCATGAGTCAGTTGTTGGTTATAGGATTTTCCAGTTGGTCATGGGACCTCCACTTGGTCATGAGATTTTCTACCCGGTCATGTGATTTACTGATTATTCCAATGATATAACAATTGGTCAGAGGTTTCCATTTGACTCGAGTCATCTTTGCTTGTAATTTGTCTTTCATTTACAAACATTCTTTGAGAATATACAATGTCAATTGGCCAGATTTTGGACTTTTCACAGTGGCATTGTTGATCGGCAAATTGGAGCCATATTAACACTAAATGAAAACATTTGGCATAGTGAGATAAAAAAATCCCATAAAAAGTATTTTTTATTGCTTGTGTTTTTATGTACAGTGATAATACGATATTTGTGATATCTTGTGTAATAATTACATCAACTTGAAAATCTGTCGTAGACTTTGTGAAGTTAGCAGCAACGATGAAACTATGTGTATTGAGACCTTGAGAAAATGCTGTTGCTCTTAAATTTGCAAGTTTAAAACTTCAAGTTATTGAGATATGCACTATATCACTTTTAACCAAAGGACAACATTAAGTTAGATTGATCACCAAACTACCGGTATGCTGAAGGCGACAGAAGTTGCCAAAATACCATGTTTGACTACACAATACATTTTATATAAGAATAAAGAGAGATGATTCAGGTAGGTAACATCTCTTCTTGCACTGCTTGTGCAGTATTTCAGTCATTGATGATGTGATGGACATATTGGAGAGACGGCTTCAAAAACAAGACCTTTGTAGAACGAATGTAGATCATATGATCCAGGCCTACTTGTAATGAGTTGAAGACCGTTTTCACTTCTGTCTCTATTCATTTTACATGCAACATTTGTTTGGATATCTTTAGAGTTAATCCCAATCTTAGAACACTTTGTAGTTTCAAACATTTGGTTTGAATTTCTTGAATATATCCCCTTTCTTACAACACTTTGTAGTTTCATTCATGTCATTGACTCTCTGGAGTCTACCCCGATTCTAAGAATACTTTGTAGTTTGAATGGTTGTCATCAGCTTGCCTGTGACCATTTAAGAGTGTTGTTTATCGGTCGATAGACAGTGAGTCAACCAACGAAATTTAAACTTTCATGAGCACCATGGACTTTCTTTATTGGTTTAGATTATTAAATTCTTTCATCCTTTGAAAACGGTTGAAATTGTATATACAAACAATAGACTTTGATCCTGATGGTGTAGCTTATATAGATATATTTAAGATTTTGCTATACTTTTCTTGTACAGAAGAAAGAAAATCGGATTGTATTTATGAACTCACTGTAAATTTTGTACATATTTGAACCCTAAACCTATCATGTGCTAATTGACTGTTTGAATTTGATTTTTGTGTGTGTTTACGAAACGTGATTGTTACTCCTGAATTTATTTGATATTAATCTTTTAAATACTGTCTATCCCCCTGCATGGTGTACATACCAGATAATGCTTCTTATGTCAACTTGAATCAGAGAGTCAATAACTGTAGCTGAGAACTGGTGTAAGTGATTTGTTCAGTTCATCACCAAACAAACCAACCCATTTTGTTTTGTTCTGTATTTTGATTATAAAAGTCGAGAAATAAAGTGTTTTTTCAAATATGTGCTTCTTTGTGTTATGTGTCGAAACCTGTAGTACAGGTGGACGTATTGAACAAAAACCGACACAGCTGACAGCTATTGTAACCCAAGGTAGCCATTGACTATGAATGAAAACTGAACCAGGTATTGCACTTATTTCTTTATTGGAGACGCATCGACCATTGTTCAAGCTCCATCTAGGATGTGCAGGCAGTGTTGTAGGCAACGACAACTCCCCTGGAATTGAGAACATCATTGAGTGGTTTATGTTATTCAATATTTGTCTGGTCAATTTAACAATCAACGTCACATAAAGTCAAATCATAAGTGATTTGCCCACCGGACATAATGTTGTTTTGTTTAAAGAACAATACCTCAGGTATATTATTGAATACAGGATCAAGTGCAAACATTACATTAGAACAAAAATATACATTACATAATGAAACCAAGCAGCACAGGTTATTTCATGAAAACACTGTAGTAAGAACTGTTCTCCATGTAGTTTTCTTACTACAAAAGCTATGAACAGAATTATAGGCTCACTGGAAAGATAATTGTAAGGCTAAGGCAAGGACGTTTTGCAAATTGATCTGAGTTTGAAAATAAGAAATGTTGAAGGCGAAAAAAAATATCATTAATCAAGCACTGGTTGTGGTTATTTAGTTTGATGATTGTGAACGGGGGCCAAAAAGTTCCCACTTGAAATAGCAAATAGAGGCCAAAGAAGTGCTTTAGCCCTAAAAGAAAAGTTCTACGAGGTATTAGGAGAGGTCTTTGTTTCAGAATTATCTAATGTTCTTGGCTGTCAGCATGTAAGAGTCATATATTGCTACGCCAATGGCGGAAGGTCAGGCTGCACACCCAAGAGAGGCTGTTCGGTCACTTCCGGGTTCAAAATCTAAAGAATTTTCATGTGTGAAATTCATAGGGTGTATTTTCAAATAGCTGTATCTAAAAAATAATAAGGTCGATGTATAGTATTTCATTGATTTTGTTATCAGGATTATTCATATCTTACTGCAGCTGGTGTTTAATAGTGCTCTAATTCAGTTGTAAAGGAGTGACAAGTCAATGACCGATGGCAATTTAACATTGGAGTCAATGGGGAAATAAACTGTAGAACGAAACCTAACGCCATATCTCCCGAACCATTAGAGATATTTTTATAATTTTTTCACCACCGTGTAGAGAAGAGAATTGTCTTTATTTTCATGTATAATTTGCTTATGCGCACGAAACCGTAAATAAACGATAAGCGATGCGACATCTGACGCAAATATCATAATTTATGCCAAAATAACTGAGGATACTAATCTGTCAGCCTTCATATCTAACGAACCTAAAGAGATATTTTCATAAATGTTTCACCATCGAATAGAGAAGAAAATTGTCTTTACTTTCATGTATAATTTGCTTATGCGCACGAAACCGTAAATAAACGGTAAGCGATGCGACATCTGACGCAAATATCATATTTCATGCCAAAATAACTGAGGGTACTAATCTGTCAGCCTTCATATCTCGAGAACCATTAGAGATATGTTCATAATTTTTTTCACCATCGTATAGAGGAGAAAATTGTCTTTATTTTCATGTATAATTTGCGCACGAAACCGTAAATTAACGGTAAGCGATGCGACATCTGACGCAAATATCATACTTTATAACTAATTATTGCAAACAAGTTCAGACTGCTTAAGTAAAGACTGTTAAGCTTCAACATTTTCATGTTTATGATTGGCTGATTTGTGAAGGAAAATCTGTAACTGCAGTTTAGTCCATCCTCGTGTAACAGTCTCAGACTCACTGGCTGTGTCAGATAAAAAAAAAACCCATAAAAAGTATTTTTTATTGCTTGTTTTTTTTATGTACAGTGATAATACGATATTTGTGATATCTTGTGTAATAATTACATTCACTTGAAAATCTGTCCTAGTAGACTTTGTGAAGTAAGCAGCAACGATGAAACTATGTGTATTGAGACCTTGAGAAAATGCTGTTGCTCATAAATTTGCAAGTTTAAAACTTCAAGTTATTGAGATATGCACTATATCACTTTTAACCAAAGGACAACATTATGTTAGATTGATCACCAAACTGCCGGTATGCTGAAGGCGACTGAAGTTGCCAAAAGACCATGTTTGACTACACAATACATTTTATATAAGAATAAAGATAGATGATTCAGGTAGGTAACATCTCTTCTTGCACTGCTTGTGCAGTATTTCAGCCATTGATGATGTGATGGACATATTGGAGAGACGGCTTCAAAAACAAGACCTTTGTAGAACGAATGTAGATCATATGATCCAGGCCTACTTGTAATGAGTTGAAGACTGTTTTCACTTCTGTCTCTATTCATTTTACATGCAACATTTGTTTGGATATCTTAGAGTTAATCCCAATCTTTGAACACTTTGTAGTTTCAAACATTTGGTTTGATTTTCTTGAATATATCCCCTTTCTTACAACACTTTGTAGTTTCATTCATGTCATTGACTCTCTTGAGTCTACCCCGATTCTAAGAATACTTTGTAGTTTGAATGGTTGTCATCAGCTTGCCTGTGACCATTCAAGAGTGTTGTTTATTGGTCGATAGACAGTGAGTCAACCAACGAAATTTAAACTTCCATGAGCACCATGGATTTTCTTAATTGGTTTAGATTATTAAATTCTTTCATCCTTTGAAAACGGTTGAAATTGTATATACAAACAATAGACTTTGATCTTGATGGTATAGCTTATAAAGATATATTTAAGATTTTGCTATGCTTTTCTTGTACAGAAGAAAGAAAATCGGATTGTATTTATGAACTCACTGTAAATGTTGTACATATTTGAACCCTAAACCTATCATGTGCTAATTGACTGTTTGAATTTGATTTTTGTGTGTGTTTACGAAACGTGATTGTTACTCCTGAATTTATTTGATATTAATCTTTTAAATACTGTCTATCCCCCTGCATGGTGTACATACCAGATAATGCTTCTTATGTCAACTTGAATCAGAGAGTCAATAACTGTAGCTGAGAACTGGTGTAAGTGATTTGTTCAGTTCATCACCAAACAAACCAACCCATTTTGTTTTGTTCTGTATTTTGATTATAAAAGTCGAGAAATAAAGTGTTTTTTCAAATATGTGCTTCTTTGTGTTATGTGTCGAAACCTGTAGTACAGGTGGACGTATTGAACAAAAACCGACACAGCTGACAGCTATTGTAACCCAAGGTAGCCATTGACTATGAATGAAAACTGAACCAGGTATTGCACTTATTTCTTTATTGGAGACGCATCGACCATTGTTCAAGCTCCATCTAGGATGTGCAGGCAGTGTTGTAGGCAACGACAACTCCCCTGGAATTGAGAACATCATTGAGTGGTTTATGTTATTCAATATTTGTCTGGTCAATTTAACAATCAACGTCACATAAAGTCAAATCATAAGTGATTTGCCCACCGGACATAATGTTGTTTTGTTTAAAGAACAATACCTCAGGTATATTATTGAATACAGGATCAAGTGCAAACATTACATTAGAACAAAAATATACATTACATAATGAAACCAAGCAGCACAGGTTATTTCATGAAAACACTGTAGAAAGAACTGTTCTCCATGTAGTTTTCTTACTACAAAAGCTATGAATAGAATTATAGGCTCACTGAAAAGATAATTGTAAGGCTAAGGCAAGGACGTTTTGCAAATTGATCTGAGTTTGAAAATAAGAATTGTTGAATGCGAAAAAAAATATCATTAATAAAGCACTGGTTGTGGTTATTTAGTTTGATGATTGTGAACGGGGGCCAAAGAGTTCCCACTTGAAAGAGCAAATAGGGGCCAAAGAAGTGCTTTACCCCTAAAAGAATAGTTCTACGAGGTATTAGAAGAGGTCTTTGTTTCAGAATTATCTAATGTTCTTGGCTGTCAGCATGTAAGAGTAATATATTGCTACGCCAATGGCGGAAGGTCAGGCTGCACACCCAAGAGAGGCTGTTCGGTCACTTCCGGGTCCAAAATCTCAAGAATTTTCATGTGTGAAATTCATAGGGTGTATTTTCAAATAGCTGTGTCTAAAAAAATAATAAGGTCAATGTATAGTATTTCATTGATTTTGTTATCAGGACTATGCATATCTTACTGCAGCTGGTGTTTAATAGTGCTCTAATTCAGTTGTAAAGGAGTGACAAGTCAATGACCGATGGCAATTTAACATTGGAGTATATGGGGAAATAAACTGTATAACGAGACCTAACGCCATATCTCCCGAACCATTAGAGATATTTTTATAATTTTTTCACCATCGAATAGAGAAGAAAATTGTCTTTATTTTCATGTATAATTTGCTTATGCGCACGAAACCGTAAATAAACGGTAAGCGATGCGACATCTGACGCAAATATCATAATTTATGCCAAAATTACTGAGGGTACTAATCTGTCAGCCTTCATATCTCGAGAACCATTAGAGATATGTTCATAATTTTTTCACCATCGAATAGAGAAGAAAATTGTCTTTATTTTCATGTATAATTTGCTTATGCGCACGAAACCGTAAATAAACGGTAAGCGATGCGACATCTGACGCAAATATCATATTTCATGCCAAAATTACTGAGGGTACTAATCTGTCAGCCTTCATATCTCGAGAACCATTAGAGATATGTTCATAATCATTTCACCATCGAATAGAGAAGAAAATTGTCTTTATTTTCATGTGTGATTTGCTTATGCGCACGAAACAGTTAAGAAACGGTAAGCGATGCGACATCTGAAAGAAAATCTGTCCTAGTAGACTTTGTGAAGTTAGCAGCAACGATGAAACTATGTGTATTGAGACCTTGAGAAAATGCTGTTGCTCATAAATTTGCAAGTTTAAAACTTCAAGTTATTGAGATATGCACTATATCCCTTTTAACCAAAGGACAACATTATGTTAGATTGATCACCAAACTACCGGTATGCTGAAGGCGACAGAAGTTGCCAAAATACCATGTTTGACTACACAATACATTTTATATAAGAATAAAGATAGATGATTCAGGTAGGTAACATCTCTTCTTGCACTGCTTGTGCAGTATTTCAGCCATTGATGATGTGATGGACATATTGGAGAGACGGCTTCAAAAACAAGACCTTTGTAGAACGAATGTAGATCATATGATCTAGGCCTACTTGTAATGAGTTGAAGACTGTTTTCACTTCTGTCTCTATTCATTTAACATGCAACATTTGTTTGGATATCTTAGAGTTAATCCCAATCTTAGAACACTTTGTAGTTTCAAACATTTAATTTGGTTTTCTTGAATATATCCCCTTTCTTACAACACTTTGTAGTTTCATTCATGTCATTGACTCTCTTGAGTCTACCCCGATTCTAAGAATACTTTGTAGTTTGAATGGTTGTCATCAGCTTGCCTGTGACCATTCAAGAGTGTTGTTTATTGGTCGATAGACAGTGAGTCAACCAACGAAATTTAAACTTTCATGAGCACCATGGATTTTCTTTATTGGTTTAGATTATTAAATTCTTTCATCCTTTGAAAACGGTTGAAATTGTATATACAAACAATAGACTTTGATCCTGATGGTATAGCTTATATAGATATATTTAAGATTTTGCTATACTTTTCTTGTACAGAAGAAAGAAAATCGGATTGTATTTATGAACTCACTGTAAATTTTGTACATATTTGAACCCTAAACCTATCATGTGCTAATTGACTGTTTGAATTTGATTTTTGTGTGTGTTTATGAAACGTGATTGTTACTCCTGAATTTATTTGATATTAATCTTTTAAACACTGTCTATTCCCCCTGCATGGTGTACATACCAGATAATGCTTCTTATGTCAACTTGAATCAGAGAGTCAATAACTGTAGCTGAGAACTGGTGTAAGTGATTTGTTCAGTTCATCACCAAACAAACCAACCCATTTTGTTTTGTTCTGTATTTTGATTGTAAAAGTCGAGAAATAAAGTGTTTTTTTCAAATATGTGCTTCTTTGTTTTATGTGTTGAAACCTGTAGTACAGGTGGACGTATTGAACAAAAACCGACACAGCTGACAGCTATTGTAACCCAAGGTAGCCATTGACTATGAATGAAAACTGAACCAGGTATTGCACTTATTTCTTTATTGGAGACGCATCGACCGTTGTTCAAGCTCCATCTAGGATGTGCAGGCAGTGTTGTAGGCAACGACAACTCCCCTGGAATTGAGAACATCATTGAGTGGTTTATGTTGTTCAATATTTGTCTGGTCAATTTAACAATCAACGTCACATAAAGTCAAATCATAAGTGATTTGCCCACCGGACATAATGTTGTTTTGTTAAAAGAACAATACCTCAGGTATATTATTGAATACAGGATCAAGTGCAAACATTACATTATAACAAAAATATAAATTACATAATGAAACCAAGCAGCACAGGTTATTTCATGAAAACACTGTAGAAAGAACTGTTCTCCATGTAGTTTTCTTACTACAAAAGCTATGAATAGAATTATAGGCTCACTGAAAAGATAATTGTAAGGCTAAGGCAAGGACGTTTTGCAAATTGATCTGAGTTTGAAAATAAGAATTGTTGAATGCGAAAAAAAATATCATTAATAAAGCACTGGTTGTGGTTATTTAGTTTGATGATTGTGAACGGGGGCCAAAGAGTTCCCACTTGAAAGAGCAAATAGAGGCCAAAGAAGTGCTTTAGCCCTAAAAGAATAGTTCTACGAGGTATAAGAAGAGGTCTTTGTTTCAGAATTATCTAATGTTCTTGGCTGTCAGCATGTAAGAGTCATATATTGCTACGCCAATGGCGGAAGGTCAGGCTGCACACCCAAGAGAGGCTGTTCGGTCACTTCCGGGTCCAAAATCTAAAGAATTTTCAAGTGTGAAATTCATAGGGTGTATTTTCAAATAGCTGTATCTAAAAAAATAATAAGGTCAATGTATAGTATTTCATTGATTTTGTTATCAGGACTATGCATATCTTACTGCAGCTGGTGTTTAATAGTGCTCTAATTCAGTTGTAAAGGAGTGACAAGTCAATGACCGATGGCAATTTAACATTGGAGTATATGGGGAAATAAACTGTATAACGAGACCTAACGCCATATCTCCCGAACCATTAGAGATATTTTTATAATTTTTTCACCATCGAATAGAGAAGACAATTGTCTTTATTTTCATGTATAATTTGCTTATGCGCACGAAACCGTAAATAAACGGTAAGCGATGCGACATCTGACGCAAATATCATAATTTATGCCAAAATTACTGAGGGTACTAATCTGTCAGCCTTCATATCTCGAGAACCATTAGAGATATGTTCATAATTTTTTCACCATCGAATAGAGAAGAAAATTGTCTTTATTTTCATGTATAATTTGCTTATGCGCACGAAACCGTAAATAAACGGTAAGCGATGCGACATCTGACGCAAATATCATATTTCATGCCAAAATTACTGAGGGTACTAATCTGTCAGCCTTCATATCTCGAGAACCATTAGAGATATGTTCATAATCATTTCACCATCGAATAGAGAAGAAAATTGTCTTTATTTTCATGTGTGATTTGCTTATGCGCACGAAACAGTTAAGAAACGGTAAGCGATGCGACATCTGAAAGAAAATCTGTCCTAGTAGACTTTGTGAAGTTAGCAGCAACGATGAAACTATGTGTATTGAGACCTTGAGAAAATGCTGTTGCTCATAAATTTGCAAGTTTAAAACTTCAAGTTATTGAGATATGCACTATATCCCTTTTAACCAAAGGACAACATTATGTTAGATTGATCACCAAACTACCGGTATGCTGAAGGCGACAGAAGTTGCCAAAATACCATGTTTGACTACACAATACATTTTATATAAGAATAAAGATAGATGATTCAGGTAGGTAACATCTCTTCTTGCACTGCTTGTGCAGTATTTCAGCCATTGATGATGTGATGGACATATTGGAGAGACGGCTTCAAAAACAAGACCTTTGTAGAACGAATGTAGATCATATGATCTAGGCCTACTTGTAATGAGTTGAAGACTGTTTTCACTTCTGTCTCTATTCATTTAACATGCAACATTTGTTTGGATATCTTAGAGTTAATCCCAATCTTAGAACACTTTGTAGTTTCAAACATTTAATTTGGTTTTCTTGAATATATCCCCTTTCTTACAACACTTTGTAGTTTCATTCATGTCATTGACTCTCTTGAGTCTACCCCGATTCTAAGAATACTTTGTAGTTTGAATGGTTGTCATCAGCTTGCCTGTGACCATTCAAGAGTGTTGTTTGTTGGTCGATAGACAGTGAGTCAACCAACGAAATTTAAACTTTCATGAGCACCATGGATTTTCTTTATTGGTTTAGATTATTAAATTCTTTCACCTTTTGAAAACGGTTGAAATTGTATATACAAACAATAGACTTTGATCCTGATGGTATAGCTTATATAGATATATTTAAGATTTTGCTATACTTTTCTTGTACAGAAGAAAGAAAATCGGATTGTATTTATGAACTCACTGTAAATTTTGTACATATTTGAACCCTAAACCTATCATGTGCTAATTGACTGTTTGAATTTGATTTTTGTGTGTGTTTATGAAACGTGATTGTTACTCCTGAATTTATTTGATATTAATCTTTTAAACACTGTCTATTCCCCCTGCATGGTGTACATACCAGATAATGCTTCTTATGTCAACTTGAATCAGAGAGTCAATAACTGTAGCTGAGAACTGGTGTAAGTGATTTGTTCAGTTCATCACCAAACAAACCAACCCATTTTGTTTTGTTCTGTATTTTGATTGTAAAAGTCGAGAAATAAAGTGTTTTTTTCAAATATGTGCTTCTTTGTTTTATGTGTTGAAACCTGTAGTACAGGTGGACGTATTGAACAAAAACCGACACAGCTGACAGCTATTGTAACCCAAGGTAGCCATTGACTATGAATGAAAACTGAACCAGGTATTGCACTTATTTCTTTATTGGAGACGCATCGACCGTTGTTCAAGCTCCATCTAGGATGTGCAGGCAGTGTTGTAGGCAACGACAACTCCCCTGGAATTGAGAACATCATTGAGTGGTTTATGTTGTTCAATATTTGTCTGGTCAATTTAACAATCAACGTCACATAAAGTCAAATCATAAGTGATTTGCCCACCGGACATAATGTTGTTTTGTTAAAAGAACAATACCTCAGGTATATTATTGAATACAGGATCAAGTGCAAACATTACATTATAACAAAAATATACATTACATAATGAAACCAAGCAGCACAGGTTATTTCATGAAAACACTGTAGAAAGAACTGTTCTCCATGTAGTTTTCTTACTACAAAAGCTATGAACAGAATTATAGGCTCACTGGAAAGATAATTGTAAGGCTAAGGCAAGGACGTTTTGCAAATTGATCTGAGTTTGAAAATAAGAATTGTTGAATGCGAAAAAATTATCATTAATAAAGCACTGGTTGTGGTTATTTAGTTTGATGATTGTGAACGGGGGCCAAAGAGTTCCCACTTGAAAGAGCAAATAGAGGCCAAAGAAGTGCTTTAGCCCTAAAAGAATAGTTCTACGAGGTATTAGAAGAGGTCTTTGTTTCAGAATTATCCAATGTTCTTGGCTGTCATCATGTAAGAGTCATATATTGCTACGCCAATGGCGGAAGGTCAGGCTGCACACCCAAGAGAGGCTGTTCGGTCACTTCCGGGTCCAAAATCTAAAGAATTTTCAAGTGTGAAATTCATAGGGTGTATTTTCAAATAGCTGTATCTAAAAAAATAATAAGGTCAATGTATAGTATTTCATTGATTTTGTTATCAGGACTATGCATATCTTACTGCAGCTGGTGTTTAATAGTGCTCTAATTCAGTTGTAAAGGAGTGACAAGTCAATGACCGATGGCAATTTAACATTGGAGTATATGGGGAAATAAACTGTATAACGAGACCTAACGCCATATCTCCCGAACCATTAGAGATATTTTTATAATTTTTTCACCATCGAATAGAGAAGAAAATTGTCTTTATTTTCATGTATAATTTGCTTATGCGCACGAAACCGTAAATAAACGGTAAGCGATGCGACATCTGACGCAAATATCATAATTTATGCCAAAATTACTGAGGGTACTAATCTGTCAGCCTTCATATCTCGAGAACCATTAGAGATATGTTCATAATTTTTTCACCATCGAATAGAGAAGAAAATTGTCTTTATTTTCATGTATAATTTGCTTATGCGCACGAAACCATATACAAACGGTAAGCGATGCGACATCTGACGCAAATATCATATTTCATGCCAAAATTACTGAGGGTACTAATCTGTCAGCCTTCATATCTCGAGAACCATTAGAGATATGTTCATAATCATTTCACCATCGAATAGAGAAGAAAATTGTCTTTATTTTCATGTGTGATTTGCTTATGCGCACGAAACAGTTAAGAAACGGTAAGCGATGCGACATCTGAAAGAAAATCTGTCCTAGTAGACTTTGTGAAGTTAGCAGCAACGATGAAACTATGTGTATTGAGACCTTGAGAAAATGCTGTTGCTCATAAATTTGCAAGTTTAAAACTTCAAGTTATTGAGATATGCACTATATCACTTTTAACCAAAGGACAACATTATGTTAGATTGATCACCAAACTACCGGTATGCTGAAGGCGACAGAAGTTGCCAAAATACCATGTTTGACTACACAATACATTTTATATAAGAATAAAGATAGATGATTCAGGTAGGTAACATCTCTTCTTGCACTGCTTGTGCAGTATTTCAGCCATTGATGATGTGATGGACATATTGGAGAGACGGCTTCAAAAACAAGACCTTTGTAGAACGAATGTAGATCATATGATCTAGGCCTACTTGTAATGAGTTGAAGACTGTTTTCACTTCTGTCTCTATTCATTTAACATGCAACATTTGTTTGGATATCTTAGAGTTAATCCCAATCTTAGAACACTTTGTAGTTTCAAACATTTAATTTGGTTTTCTTGAATATATCCCCTTTCTTACAACACTTTGTAGTTTCATTCATGTCATTGACTCTCTTGAGTCTACCCCGATTCTAAGAATACTTTGTAGTTTGAATGGTTGTCATCAGCTTGCCTGTGACCATTCAAGAGTGTTGTTTGTTGGTCGATAGACAGTGAGTCAACCAACGAAATTTAAACTTTCATGAGCACCATGGATTTTCTTTATTGGTTTAGATTATTAAATTCTTTCATCCTTTGAAAACGGTTGAAATTGTATATACAAACAATAGACTTTGATCTTGATGGTATAGCTTATATAGATATATTTAAGATTTTGCTATGCTTTTCTTGTACAGAAGAAAGAAAATCGGATTGTATTTATGAACTCACTGTAAATTTTGTACATATTTGAACCCTAAACCTATCATGTGCTAATTGACTGTTTGAATTTGATTTTTGTGTGTGTTTATGAAACGTGATTGTTACTCCTGAATTTATTTGATATTAATCTTTTAAATACTGTCTATTCCCCCTGCATGGTGTACATACCAGATAATGCTTCTTATGTCAACTTGAATCAGAGAGTCAATAACTGTAGCTGAGAACTGGTGTAAGTGATTTGTTCAGTTCATCACCAAACAAACCAACCCATTTTGTTTTGTTCTGTATTTTGATTGTAAAAGTCGAGAAATAAAGTGTTTTTTTCAAATATGTGCTTCTTTGTTTTATGTGTTGAAACCTGTAGTACAGGTGGACTTATTAAACAAAAACCGACACAGCTGACAGCTATTGTAACCCAAGGTAGCCATTGACTATGAATGAAAACTGAACCAGGTATTGCACTTATTTCTTTATTGGAGACGCATCGACCGTTGTTCAAGCTCCATCTAGGATGTGCAGGCAGTGTTGTAGGCAACGACAACTCCCCTGGAATTGAGAACATCATTGAGTGGTTTATGTTATTCAATATTTGTCTGGTCAATTTAACAATCAACGTCACATAAAGTCAAATCATAAGTGATTTGCCCACCGGACATAATGTTGTTTTGTTAAAAGAACAATACCTCAGGTATATTATTGAATACAGGATCAAGTGCAAACATTACATTATAACAAAAATATACATTACATAATGAAACCAAGCAGCACAGGTTATTTCATGAAAACACTGTAGAAAGAACTGTTCTCCATGTAGTTTTCTTACTACAAAAGCTATGAACAGAATTATAGGCTCACTGGAAAGATAATTGTAAGGCTAAGGCAAGGACGTTTTGCAAATTGATCTGAGTTTGAAAATAAGAATTGTTGAATGCGAAAAAAAATATCATTAAGGAAATACTGGTTGTGGTTATTTAGTTTGATGATTGTGAACGGGGGCCAAAGAGTTCCCACTTGAAAGAGCAAATAGAGGCCAAAGAAGTGCTTTAGCCCTAAAAGAATAGTTCTACGAGGTATTAGAAGAGGTCTTTGTTTCAGAATTATCTAATGTTCTTGGCTGTCAGCATGTAAGAGTCATATATTGCTACGCCAATGGCGGAAGGTCAGGCTGCACACCCAAGAGAGGCTGTTCGGTCACTTCCGGGTCCAAAATCTCAAGAATTTTCATGTGTGAAATTCATAGGGTGTATTTTCAAATAGCTGTATCTAAAAAAATAATAAGGTCAATGTATAGTATTTCATTGATTTTGTTATCAGGACTATGCATATCTTACTGCAGCTGGTGTTTAATAGTGCTCTAATTCAGTTGTAAAGGAGTGACAAGTCAATGACCGATGGCAATTTAACATTGGAGTATATGGGGAAATAAACTGTATAACGAGACCTAACGCCATATCTCCCGAACCATTAGAGATATTTTTATAATTTTTTCACCATCGAATAGAGAAGAAAATTGTCTTTATTTTCATGTATAATTTGCTTATGCGCACGAAACCGTAAATAAACGGTAAGCGATGCGACATCTGACGCAAATATCATAATTTATGCCAAAATTACTGAGGGTACTAATCTGTCAGCCTTCATATCTCGAGAACCATTAGAGATATGTTCATAATTTTTTCACCATCGAATAGAGAAGAAAATTGTCTTTATTTTCATGTATAATTTGCTTATGCGCACGAAACCGTAAATAAACGGTAAGCGATGCGACATCTGACGCAAATATCATATTTCATGCCAAAATTACTGAGGGTACTAATCTGTCAGCCTTCATATCTCGAGAACCATTAGAGATATGTTCATAATTTTTTCACCATCGAATAGAGAAGAAAATTGTCTTTATTTTCATGTGTGATTTGCTTATGCGCACGAAACAGTTAAGAAACGGTAAGCGATGCGACATCTGAAAGAAAATCTGTCCTAGTAGACTTTGTGAAGTTAGCAGCAACGATGAAACTATGTGTATTGAGACCTTGAGAAAATGCTGTTGCTCATAAATTTGCAAGTTTAAAACTTCAAGTTATTGAGATATGCACTATATCACTTTTAACCAAAGGACAACATTATGTTAGATTGATCACCAAACTGCCGGTATGCTGAAGGCGACAGAAGTTGCCAAAATACCATGTTTGACTACACAATACATTTTATATAAGAATAAAGATAGATGATTCAGGTAGGTAACATCTCTTCTTGCACTGCTTGTGCAGTATTTCAGACATTGATGATGTGATGGACATATTGGAGAGACGGCTTCAAAAACAAGACCTTTGTAGAACGAATGTAGATCATATGATCCAGGCCTACTTGTAATGAGTTGAAGACTGTTTTCACTTCTGTCTCTATTCATTTTACATGCAACATTTGTTTGGATATCTTAGAGTTAATCCCAATCTTAGAACACTTTGTAGTTTCAAACATTTAATTTGGTTTTCTTGAATATATCCCCTTTCTTACAACACTTTGTAGTTTCATTCATGTCATTGACTCTCTTGAGTCTACCCCGATTCTAAGAATACTTTGTAGTTTGAATGGTTGTCATCAGCTTGCCTGTGACCATTCAAGAGTGTTGTTTGTTGGTCGATAGACAGTGAGTCAACCAACGAAATTTAAACTTTCATGAGCACCATGGATTTTCTTTATTGGTTTAGATTATTAAATTCTTTCACCTTTTGAAAACGGTTGAAATTGTATATACAAACAATAGACTTTGATCCTGATGGTATAGCTTATATAGATATATTTAAGATTTTGCTATGCTTTTCTTGTACAGAAGAAAGAAAATCGGATTGTATTTATGAACTCACTGTAAATTTTGTACATATTTGAACCCTAAACCTATCATGTGCTAATTGACTGTTTGAATTTGATTTTTGTGTGTGTTTATGAAACGTGATTGTTACTCCTGAATTTATTTGATATTAATCTTTCAAATACTGTCTATTCCCCCTGCATGGTGTACATACCAGATAATGCTTCTTATGTCAACTTGAATCAGAGAGTCAATAACTGTAGCTGAGAACTGGTGTAAGTGATTTGTTCAGTTCATCACCAAACAAACCAACCCATTTTGTTTTGTTCTGTATTTTGATTGTAAAAGTCGAGAAATAAAGTGTTTTTTTCAAATATGTGCTTCTTTGTTTTATGTGTTGAAACCTGTAGTACAGGTGGACTTATTGAACAAAAACCGACACAGCTGACAGCTATTGTAACCCAAGGTAGCCATTGACTATGAATGAAAACTGAACCAGGTATTGCAATTATTTCTTTATTGGAGACGCATCGACCATTGTTCAAGCTCCATCTAGGATGTACAGGCAGTGTTGTAGGCAACGACAACTCCCCTGGAATTGAGAACAACATTGATGTTATTGAACATTTTTGAATTATTGAACATTATTGAACAACATGTTACTGATGTCTCTTGTCAATTTAACAATGAACGTTACATAGAGTGAAATCATAAGTGATGTGTATACCTTGAATTAATCATGAAATTCAAACATATTTTGTGCCCTTGGGAAAGGCAATTTATCCACATTGCACTCGGTCCACCCAGCTGTAGATTACCTGAATACAGGAAGTTCATACCTGTGTGGCCGCTCTAAGCGCTTGTCAGCGGCTCTGAAAGTTCCTTCAGGGTAATAATGTACAGCCAATGAGCAAAGTTGGATATTAGGCTTAAAACTTGTCATAATTATAATTATTATTTTTATTACATATGAACACTTACTCGCAGGTAGCCTGGCACTCATTGCCATAAGTCGCTCCATCTTGTCCACACACTGGCTCCCAACTGGAGGGACACATGCAAGCAGTGGCGTAGGCTGGAGCAGAACATTGTGTATCCATGAGTTGATACATAGAGACTATTTCATTGTTTTTGCCGAATGTCATTTCTATCTCATCGAGTGGAGTGAGAAAGTGATATTTTCACGAGTGGCGCACTTTCTCACTTCACGTGATGATATAGAAATGATATTCGACAAAAACAAGGAAATGGTCTTTTTATTACATAATTTTAAGATCATAAAACGCAATCGGAAGTTTTGCTTTTGTGGTGAACGCCAGTCTAACAACTCCATGTAGCCTATCCTTTCACGGTAAAAATTAGTTCTATAGAAATAATTCGATATTAAATCGGAAAGGCATTTACATGCAGAAATTACATTTTGTCAATTCACTGTCGTAGCCATTACACAGTTCATTTGCATATATCAATGCGCGCATCTTTTAAAACAATGTCAACTATCAAAATGTTACTATCAAGCATTTTTTGCAAATAAAATTTAAGATGGCATTGTATGATAAAGAAGTTATCATGCTCGTGTTTTTCGTAAATATCCTGCATTAGAAATATATACTATGAATTTAGATCGCTAAGGCTCGCAAAATACACTGTTAATTCCTAATATTTACACGCTCGCATGATAACCTCTATGTAACTCTCAAGATATACAAGTGTTGTTATATAGCAAGCCTACTGAATGATCTTTCGCCACAGACATGAACTTCAGGAACAACAGACACAGACACAGACGTAGGTTTCTGATAGAATATTGTATAGACAGGTGATTTCATCTTGGGCAACATTTGAAGAACTTAATATTCCAAAAACTCGTCATATAGTTCCATTAACTTTATAGAGGATAGTATATGAGTGTTAATGACAAACTATGTTTACAACACGAGTGGCTAAATATTAGTATTTCCCGAGCGAGAGCGAGGGATATACTGATATTTAGGCTAGAGTGTCGTAAACATAGTATGTCATGGGCACGAATATGATATTCAGTGTATTATCGTAGTCGCAAAATTAAAGAAAATACTCAAACCCTACTTCTCAGCATAGCCGGACTAGCCGCCGCCGACCCGTATAGATTGTGACGTCATAGGTGAACCGTGACGTCAAAGCATTGTTTGTAACGTGACGTCACAATGAAAAAGTGATATTTTGCCCTAGGGTAACATAATATGAAAAATATGAACCTCAATACCACCGACCTCGTAGGTAATAAATATAAATATGAGCGAAATGTTCAAAATGAAAACTGAAAGATCTTACCCAAGAAAGCTGCCATGACAACGAGGAGAAGGAGAGTGGTTTTCATGTTGGCTGTTCCTTGGGTCGTCAGAAAACAAGATGGTAGAAGCCAAGTAAACGTGCTCTTTTATTCAGAATTGTTTCTCGTTAAATTGTACATGTGACATCTCTTGGGACAATTAACCCTTAGTGAATGGTACTGCTCTACTTGTAGTGTTTTAAAACATACTCAAACATCTGTCACCTAGTCTAGAGATTTATCAGTAGCCATTTATGTGACAAGAAGCCATTTTGGGTCATTTAAGTGCCGCTCCGTGATTTTCATAATATATTGTTCTACTTTTATGCAAAAATAAATGTCATTATATTCAAGATATAAATTCTATAAAGTAGATTAATACCTCATAAATAGAGTTACAAGAAGCCATTAAATGGCATGCTTAGAGGCTCATATATATTTTAGTTTAATTGAACGATATTAAAGGAGCAGTAGCAGGCTTTCTAACTAAGCTTGGAGATTTCGCGAAAAACGAAAATAAATGTTAAGAAATGCAACGAAACGTCGCCACTATCCAATAAAGAAGTTGTTCATCCATAGAATTACTCTTGTCTTCCGTTTATAATGAAAGTTAACAGGTGCTAGGTAACGTTTTAAATCCATTTCTCTATCATAAATGTTTAAATGGTGTCCACACTAGAATGGCTGCTAGCAGTGTTCACTCGATGCTTAATAAGTTCTTCAGATACGTCCTATATCAACTATTTGAGGTAGGAGATGTTTGACTCTCTGTGTATAGCAGGAAAGAAAATCCAATATTTCCATGTCCACGCGGGAATCGAACCCGGGACCCTCGGATTGAGAGTCCTACGCTCTACCTGTTCCGCCAAAGAGATATCCCTCCAGCCAAAGCCAGTAGGAAGTAGGAAACCTCACCCTGTCACATTCACCCCCTCCACGAAGTGACTCGTCCTCGAGTCAAACATTCGAGAGATATGCCTATGAAGGATTTACATACCACTAAGGATTTACAAACCTATTAAGGACTTAAAGGTAATGTAACATTAAGGAATAGCCACGGCCGACGTTGGGCGCCAATTGTAGCAGGAAAGAAAATCTCATATTTTCATGTCCACGCGGGATTCGAACCCGGGATCTCTTACGGTTACAATCTTTTTTGGGCACGTTTAACTGTTTAAAGGCTTATCGATTTCAAGCGTTGAGTACAAAAACTATATATCTTTAAATCAAATCGTTTAAAGAGACACTCCGTGAGTTTCATCACGCATACTACCGTAGTGTTTTGCTTTGATATGAACCTAAATGGTAAAATTTGTTGTATAAATTCAAAACATCTCATGTATTCATTCCCAAATGACAAATATATGACAAGTACTTGTTTTCAACGAAAATCTTAAAACAGTCATATAGAATCGTGGAAATCAAAATAACAAGTATAATTTCCACGAATACTTCTGATATAACCTATGAAACAAATCAAACTCGTTGCTGTAATTCTGACTGCTTTACATACGTTTCCAAAAATACGTTTGACTGATTAGCGCGCGTCATTGTCCGGTTTTCGATCATAATCGCGACTTCAAACCTTCCTCTTGTCACTAGACGACATCGATTAGCTTTAAAATGATTCTTTCCTGTAAGAATGGATATCTCTCGATCAGATGACACTATTTGTAGAGTTTCACATATATGACCCCCAAGAACTCGCGGAGTGTCTCTTTAAGTAAGGATGACCCTTCAGAGAGGTGTCTTTAATACGACTTTTATCTTGCCTAAACTACCAACAGAACAATGATAAATTCCTTTGTTAAAATAATTATACTAAAACAGAATATTTTCAAATAAATCAACATGTCCACTGAACAATTAAGTAAGGTGCATAGCTGTAAACTATGCGTTTGAGCATTGACTTGTTCGCACTTGAAAATTCACTTGGATCATTATCATCAAGATTTAATTAGGTGATCAATACAGGAACCCAATATCGTAAATAAAATGTAGATAAAACGTGAGTAAGAAAAACCCGTCCCCTCTAAATAATAGAGTATACTCTATTTACATAGAGGAGACGGGTCTTTCTTACCTACGGTTTACCTACATTTTATTTACGATATCGGGTTCCTGTGGATCAATAAGGCGATATATCATTATAATTGCAAAACAGTTTATATATACCTACATTTTTCGTCCGGTATGTGAATACATCAGCTGTTGTGATACCATATGATACGATACCTACTGTTACAACATTTTCACAGTAGCAGGGCATTCGATACTAAACACCAGCCAAAAATAATGTTGAAAACGTTTTTTTTTCTTTACTAAAAATAACCGACGTGTCTTTTGGATATTTACATAGATACAACGATAAAATGAGGTATGGCGGAATGGATACCGTATTTCCTCAAAACGAACTCGCAAGATAACCTAACCGATGGTCATGTCGGCGTATTTCTTAAATTTGTTGCCGGTGATATTCAGACAGTGATAAATGAACATCTAAACTCGATCCCCTTACATACGTTAAATAACTTTTTATGAAATTCGTAAATTCGTTTTCGCTCGTTAAATACCAAACCACTCATTCAAATAAAAAAAAATGTATTAAATGTAACATCGTTTAGTATTCTCTATTTATTCCCACACACATTTCCCCCTAGCTATATTAACCCATGTTACCTTTGGAGAACGTTTGGAGGCGTAAAAAAACTAATCAAAAGGAGCTTTGTCGAAACATCGCATACCATATTGGGAAGTCGTCATATACATATATATATATTCGTATGCATCTCCCTTCATACAGTAGCAACTGTTCCAGTCTAGCTTTCTACCAAAAAACTTAAAGTGATTCTTAAAATTTTATTTGGTTTTGATAAGCTACAAAATATCTTATATGTTCATATCTCATCACTGGACTTGCAAAAAATCCATTTATGCATAACATATCTAAAATGCTTGATTTTATGGAAAAATCAAGAAAAAATCTCAGATTCGTTTAATATTCGAAACTAGATAATATTAGCGTTTGAGGGATACCGCAAAAGCAGAGCAGCCCCGGAACTTGGGGTTTCGCCTTATCCTGTTCCGCCTTTTACAGGCCTCACCAAATTGGGAATTTTCTCGTGACCTTGACCTTTGACACTCAAGGTCACACCATCAATGAACACATTTCACTGAGTATAACATTATTGTAATGAAATAAAGTGTTAAAATTAAAATTAATCCATTTTCTCAATATATGTTGACCTTGCTGTGACCTTGACCTTCGACAGTTCGTACCCAAAACTTTTTGAAAATTTTGTATTTCTCAAGAGATAATATATACAAAATCTAAACTTCATAGCACAAAAACTTTTCAAGGTATTGTGTTTACAAGGAATTGCAATAACTCATATCTCATGACCTTGACCTTTGACCTTCAAGGTCACACAATAATTGAACACTTTTTATTGAGTATAACAATCACGTATTGATTAAAAGTGATCATAGTTGAAATTAAGCATTTTCGCTAAACCATGCTTAAGTCATGACCTTGCTGTGACCTTGACCTTTGACGGATTGTAGCCGAAACCTTTTCAATTTTTTTTACTTTTCCAAGGATGACATATACCAAGTTAAAGCTTCATAGCACAAAAACTTTTCAAGTTACCGTGTTTACAAAGAATTTTGCGGTGATTTTATAACTCGTGACCTTGACCTTTGAACTTGAAAATGAACACGTCAATATGATTCCCTGGAAGTATTAACATTTAGACATGTTCATGAGTTCTGAAAAGCTAAATGGGATAAAGTTACACCCAAATTTAGTGCATTTTGTAATAACTCATATCTCATGACCTTGACCTTTGACCTTCAAGGTCACACAATCATTGAACACTTTTTATTGAGTAAAACAATCATGTATTGATTAAAAGTGTTCATAGTTAAAATAAAGCATTTTCGCTAAAACATGCTTACGTCATGACCTTGCTGTGACCTTGACCTATGACGGATTGTAGCCAAAACCTTTTCAAAAAATTTTACTTTTCCAAGGATGATATATACCAAGTTAGAGCTTCATAGCACAAAAACTTTTCAAGTTATCGCGTTAACAAGGAATTCTTGGAGTGAATACATATCTCGTGACCTTGACCTTTGACCTTGAAAGTGAACGTGTCAAAATCGTTCCCCCGAGGTTTGAGTAGTAAGGTATGAATAAGAGTTCTGGAAAGCTTAGTGGAAAAAAGTTATAGCTAGTAGTACGAGTGCGGCGGCGGCGGCGGCGGCGATGGAAACTTCACAAAAACTGATAGCAGCCCCGTCCTTAGACGGGGCTGCTAATTATACATCCAATTAATCTATCTATTAGTAACAATACCTAATAAACACTATCGAATCGAATATATCTTCCTGTCGGCTTATGACAAGGTTTCAAAATTACGTTTGGCGAATTTGCAAAAATCAAAATCCCTACTTTGAATGACCGTATTTTCGCTCTAATGTACTGATTGACCTTTAACTTGTTTTTTTCAGTAACAGTTAGTGGTTCCCGATGTAATAACATCGATTTCAAAATTTTACATAAGTGATCCAATCAACATACTCTGTGTCTCTTTAACTGGAGAATTCGTACCGATGATATTTTCAAATTTAATTACATCATAACTAATTGCGATCAGTCCCCCAATAACGAATATATTAATCTTCAAATTGCTGACTACTCCATTCGACATGATGCAACAATTTTCTGCAGAATAAACGAAATAAGCTTCTAGAATTCTGCGCATGCTCTTAACGAAGTCGCTTAAGACATAATATAAAAAGAACATGATGGGCGTGATAAATGTATATGAAACAGGCAATTGGGAGAATAAAACAGATATGATGCCTAGGTATTCCAACAACATTCAAAGACACAACGTTTCCGCTTTCTAGGTCTGTCGCCTCTAGAGAAAAAATCGAGTCAGCAAAAAGGTTATGGAATGACGGATGAACGGACGACAGACAGCGTGCCAAGCTATAAGATCTAAAAATGCACAGAACTTAACTAACATCTAAAAACGCAAATGCTGTCAATTCACGATAATGTTACTATAACTTGAGGAGTTAACTCCATTGTAATGTCAGGTAGTTACCGACAACAAAGCATTGTTCAAAATAAAGGTTATATTTTCACGAGTGGTGCAGCCACGAGTGAAAATATATAACTTTTCTACCTCACTCGATGAGATAAACATGGTATTTGTCAAGAATTGACCGATATTCTATTTATTATATGATTTTAACATTGTAATTACGTCCGAAATGTGTCATTTTCACACCGAGCGGCCGCTAGGAACAGCCCGTCACCACAGTAACACTGTGACATCATAAGCCTATTCGCTGCGTGAGACCTTTGTTTTATGACGTCAAATTATATCAGTCACAGTTCGCAGTAAAAATATAAGTTATTTTCACTGTAGTTGATACTTGATAGACAGTTTATTTCACTGATAAATCCCAGTATTTCACTGCTCGCCATATAATAAATAGAGGATATCTGTCTTTTCTTGACTAATACCATGTTTATCTCATCGAGTGAGGTAGAAAGTTTATATTTTCACGAGTGGCGCAGCCACGAGTGAAAATATTTAACTTGTCTACCTCACGAGATGAGATAAACATGGTATTTGTAAAGAATTGACAGATATTCTATTTATTATATGTTTAAATCCTTCTAATTACGTCAAAAAAGGCCAATTTCATGTTGAGCGGCCGCTTGGAAGAGCCCGTCACCGCGGTAACAGTGTGACGTCATATGAGAATTCATGACGTCATACCATTGTTACATGACGTCAAAGTCTTAAACTTGACGTCACTCAAATGATGATAAAGTTTATCACCACTCAGTAGAGTGACGATAAAGGTTATCGCCACTGTAGCCAGATAGATGGTTTATTTCACCGATAGAACAGAGTATCTCACCCTCAATCATATAATAAATCATTTTATCTCCTATATGGTTGAAAATAAGTAATGACATATTTTCAATATGAGCACTAGTGCACATATCACCTTTGCCTAGCAACGATTGTTGTAGCGCGACTACCCGTATATTTACGACTGTTGTCCGCCGTCGCAAGAGAAGCAGGCCATTTTTTGGATATTTTTAAGAGATAAAAATCGAATAGACTCGGTAATAAAAAAATTATTACCCTCGGCAGTGTGTCATATGACTTTTACGAAACTCGTGTAAATCTTTGTATAAGCATCGATCTCGCTCGGGTAATAAAAAAATTCACACTTTTGTAAATGCCATATGGCAAACTTCCTCGGGTAATAATCTCTATTTACGAAATACAGTTCCTAACGAAGAATATCCAATCTTTCCCTTCAGCCTCTCTCTCGGTTCCTTTTACGTCCAGGTACCCAGCCTTAGAGATGTAACACATCGTATCTGTGTCATTGCAAAGGAAATTTACGCTCTTGCAGAAGAAAGATTTCTCTTGGGCGCAGGCATCGATGCAGCCTTCCCTTGCATCTTTACAATTAAAATAGAAATCCATTTCTATTTCCTTGGTATTGTCCCGAGATATTCCAAGCTTAGGATATCCAGTCATGGTTATATGGTACTCACTGCATCCTGAAAAGAGAATTGATAATATCTGACTGTCTGTCATCCTCGGTGAATCAAGGCTAAATGTTCAGATGCTATGTAATAGATACATAATGACACAAGGGGTGTATACGAAATATCAGCGAGCTATCATCTCACGAGGGGGCGGCCCTCAAGCTGCCTCTCTCCTTCATGATTGTCGAATAAGCATGTCGGAAATAACTGTGGTAATATTTTCGTGACGTAATAGATACTAGCTCGAGTTTTCTTGGTCCATGATTTACCATTGCGAAAAGATCAAAGGAAAATATGCCGCCCATTGGATAATCATTATGTCACCCCTTAGATCAGGAAAATATAACCGGAAGTTCACGCCTTTGAACTGAGAGGGCAAATGGACATGTTTTGTCGTTTAGATATGAGCCTTTTAAAAGATCTTGTGCAACACAGTGAATCTAGATTTGGTGTTCCAGTTCTGAGCACAAAGTTTCATGTTCTCAGCCTGAAGTTGGCACATTTTGCTTTGGAAGTTAGAATGCAAGCCTCTGAGCGTGCACATAAAGGGATTATTTGAAATTCGTGATGCTAATCATTTTTTTCATCATCTTATGTCAATAATTTTTCACAAGCTAATTGTTTGCTATACGAATCAGGCGCGGGTACTTAGAGTACAGATTTTCCTGATGAAGAAACCCAGGGGTGATACCACGCGGAGCATCGGGACTTTCGATCCTGGATACCCTATAAGGCCAGTTTCCGAATTGTTGGCCGTATGCCTTGCTGCTGACCCTTAAGTTTTCTGTGCTTGCTCTCTTGTCTGTAGGAGCACTGTAACAGCACAGAAATGTAAAGGAACTCCAGCAAGGCATAAAACTGACAGTTAGGAAACTGGCGTTTTAGGTTATGCGTAGGAAGATGTGGATACCCTGACGCGACCCTCTACTAGACGTTTCTAGACTCAATATCAGAGTGAACGGGTAATATTGAGGCTAGGTTTACTTAAGCTGGGTTTACATGCCGCACATTTACCCCTGGGGGTATTATACCCCCGGGGGTAAATTTGCCCCCAGGGGCAAAAGTCAAATATTGCATTGCGTTTATATGAAATGAAATTGCAATACCTAGGGGCATTATTTTCTCTTCATATATTGACTTTTATAAGGATATTCAGTTTTGCCCCCTGGGGTATACAAAGTAAAGTGTTTACATGACAGGTTTGCCCCCAGGGGTATTTATACCCCCGAGGGTATCTGATTTGCCCTACCTCCAGACCAGGGGTAAATATTACGCACTTTGCCCCCGGGGGTAAGTATACCCCTCTTAATAATTGCGTTTACATGACGATATTTACCCCCCATGGGGCAAAAAATTGCCTTTACCCCCGGGGGTAACTGCACATATAAACGGGGCTTTAGACTGTTGTAAACGGATCTTCATTTCAAATAAACAAATACTGACTTGACAAGAGTTAACTCACGTCTGACACATTTGTTCTGGTAGGAGACACGGGGGTAGCCAGGACTGCAAGTGCATTTCTTGTCATAACATATGAAGTGGAATCCAGTGCAGTCCGAGTTACCTTTGCAGAACTGACCAAGGACTGACCGCGACTTTTCTGTAAAACGAAGCAGAAGAAACATCACAGAAACATAAAAACAAGCAAAAACAGTTTCTGTAAAACGAACCAAGGGAAACATCACAGAAACATAAAAAAATAGCAGTTTTCTGTAAAACGAGCCAAGGGAAACATCGCAGAAACATAAAAACAGTTTACATGTAGCAATCTTAAAGTGTATACAGTGATCTAAAGAGCAACTCCTCTAGTTGATGGAATCAAATGAGTGAAGCGTTGCCGATTATCTTATTTTATTGGGGAGAACCAAATGTTGCTCATCTTCCTACGCAAAGCCTAAAAACCAAGTTTCCGGACTGTCATTTTATGCCTTGCTTCAGACCCTTGATTTTTTTGTGCTTGGTCTCTAGCTTACTATGAGAAAAAGCAATAGTCCAATCAAAAAGTAACTGGAGGTTACTAGCAATCGCCTGTAGAGGCGCTGAAATCAGCACAGAAAACTCAAGGGTCGGCAGCAAAGCATAAAACTGACGTTTTAGGCTTTGCGTAGGAAGATGAATGTTGCTTAAAGGACATAACGTCCCGAGTTTGATCTAAAACCGGACATTGACACTCGTCAATTGGCAAATATAGTCTAAAGTTCTCCTAAGCTTTAACACAGCGTGAGGCTTAAAGGGACAGTAGCACGTTTTTAGGGGGAATATAAGTTAATGTCAGGAACATGAAAATTAATGGTTCCAATTGAAAGACAATGCATTTAAACTAAATGGAGCAGTAATAATTCAAACATATAATGTAAAATTTAGCCATGCGATTCCTTTTTCTTACACAAAATGAATTAAAGGTGTTCACAAAAATGACCGCCAATGGATTTTAGATGAATCTTCATACTTTGTTCTCTGACTACGGAAGATTGAATTGTGTAATGAGATATTTGACACTATCAAAATAATAAATTTAGCGTTAACGTACAATTATAAGTGAAAAAATTCAAAATATGAAATTATCAAAAAACGTGCTACTGCCCCTTTAAAGTTTGTGTCAGTATTTAACGGAGTGGCTGTTTGATCAAAATACACTACGAAACCGTCTGATGTATTGACAAGACGAGATTTCTCCATAAATCGCATAACAGAGATAGTCAGTTGGCAGTCATGGGCAATCTCATTGAAATCAAATCTTAGATTCTCTCTCTTGTTTCATATTATGTTGTTACTTATCACCAACCTAAGATCTGACGGAATCCCGTAGAGAACCATGTCCAGGTGAACTTTGAAAAGGAAATGACCCCGAATTTGACAGTCAATCAGTTTGTAGGGTCGGTCCTGATGCGACCAATCAGAGTCCATCTTCCTCCGTCATTTCGGCGTATCGATAAAATAATTAACCCCTGCTCTGTATTTCATATAACAAAACCTACAAATATAGGTGCACAGGCTTTGGTGTGTCTGGCTATCCATTGTAAATCACTGTGTCTACACATGTAAATAAGCTACCAAGGGCTGCATGAACGCGTCAGCATTGCAAGGGGCTTACTTGATTTGCAACCCAACTAGAACCGTTGTTTTGGAAAAATAATCCGTGTGATGACTTATGACCGAGTTTTGAAATAACCATAAAAGTTTCATTACATATGTTATGTTTAAAAGCGGATATGTCACTGACACTGACAAAAAGCTTCTGAATTCTTTACAAAGCTATAAAAATCCGGAAATTTGTTGATAACAAGTATATAAGGTACGTGAAAAGATAGAATAGAATTCAAGATCCATGATAATGATCAGCATTTCATGGTGAATTTTGTATAATAAGCTGTATGCATTTATGGGCCTGAATTTGAGTAGTATTTTCAAGAACTCAATTTAAACTCTTCTTTTAAACTAATCTTCATATCCTGCAAATCTCACTGCAAAATGTGTGACTAAGATATTTTGAGAAAACAATATAATTATCAGTTAATAAAAGATTACGGTTGTACTTCAAAGAAAAAAATACTGGTATTTCATGAATTTTTCTCAATCTTGTATCCTTTGATTTCGATCATAGTCTAGATTGTAATGTATCATAGGATTATAAATTTTACAACACATATAATAAACATAAGTTTTACAGAAATATCGTATCTAGTTTCCGATAATATGAAATTTGGTCATATTTTTATAATTCTGACAAGGATGTTAACAAACATATATACTGCTTTCATGTTGATGTAGCAAATCAAGCGTACCCAAACATTCAGAAAACCTCGGCATTTTCCGTGTTACATAGAAAAGCGATGATATTTGAACCTAATCTACTTTCACAACTTTGAAAGCGCAATCGTGGCGGGTTGAAATCTTATTTCCGGTGGACACGGACCTCTACGGGATTCCGTCAGATCGTAGATGAGTGACCAGTAACAACATAATATAAATAAGGGAGCGAATCAATGATTTGATTTTAATCAGATTGCAGTCATGGGCAGAACAATCTACATACCAATTTTTCGGGTGACTTAATAAGACATTGTTCATGTTCAAACAATGCTGTACTTCATGCTTCTTGATCTTTAAAGGGGCAGTAGCACGTTTTATGAAAAGTTTATATATTTTCAATATTTCACTGATAAGTGTACGTCAATGCTAAATGTATTATTCTAATAGTATAAAAATTCTCATTACAAAAACCAATCAAACGTAGCCAAAAGAACAAATTACATGTATAAAGATCCACATTAAGTCCATTGGCGGCCATTTTTGTGTGAACACCTTTAAATAATTTTGTGTAAGAAGAAGGAATTGCATGGCTGAACTTTACATTACATATTTAATCTAGTATTGCTTCACTTAATTTAAAACCATTGTCTTTCAAATGGAACCATTAAGTTTCCAGACAGCACCTTATATAACCCTAAAACGTGCTACTACCTCTTTAAGGATTTGTTTCATCCAAATCTCTGTCAAACAGGAGTTAAGAACTTTTTTGTTTGTTGAAGATTTGAAATACAGTAGAACACGGATATAGCGAACTCGGATATAGCGAACACTCGGATATAGTGAACAAAATTTCAAATCCCGTTGCTATATAATATCATTAAAATCATATGCGTATAGCGAACACCGCATATAGCGAACTAAATTCTTTGGTACCTTGGAGTTCTTTTTATCCGAGTTCTACTGTAGGTCAATGAAATGGAATGGAATTAGCTTACTTTCACACGATGAGCTGGCCTTCTGGTAGGTGTACCCCTTGCGACAAAGGCACATTCCGTTCAAACAAGCGACTCTTTTTCCTCTACACATCTGGCCTGACCTGCAGCTATACCCGTATCTGGGGTACTCTCCTGTGAAGGATATCAGACATCATAAAACTATCTTTTTTTTATTATATGAATATTTATATAGCGCACATATCCATCCACTAGTGGTTGCTCAAGGCGCTTACATTGTTTCCCCTGGTCAATGGCATTCTTTCACCGTCAAATCATTTTTCCAATTCAACTCCCTGGGGAGTATTCAACCGGCATCAATATGTGGCGCTCAGGTTAGGGACCATTCTATGCCTCACAGGGTACCCATTCACAGCTGGGTGAACTGAGACACATAGTCACAGGAGTTTGTCCAACACTGCTGAACGCTGATAACCGACAGCTCGGCGTATGCACGTGTTCATGTATCCACCATTCAGCCACTGACATGAATTCGTGGGATCTTTTAAGTGCGTAGTTTTTGTTGCACTACACACTTTCCACAGTCTTATTAAAATCGGCCTAGTTCCGGGGAATAAAATATTCAAAATATTCACTGCACGGAGATATTTAATCCTCTACACTAGGTCTGACCGCACCCCTGTTCCTCGCGTGTTTAGTACCAGTAAAGCGCAGCCGAAACCCAGTCGATAGCAGACCAATCCCATAGTCTTGCTTATGACACCGCTGGCGGCGATCATGTCCAAAGCATGGTTAACAGGAGTTACTTGCCCCTAGCTTGATACCATAGGCTTTTGCCGGCGACTTGTGATTGGTTAACTGAGTAAAACCCAGAACATGCGACTTACTGGGCTGCCGTCTGACTCAGTGGAGAGGATACCTATCGAAGTAACGTTTCGATTCCCATAGAGTTAATATTTTATAACTTTTATTCCTCGGAACTGGGAAGATTTTAATCAGACTGATCGTTTCCATGGATGTATGTATCTTTGCTATATAATTCGCCTATGATGATGAGTTCTAACGAGTGGAATGCATCGATGCTATAAAGCGGCTTAACAGTACCCTGACCTGAACCCCATCGAACACGGTTTAAGAATGATGGAAATGATATTGTTGTTTTACCTACAACCTGATTTTTTCCCCTTTTAAATCAAACCTAAAAACCTATCTCTTTCAAAAAGCCTATGAAAGTCACCAGTGAGACCCTTGAACAACTACTGAACTGCCAGTCTGAAGCTTGGTAAAGCGCTTTTGAGTGGTGTTACCAGATCCTAGCGCTCTACAAGTGTACCTACAGATAGATAGATAGATAGATAGATAGATAGATAGATAGATAGATAGAAAAGTAAGTAAAATACATGGAGACTTCTGAACACAAGTTAAAAAATAATTATTATTTACTAGTACTCAGCGCACACGTGTTCCCTTTGAGATTGTAATCCGGTTTACACAAGCACCTCCCTCGTATGCAGATCTGTCCAGTCCCCTTGCATTTCCTCGTACACCCATAACCGTAGCGTTTGTCTTCTGTGGGTGAACATGAACTACCAAAAGTTATGCATTAGAAGCTACAAACAAAACCTCAAAAGGAAATTGAATATCCATAACCGTAGCACTGGAATGTTACACAGGAACATTAAGCAGGAATGTTGCACAGGAACATTAACCAGGAATGTTTCACAAGACCATTAACCAGGAATGTTACACATGAACATTAAGCAGGAATATTACACATGAACAATAACCAGGAATGTTACACATGAACAATAAGCAGGAATGGTACACATGAACATTAACCAGGAATGGTACACATGAACATTAAGCAGGAATGTTACACAGGAACATTAAGCAGGAATGTTACACAGGAACATTAACCAGGAATGTTACACATGAACAATAACCAGGAATGTTACACAGGAACAATAAGCAGGAATGTTACACAGGAACAATAACCAGGAATGTTACACATGAACAATAACCAGGAATGTTACACAGGAACATTAACCAGGAATGTTACACAGGAACATTAAGCAGGAATGTTACACAGGAACATTAAGCAGGAATGTTACACAGGAACAATAACCAGGAATGTTACACAGGAACATTAAGCAGGAATGTTACACATTAACAATAACCAGGAATGTTTCACAGGAACATTAACCAGGAATGTAACACAGGAACATTAAGCAGGAGTGTTACACAGGAACATTAACCAGGAATGTTTCACATTAACAATAACCAGGAATGTTTCACAGGAACATTAATCAGGAATGTAACACAGGAACTTTAACCAGGAATGTTACACAGGAACATTAACCACTAATGTAACACAGGAACAATAATCAGGAATGTTTCACATGAACATTAACCAGGAATGTTACACATGAACAATAACCAGGAATGTTACACAGGAACATTAAGCAGGAATGTTACACATGAACATTAACCAGGAATGTTACACAGGAACATTAACCAGGAATGTTACACATGAACATTAACCAGGAATGTTAAACAAGAACATTAACCAGGAATGTTACACAGGAACATTAACCAGGAATGTAACACAGGACCATTAAGCAGGAATGTTACACAGGAACAATAACCAGGAATGTTACACAGGAACATTAACCAGGAATGTTACACAGGAACAATAACCAGGAATGTTTAACAAGAACATTAAGCAGGAATGTTACACAGGGACATTAAGCAGGAATGTTAAACAAGAACATTAACCAGGAATGTTACACAGGAACATTAACCAGGAATGTAACACAGGAACAATAACCAGGAATGTTACACAGGAACATTAAGCAGGAATGTTACACAGGAACATTAAGCAGGAATGTTACACAGGAACATTAAGCAGGAATGTTACACAGAAACATTAAGCAGGAATGTTACACATGAACAATAACCAGGAATGTTACACAGGAACAATAACCAGGAATGTTACACAGGAACATTAAGCAGGAATGTTACACAGGAACATTAAGCAGGAATGTTACACATGAACAATAACCAGGAATGTTAAACAAGAACATTAAGCAGGAATGTTACACAGGAACATTAAGCAGGAATGTTACACAGGAACATTAAGCAGGAATGTTACACAGGAACATTAAGCAGGAATGTTACACAGGGACATTAAGCAGGAATGTTAAACAAGAACATTAACCAGGAATGTTACACAGGAACAATAACCAGGAATGTTACACAGGAACATTAAGCAGGAATGTTACACAGGAACATTAAGCAGGAATGTTACACATGAACAATAACCAGGAATGTTAAACAAGAACATTAAGCAGGAATGTTACACAGGAACATTAAGCAGGAATGTTACACAGGAACATTAAGCAGGAATGTTACACATGAACAATAACCAGGAATGTTACACATGAACAATAACCAGGAATGTTAAACAAGAACATTAACCAGGAATGTTAAACAAGAACATTAACCAGGAATGTTACACAGGAACAATAACCAGGAATGTTACACATGAACAATAACCAGGAATGTAACACAGGAACATTAAGCAGGAATGTTACACAGGAACATTAACCAGGAATGTTACACATGAACAATAACCAGGAATGTTTAACAAGAACATTAAGCAGGAATGTTACACAGGAACATTAACCAGGAATGTTACACATGAACAATAACCAGGAATGTTTAACAAGAACATTAAGCAGGAATGTTACACAGGAACATTAATCAGGAATGTTACACAAGAACATTAAGCAGGAATGTTAAACAAGAACATTAACCAGGAATGTTACACAGGAACATTAACCAGGAATGTAACACAGGAACATTAACCAGGAATGTTACACAGGAACATTAACCAGGAATGTTAAACAAGAACATTAACCAGGAATGTTACACAGGAACATTAACCAGGAATGTAACACAGGACCATTAAGCAGGAATGTTACACAGGAACAATAACCAGGAATGTTACACAGGAACATTAACCAGGAATGTTACACAGGAACAATAACCAGGAATGTTTAACAAGAACATTAAGCAGGAATGTTACACAGGGACATTAAGCAGGAATGTTAAACAAGAACATTAACCAGGAATGTTACACAGGAACATTAACCAGGAATGTAACACAGGAACAATAACCAGGAATGTTACACAGGAACATTAAGCAGGAATGTTACACAGGAACATTAAGCAGGAATGTTACACAGGAACATTAAGCAGGAATGTTACACAGAAACATTAACCAGGAATGTAACACAGGAACATTAACCAGGAATGTAACACAGGAACATTAACCAGGAATGTAACACAGGAACATTAAGCAGGAATGTTACACAGGAACATTAAGCAGGAATGTTACACAGGAACATTAACCAGGAATGTTACACAGAAACATTAACCAGGAATGTAACACAGGAACATTAACCAGGAATGTAACACAGGAACATTAAGCAGGAATGTTAAACAAGAACAATAACCAGGAATGTTACACAGGAACAATAAGCAGGAATGTTACACAAGAACATTAACCAGGAATGTAACACAGAAACATTAACCAGGAATGTTAAACAAGAACATTAAGCAGGAATGTTACACAAGAACATTAAGCAGGAATGTTAAACAAGAACATTAATCAGGAATGTTTAACAAGAACATTAACCAGGAATGTTACACAGAAACATTAAGCAGGAATGTTAAACAAGAACATTAACCAGGAATGTTACACAGGAACATTAACCAGGAATGTAACACAGGAACATTAACCAGGAATGTAACACAGGACCATTAACCAGGAATGTTACACAGGAACATTAAGCAGGAATGTTAAACAAGAACAATAACCAGGAATGTTACACAGGAACAATAAGCAGGAATGTTACACAAGAACATTAACCAGGAATGTAACACAGAAACATTAACCAGGAATGTAACACAGGAACATTAAGCAGGAATGTTACACAGGACCATTAACCAGGAATGTAACACAGGAACATTAAGCAGGAATGTAACACAGGAACATTAACCAGGAATGTTACACAGGAACATTAACCAGGAATGTTACACAGGAACATTAACCAGGAGTGTAACACAGGAACATTAAGCAGGACTGTTACACAGGAACATTAACCAGGAGTGTAACACAGAAACATTAACCAGGAATGTTACACAGGAACATTAACCAGGAATGTTACACAGGAACATTAAGCAGGAATGTTACACAGGAACATTAATCAGGAATGTTACACAGGAACATTAAGCAGGAATGTTACACAGGAACATTAAGCAGGAATGTTACACAGGAACATTAACCAGGAATGTTACACAGGAATATTAACCAGGAATGTTACACAGGAACATTAATCAGGAATGTTACACAGGAACATTAAGCAGGAATGTTAAACAAGAACATTAACCAGGAATGTTACACAGGGACATTAACTGGGAATGTTAAACAAGAACATTAACCAGGAATGTTACACAGGAACATTAAGCAGGAATGTTACACAGGAACATTAAGCAGGAATGTTAAACAAGAACATTAACCAGGAATGTTACACAGGAACATTAATCAGGAATGTTACACAGGAACATTAAGCAGGAATGTTACACAGGAACATTAAGCAGGAATGTTACACAGGAACATTAACCAGGAATGTTACACAGGAATATTAACCAGGAATGTTACACAGGAACATTAATCAGGAATGTTACACAGGAACATTAAGCAGGAATGTTAAACAAGAACATTAACCAGGAATGTTACACAGGAACATTAATCAGGAATGTTACACAGGAACATTAAGCAGGAATGTTAAACAAGAACATTAACCAGGAATGTTACACAGGAACATTAATCAGGAATGTTACACAGGAACAATAACCAGGAATGTTAAACAAGAACATTAATCAGGAATGTTACACAGGAACATTAAGCAGGAATGTTACACAGGAACATTAAGCAGGAATGTTAAACAAGAACATTAACCAGGAATGTTACACAGGAACATTAATCAGGAATGTTACACAGGAACATTAAGCAGGAATGTTACACAGAAACATTAACCAGGAATGTAACACAGGAACATAAACCAGGAATGTTACACAGGGACATTAACCAGGAATGTAACACAGGAACAATAACCAGGAATGTTACACAGGAACAATAAGCAGGAATGTTACACATGAACAATAACCAGGAATGTTAAACAAGAACATTAAGCAGGAATGTTAAACAAGAACATTAACCAGGAATGTTACACAGAAACATTAACCAGGAATGTTACACATGAACAATAACCAGGAATGTTACACAGGGACATTAACTGGGAATGTTAAACAAGAACATTAACCAGGAATGTTACACAGAAACATTAAGCAGGAATGTTACACAGGAACAATAACCAGGAATGTTACACAGGAACAATAACCAGGAATGTTACACAGGAACATTAACCAGGAATGTTACACAGGAACAATAAGCAGGAATGTTACACATGAACAATAACCAGGAATGTTAAACAAGAACATTAAGCAGGAATGTTAAACAAGAACATTAACCAGGAATGTTACACAGAAACATTAACCAGGAATGTTACACATGAACAATAACCAGGAATGTTACACAGGGACATTAACTGGGAATGTTAAACAAGAACATTAACCAGGAATGTTACACAGGAACATTAACCAGGAATGTTACACAGGAACATTAAGCAGGAATGTTAAACAAGAACATTAACCAGGAATGTTACACAGGAACATTAATCAGGAATGTTACACAGGAACATTAAGCAGGAATGTTACACAGGAACATTAAGCAGGAATGTTACACAGGAACAATAACCAGGAATGTTACACAGGAATATTAACCAGGAATGTTACACAGGAACATTAACCAGGAATGTTACACACCCAGCTAACAAATCTATGTTGTAATAACGTTGTCACAACGTCCACTTTTCGTTGTCATTACGTACTTTCTGACGTTGTGACAACGTAATTGTGTAGACTCCCAAACAGATTGCTACAACGTGGTTTTTCTACCTGAATACGACGTTGTGGGGACGTTGAAACAACGTCATGTTTTACGTTTTTATTACGTAGATTTCTGACGTTGCCACAACGTAATTTTGTAGACTCCCAAACAGGTTGCTACAACGTGGTTTTTCTACCTAAATGCGACATTCTGGAGACGTCACAAAGACGTCATATTTTACGTTTTCCTTACGTAGATTTAAAATGTTGTCACCATGTCATTTTGTAGACACCCAAACACGTTGCTACAACTTGATTTTCTTCGTTAATATGGTACATAAGTACATTTCCACATTCGTTTCGTATAAGCAGTATTCAAAAGCAATAATACCAGGCACTTTGTTCGACGTGAAAGGGAAAAAACAAGATGTATATTTAAATACCAACAATCTAATTGAAATGTTCTTACAATATTATCAAAAACAAACAAATTATACAATCATTCATATGGGCAATTATACCAAAAAGGTGTAATATTTGTTAAAACCTGCCTGGCATAAATTGTATTGAATACAAGTCCACGGGAGATCATTGAACTGAAACAATTAATCAGAATAAACAGATAATAGATAACAAATAAGATGTTTGTTCAATGTTGTTTATTTCACATTACTATAAGAAAGGTGAGTGAGTGTCTCCAATACTCTTCATCTGTCAAACGTTCGATATGAATGTCATCAAGACCAACCTTTGGCGCCTTTTGGTAATAAAGCTTCCTCCTGTGAAAATAAATTAAAAATGCCAGTTATTAAAGACAGATTATCATTACCATAACAATACCACTCATGCATATAAAATTGATAACACTTAAAATGGTCTTCGTTTCAATTGAATTAACTGCTTTAAAATTCATAAAGTAGATAATAGGTAATTATTTGTAAAATCATCTAAAACTGTTACACTGCTTATATCAATATACCCGTGAGTGACTCAAGTCCTGCATCAAAATCAAATACTCAGAATTAGTGCTTAACTAATTAATAGTAAATATCAATAACCATTTATAGTTTACCACTGAGTCCTGCATCAAATATTCGAGAATTTCTGACAGGGCATATAAAGATTAAGCTGTGTTTGGCGAAATGAATATTTTGATCGTGGTATTTTTTAAAGAACTTTAACAACAAGTCCCTTGACTCAGTATTTTGTAGATTTATCACTGTGAACCATTTTCACTCCAAAATTAATATCTGGATGATAAGTTTGTATGGTATTACCTGATAAAAAACTCGATTGTTCCATCCCTGTTCAGTTATTATGCGGCGTCCCTTGATCTCTCATTTCTCAGGCAATCTGTCAGTCAGTCAACTGTAAAATGGAAATAACCAAAATTAAACAATCTCGATTTTTTGTTAAGACAAAAGCAGCCAAGCAGGGGCAATGGGCCATGTTGCACATTGGATAAAAAAATGTCCCATCAACAATTTGAAATTTACTATTGAATGATGAAAAGGAAATTATTGCCCACTAGAAAATAAGAAAAGCACCGAAAAGCATGAAAATGGCCCGTTGTATAAGATGTCTTTCCTAATCCCGGTATGTCACAAACTGATTTACACAATAACAGTGCTATGAGTTAGGAATTGATAGCTGTAATTATTGCAGAGAGTTGTTATTATTACTGATTTGTTATGTAGCTTATACTAGTATTATATATACACCACTCACAAAATATTATTTCGAAAAGCATACAAGTGACCTAAGGCAAGCCGTAACATTCAGTAATAAATTAGATTAATACCGTGAAGCACAAACGCAGTAAACAGCTTTCTAGAAGAATTTCATTGAGATTGTCAAATATTCACACTCTTCTAGCACATTTCTTATCCATTTTGTAAAATAAACGAAAAACTTAGAATTATAATGATTTTTACCTGCTAGTTTACTGTTAATATAATGCAGTTGAAATACATTAAAATTCATAAAATTAAATATCAACTTTTTTATCGAAATCATGGGATCTATTACACATCTTCGTTGAATTGTAAACGTTTAGATAATTGTTTATTTCAAATTAGCTGTGACCCTTCACCCGATGCTCCCATGATAAAATTCCTATCGTAGTATGATATTTTATGCATGTATCGCCGTGGAATTCCGGTTCTTCAAAAGGAAACATCCCGCAGCGAAATTAAAATCTTTGTTACCCATACGAATTAAGCTATCTAAAAAAATACTCAGATATTCCATAACTGAAATATGACATAATTTCTGTACTCTATCACGTTTATGTCGTACAGAAGAATAATTTTCAATGACTTGGTACAGGCTTCGCACAATTTCTCCAAAAACAAATTGTAAGGCTTTTTTTTGGCAAAATTAAGGCCAATAATTCAAACCGATGAGATCAAGCATGAGTGGTGTTCATAATTGCTGTTTAATTACATATATACGGTACATACATTGGAAACGTGACCCTTAAAGCACCATAATAAACTTATTTACAAATATGCACACTCATAATTTCAATTAATTTGATTAAATTTCTAAAATAAAAGATAAAAGATTAAATAGAACTATTAATAAATTAGGATGTAGCTGGGATGATTCATTACAAATATTCAAAACTTTATCAGGATCCGACGGAAAGTCTATGGAAACAACGTCAACGTCCGAATTAGATCGAGAAACTCTACCTGCAACCCCACTGGATATGTGCGAGGCTACAGCATTCTGCGACAGAACACGTTGTGACAGCTAGCTCCTTGCCAACATTTAGGCCAGGGCTAGTGTCACAATCTGTTATTTAATCACCAAAACTTTGTTTAACCTCACTGTAAATATCTGCACCGCTGCTCCGCAGCGCACACACAGAAGTGGTAAAAATCTTCACATATGAAGGATACTACTATACTTGGAAGAAGAAGAAGAAGAAGAAGTTTCGGTCTACGTCCGAATATAACTGGCACGGTCTGTAGCTAAACTGTCTGAAAGTCTGTGAAAACATCGCAAAGAAGCCTCAAGTGACTGTATCATTCAACGTACGTTTTAGAAATTTTACGATGATACAAGAATACTTGTGTGAATAAACTGTAGTGTTTTGAGCATTGCTAGCAAAACGAGGCTTGCAATTATCAAAACAACAAGCTTGTACCGAGTGAACTTTGAAACAGCTGATCGTCAATGATCAAATAGTTTCCAAACTCCTCACTACTCATGTGACGAAACCACGTCATACAAGTCAGTTGAGCGGTTCGCGGTGAGGAGTTTGTCCGTGTTTTCTTTCTAGATCTAGTGCCTTTGTCACAGGATTTTACATATTATGCATGAATACCGTAAATCGGTTATTGTCGATTCGAACTAAAACATAAATTACAGTGAATGTAGATGATAAAAAATTGCAATACAATAGAAACGAAATGTACAGTACACGTACTTTCAGCCTGAACTGTACTGTACGGTGACTGCAATTTTTAAAATTCAAGTCACATCGGCTACTCCAATTTGTTTCGAATGCTTTTGTTGAAATAACAGGTATTCAAAGCTTCATTTAAACTTTCTTTACTGACATAATGTTTTAACGAAATTGGGTACTTACCTTCGATAGGGAAAGTAAATCCTTTGCCGGTAAATTAGAAAAACACTGTCTTGCGTGTAACGACTCTTCAAGCTTACGCGACATCAAACATGGCGACGATAATGACGTCATAACTAAAAATGATGACGTCAGAGGATTTTGTGTTGGCGCGTAAAGACAAAAATAGATTTCAAAGTCCACAAGTCAGCAAGCTTTATATTATTTATTTATTAAAGAAGAGTATTGTGTTCAAACATTATAAAAAGTAATGCATCATTGAATTAAAAATCTTAACTTTACCTAATCAAGTCTAAGATATTACCTCCACATTTAGCAAAATCCTTAAATTTTGTTTATTAATCACATTCAATTGTCATCAATCTATTCTAAAATTTTAATTAATTTGGGGCCTTAGGCCTAGAGTGTTTTAAAGGCCAGGGCTATTTAATCTTTTTATGTCGGAACGCATGAACTAGGAAAATATAACAATGATTAACCAGAAAAAATTCAATTAGGCCTAGAAAAGATAGGCCTAGCTCACGTCGCTAGGACGTTGTGAGGACGTCTTGACAAATGAATTACCGTATTTCCTCTAATAAGCGCCGGGTCTCCAATAAGGGCCGGGCCTCTAATAAGCGCCGGGGGGTCATAGGTAGTTGAGAAAATAAGCGCCGGGCCTCTTATAAGCGCCGGGTCTCTAATAACCGCCGGGTCCTAATCATTAGATAAATGCTCCCTCAGTAAACATTTAACAGGTATTCATGGTAAAAGACGACTTAAAACAAAGTTCAATTCTCTTTGAAAGAAATAAGCGCCGGGTCTCCAATAAGCGCCGGGCCTCTAATAAGCGCCGGGGGGTAAAGGGGTGCTGAAAAAATAAGCGCCCGGGCGCTTATTAGAGGAAATACGGTACGTTCTGAGGACGTCGTGACAACGTAACCGTAGCGATATGTTGAATATTCTTTATCTTTGCGTGTTTTCCTTGATAGACAATATTTCATTGTATTTATAATCGAATGGAGAGATCAAGCAAGCTAAGCTTACAAAACATAAGTGATGTAACTATACTAACTATCATTTCGGACTCTAATTGAATGAGAATATGTCATTACTGTTCTTACGACTGAAATATTTTGTATTTCATTAATCAAAGTTTTATCGGATTTCTGGGTTTAAAGAAAACAAAATGAGACATGTAGGCCTACATCTTTAACTGTATGTCAAATGATTTACGACTACACTTTTGGAAATGCATTAAGTTAGGCCTAAGACTTGAAGTGAGAATGCATGGTTGTGGGCTAACTAACTATTCGAGACAAGGAAGTACCCGATAAACTAAAAATTGTTGCAACTGAAATAGGAAAGATTTATATTTATTAACTATTTTCCCGGCGTTTATAAATATATTGCGATTGGTGGTTGCCTTGCAAAACTGAGACCATGAGAGCAACTCCGTGAGTTGTGTGGGGTCCCATTCTTATGACCAACTTTATAAACAGTGTCATTTGATCAGGTAGTATCGAGTGTCGAAAGAAACTCACATTTTAAAGCTAAGCGACTTTTTATAGTAGGCCTAACAATAAGAAGGTTTGATTTGCTATTGTGATCGAAAACCGGACAATGACGCGAGTCAATTAGTCAAACTTAATATTTTTAAAACTTATCGAAAACAATCAGAATGGCATTAAGGAGTTGATAGTGATCGATTAGTTATATAACTAATCTATTTAAATTTGTGAATTTATGACTATAATAATATAATATGTGACTGTTTTCAGATTTTCAATTAAAACAGGTTTTTATCCCATGATTTGTGTGTTGGATTATTTGATATATAATGATTTTTATCATATACGTTTATATTAAATCAATAATTCGAATACTTATAAATATGTAATGAAAAATATAATTAATTATATATTCATCTTTCTTTTGTGATTACATAAATTTTGGTATAGTTTTCCTTCTGTAAACGTTATCAGGACGTTGTGAGGACGTTAGACATTACGTGACATTACAACGTTAAAGTTACGTAAAAAGTACGTACAATCTATCGTTGTAACAACGTTGGGGAATGACGTTATATTTCACGTACTTAGTACGTCTCAGATACGTATCAAAATAACGTAAACAAAATAAAGGGTTTCACTAGACCTTTGGGCAAATATAACTGTAAGTCCTCTCTCGTTTTAGTATTTCAAGGGTTAATGTGGATTTATTTTTCATATTTCTCAATAACTTTCCTTGATTTATGTGCTGTAAAAACTTCGTAATCAGGACGTTGTGAGGACGTTAGACTAGACGTCGCAATACTACATAATAGTTACGTAATAAGTAGGCCCTACGTAGAACACAACGTCGGAACAACGTTGAGAAATTACGTTATGTTTTACGTCCGAAGTACGTACCAGCGACGTCCAAAAACTACGTTACCAAAACACGACCTTCCTACAACGTCGTATCTACGTCCTGTGTTAGCTGGGCAGGAACATTAACCAGGAATGTTACACAGGAACATTAAGCAGGAATGTTACACAGGAACATTAACCAGGAATGTTACACAGGAACAATAATCAGGAATGTTACACAGGAACATTAAGCAGGAATGTTACACAGGAACATTAACCAGGAATGTTACACAGGAACATTAACCAGGAATGTAACACAGAAACATTAACCAGGAATGTTACACAGGAACATTAACCAGGAATGTTACACAGGAACATTAAGCAGGAATGTTACACAGGAACATTAACCAGGAATGTTACACAGGAACATTAAGCAGGAATGTTACACAGGAACATTAACCAGGAATGTTACACAGGAACATTAAGCAGGAATGTTACACAGGAACATTAACCAGGAATGTTACACAGGAACATTAATCAGGAATGTTACACAGGAATATTAACCAGGAATGTTACACAGGAACATTAACCAGGAATGTTACACACCCAGCTAACAAATCTATGTTGTAATAACGTTGTCACAACGTCCACTTTTCGTTGTCATTACGTACTTTCTGACGTTGTGACAACGTAATTGTGTAGACTCCCAAACAGATTGCTACAACGTGGTTTTTCTACCTGAATACGACGTTGTGGGGACGTTGAAACAACGTCATGTTTTACGTTTTTATTACGTAGATTTCTGACGTTGCCACAACGTAATTTTGTAGACTCCCAAACAGGTTGCTACAACGTGGTTTTTCTACCTAAATGCGACATTCTGGAGACGTCACAAAGACGTCATATTTTACGTTTTCCTTACGTAGATTTAAAATGTTGTCACCATGTCATTTTGTAGACACCCAAACACGTTGCTACAACTTGATTTTCTTCGTTAATATGGTACATAAGTACATTTCCACATTCGTTTCGTATAAGCAGTATTCAAAAGCAATAATACCAGGCACTTTGTTCGACGTGAAAGGGAAAAAACAAGATGTATATTTAAATACCAACAATCTAATTGAAATGTTCTTACAATATTATCAAAAACAAACAAATTATACAATCATTCATATGGGCAATTATACCAAAAAGGTGTAATATTTGTTAAAACCTGCCTGGCATAAATTGTATTGAATACAAGTCCACGGGAGATCATTGAACTGAAACAATTAATCAGAATAAACAGATAATAGATAACAAATAAGATGTTTGTTCAATGTTGTTTATTTCACATTACTATAAGAAAGGTGAGTGAGTGTCTCCAATACTCTTCATCTGTCAAACGTTCGATATGAATGTCATCAAGACCAACCTTTGGCGCCTTTTGGTAATAAAGCTTCCTCCTGTGAAAATAAATTAAAAATGCCAGTTATTAAAGACAGATTATCATTACCATAACAATACCACTCATGCATATAAAATTGATAACACTTAAAATGGTCTTCGTTTCAATTGAATTAACTGCTTTAAAATTCATAAAGTAGATAATAGGTAATTATTTGTAAAATCATCTAAAACTGTTACACTGCTTATATCAATATACCCGTGAGTGACTCAAGTCCTGCATCAAAATCAAATACTCAGAATTAGTGCTTAACTAATTAATAGTAAATATCAAATATAGCCGCAAGCGGCGACAACAGGATTCAGCCGCATCAACAGCGTGTTCAGTACAAAGATAAACATGTCAGGAGTCATTCCTGAAAGTTTCATCAAGTTCTGTCAACACGTTTAACTTCAGGAGACTTTTTAGCATTTTTTTTTTCTGACCTTTTTTCTATCGATTTTGAGTCACTTGATACTTAACGTTAAAGCCTGTATTTGTGTATGTACTTTGATAAACATAAATTTCAACCATTTTGACCATTTTGAGCTCCTTGATGTGTTGTTTAGGTCTAAAATACGATTTCCAGCTGCTACATGCTTATTCACAGAGCCCACAAATACATAGTAACAAATTGTCAGTATAAAAAACATGACAAATGTGAAAATACAGAAGCAAATTTGTCAAAGAAAACCAATTTAAATTTTATACTTGTTTTCAATTTCAAAACAAAAGCAAAGCCTAGCAATATGAGCTGGAGCGCGTCAATGCCCGTGTTTTGCGAGAAAAGCATGCATCCCGCTTTTCAATCCATGAATGAACTCATGGACGACTACTTCGGGGGGTGTTGCATAAATGTTTTTCTTTTCATCTTCAAATGGAGGAATCTGGGCATAGAAACACCAAAGAGCAGTTGAGATGTGGGAAGAGATATGCATAAAAAATAATGAAAGACGTTTGCTGAGACGCGATCACTTGGTTGTTGGTTTGAAGGAAATTAGAAAAGGGATGCGCGGAGCCTCTCAATTTGGTTTACTATAAAAGTAAACAAAGCTAATAGCAAGATTCAGAAAGTACAAACATCATTGTTCCATGTAAAATACAGTGACATTTTGATTCCTGGCACAATCCTGACATAACAGGGCGTGGACGCACAGTTATTGAAAAAAAGGAGGGGTGCTCTTTCAGACGCGTAATGATACAAAAAAAATGCCATATATGGAGACACCTTATAAGGGTTGATACTACGATAGCGTAGTGAAAACCGATCTCCATGTAAATTTCTTACTATCAAAGTTGTGAACCCCCATCCTTCTTTCGCACTCGTTTCTCTTGAACGGGGTGGCGAAATTTCAAATGATTTATACCATTGCAAAGGGCGAAGAACCAGCTTCAATCCAATGTGTCATTTGTACATTTGAACGAAAAAGTAAAGAAACGGTAAACGATGCGACATCTGTCTCAAACATCAAGTTTTATCTCGAGATGACTGAGGTACTTGTCTTTCAGCATTGATATATCCCGAACCAATAAAGATATGTTCATATTCTTTCCACCAGTGTGTAGAGGAGAGAATTGTCTAAATTTGCATTTATATTATGGTTATGAGCATGAAAACGTATAGAAATGGTGAGCGATGTCGCGAATAACACATTTTCCATCAGAATGAGCAATGCCCTTGCGCCCTTTTTACATGTACCTCCCGAACCAATAAAGATATCGGCATATTATTTTCACCAGTGAATAGAGGAGAGATTTGTCTTTATATGCATACATTATTTGTTTATGAGCATGAAAAAGTAAAGAAATGGTGAGCGATGCGACATCTGCCGCAAAAATATCACATTTTCCATCCAAATTAGCAATCCCCTTGCGCCCTCTATGCATGTACCTCCCGAACCATTAAAGATATCTAGTTCATATTTTTTTCACCAGTGAATAGAGGAGAGATTTGTCTTTATATGCATACATTATTTGTTTATGAGCATGAAAAAGTAAAGAAATGGTGAGCGATGCGACATCTGTTGCAAATATCAAACTTTATCTCAAGAAATAGATAATTTAGCTTAATACTCTCGGTTTACTGTTTATATTTTTATAATGAGGTACTACACAAAGTATTTGTGTCTTTAACAAGCGCATCCATTGATGTATAGTATGTTAAGATGACTTTAATAGTAAAGGAGTAACGTTTTTTTTTTAAACTTTGCTGAAAACTGTGAAAAGTTAATATTTTTAGAACTCTACTCGATGTTAGTCTCCTCAGGCCTTTAACTATCGACTTTTTATAATGTAATGTAGCATAGCAAATGTTGTACTTGAAATAGCGCGTGTGTAGGTGTAATAAATTGTAAGATAGCTTAATCAGTAAGGTAGTTGTGGATATTTAACACACGCATTTTGAGTTTTTTTACTTATCTTATGTAATTTGACACAACGCAACGGCAACAAATGAATGTTCACGAACGAATTAATTCTTGTATCTTAAAGACCTTGGTAATGTCTAACTATAAACATGTCAGGCGTCATTCCTGAAAGTTTCATGACTTTTTGTTAATGCATAAAGTTCCTAGAACATTTTTAGAAAATTATCAATCAAGCAATTCTCTAACTGAATGGGCCTTTAGAAGAGATTTTACGACGCTTCTCTGCATTTCACTGTATTTTTGTCAGCGACTAACTGTTATAAAATGTACCTTGCATTGTCACTATTGGAGACATTAAACCAATATTACATGTCTGTAGTGCCAGTGAATGACTGCTGTGAGTATTTGAGGCAAGTAATGCAGTATGCATTATTCATGGCATAGATCAGTCCTGTTCTGCTGATGCGTTCAGCTTCAGGAGCATTTTTAGCATTTTTCTTTTTTTCCGACCTTTTTTTCTATCGATTTTGTTCATAAATTCTGAACGAAATTGACTGTTTGCGATCAATATTTTGACAGATTCCTATTGTATGTATATTTATCTTACATTCCTGAAAAAAGTGCATAATTCTGAGTCCCACTTTTTGAGTAACCGCCCTTTGAAAATGACACCTTGTACTAAGTCATCCAACTTTGAACATTTATAGAAAAAAAACTATATAAGATACAGTCTTCGAATTATTCAAGTGCAATGCCCAATGCTCCAGCTACAACATACCAAAGTTACAGCACTTTAGTGCAAGTATCTTCAGAGAAAAAGATCTTCAAAGGTGCATTGGGTCCGGAAATTCTGAAAAGTTGAAAAATCCAATATGCCGACCAAACAACGTGACCTACGACTTCGTCATGATACTTTTTTTTGCGTAGAATATCCTTGCGCACCCTCTCATAGAAAAATCGTGAAAATCTTTGGTCACGTTTTTGTTTTATCTGCATTTGAAAATATTTTTTTTCTACAACAAATCAAACTTTGAAGGTTTCGCTACACATTAATTATGCATTATGCAGTATGCATTATTCATGGCATAGATAAACATGTCAGGAGTCAGTCCTGAAGATTTCAGCAAGTTCTGCTGACGTGTTAAGCTTCAGGAGCATTTTTAGCAATTTCCGACATTTTTTCTGTCGACTTTGATAAAACATTCTGAACGAAAATGATTGTTCGCGATCGATGTCTTGACAGATTCCTGTTGTATATATACTAGTCTTACATTCCTGAAAAAATTGCATAATTCTGAGTCCAACTTTTTGAGTTATCGCCCTTTGAAAGTTGCACATTGTACTAAGTCACCCGACTTTGAACGCTTCTAGAGAAAAAACTATTTGAGATACAGTCTTCGATGGAACCAAACTTTAATGTCCAATGCCTCAGCTACAACAAAAAACAAGTTTCAGCTCTCTGTAGCAAGTATCTTCAGAGGAGAAGATTCTCAAAGGTGCATGGGGTCCGGAAAATCTGAAAAGTTGAAAAATCCAATATGGCGGCCAAACCACGTGACCTACGACTTTGTCATGATTTCCTTTTTTTCTTAGAATGTCATTATCTATCTCTGTGCAAAATTTCAAGTCTCTAGGTGCATTTTGAAAAATTTTCCCATGTTAATTTTTCGATTTTGGATTCGAACTGGACCTTTTATTTATCGACCGATTTCGCCCAAAAGTTTAGCAGATCCTCTTCTCATAGAGGACTATCAGTGTACAAAATGTCACTGTTATAGCATCAGCCGTTTTGGCTAAATGCTGTCCACAAAATCGGTGGAATAAAATAATAAAACACGCCAATAACAATAAGGATTCAGCCTGAAAGGCTGAATCCTTAATAACCATTTATAGTTTACCACTGAGTCCTGCATCAAATATTCGAGAATTTCTGACAGGGCATATAAAGATTAAGCTGTGTTTGGCGAAATGAATATTTTGATCGTGGTATTTTTTAAAGAACTTTAACAACAAGTCCCTTGACTCAGTATTTTGTAGATTTATCACTGTGAACCATTTTCACTCCAAAATTAATATCTGGATGATAAGTTTGTATGGTATTACCTGATAAAAAACTCGATTGTTCCATCCCTGTTCAGTTATTATGCGGCGTCCCTTGATCTCTCATTTCTCAGGCAATCTGTCAGTCAGTCAACTGTAAAATGGAAATAACCAAAATTAAACAATCTCGATTTTTTGTTAAGACAAAAGCAGCCAAGCAGGGGCAATGGGCCATGTTGCACATTGGATAAAAAAATGTCCCATCAACAATTTGAAATTTACTATTGAATGATGAAAAGGAAATTATTGCCCACTAGAAAATAAGAAAAGCACCGAAAAGCATGAAAATGGCCCGTTGTATAAGATGTCTTTCCTAATCCCGGTATGTCACAAACTGATTTACACAATAACAGTGCTATGAGTTAGGAATTGATAGCTGTAATTATTGCAGAGAGTTGTTATTATTACTGATTTGTTATGTAGCTTATACTAGTATTATATATACACCACTCACAAAATGTTATTTCGAAAAGCATACAAGTGACCTAAGGCAAGCCGTAACATTCAGTAATAAATTAGATTAATACCGTGAAGCACAAACGCAGTAAACAGCTTTCTAGAAGAATTTCATTGAGATTGTCAAATATTCACACTCTTCTAGCACATTTCTTATCCATTTTGTAAAATAAACGAAAAACTTAGAATTATAATGATTTTTACCTGCTAGTTTACTGTTAATATAATGCAGTTGAAATACATTAAAATTCATAAAATTAAATATCAACTTTTTTATCGAAATCATGGGATCTATTACACATCTTCGTTGAATTGTAAACGTTTAGATAATTGTTTATTTCAAATTAGCTGTGACCCTTCACCCGATGCTCCCATGATAAAATTCCTATCGTAGTATGATATTTTATGCATGTATCGCCGTGGAATTCCGGTTCTTCAAAAGGAAACATCCCGCAGCGAAATTAAAATCTTTGTTACCCATACGAATTAAGCTATCTAAAAAAATACTCAGATATTCCATAACTGAAATATGACATAATTTCTGTACTCTATCACGTTTATGTCGTACAGAAGAATAATTTTCAATGACTTGGTACAGGCTTCGCACAATTTCTCCAAAAACAAATTGTAAGGCTTTTTTTTGGCAAAATTAAGGCCAATAATTCAAACCGATGAGATCAAGCATGAGTGGTGTTCATAATTGCTGTTTAATTACATATATACGGTACATACATTGGAAACGTGACCCTTAAAGCACCATAATAAACTTATTTACAAATATGCACACTCATAATTTCAATTAATTTGATTAAATTTCTAAAATAAAAGATAAAAGATTAAATAGAACTATTAATAAATTAGGATGTAGCTGGGATGATTCATTACAAATATTCAAAACTTTATCAGGATCCGACGGAAAGTCTATGGAAACAACGTCAACGTCCGAATTAGATCGAGAAACTCTACCTGCAACCCCACTGGATATGTGCGAGGCTACAGCATTCTGCGACAGAACACGTTGTGACAGCTAGCTCCTTGCCAACATTTAGGCCAGGGCTAGTGTCACAATCTGTTATTTAATCACCAAAACTTTGTTTAACCTCACTGTAAATATCTGCACCGCTGCTCCGCAGCGCACACACAGAAGTGGTAAAAATCTTCACATATGAAGGATACTACTATACTTGGAAGAAGAAGAAGAAGAAGAAGTTTCGGTCTACGTCCGAATATAACTGGCACGGTCTGTAGCTAAACTGTCTGAAAGTCTGTGAAAACATCGCAAAGAAGCCTCAAGTGACTGTATCATTCAACGTACGTTTTAGAAATTTTACGATGATACAAGAATACTTGTGTGAATAAACTGTAGTGTTTTGAGCATTGCTAGCAAAACGAGGCTTGCAATTATCAAAACAACAAGCTTGTACCGAGTGAACTTTGAAACAGCTGATCGTCAATGATCAAATAGTTTCCAAACTCCTCACTACTCATGTGACGAAACCACGTCATACAAGTCAGTTGAGCGGTTCGCGGTGAGGAGTTTGTCCGTGTTTTCTTTCTAGATCTAGTGCCTTTGTCACAGGATTTTACATATTATGCATGAATACCGTAAATCGGTTATTGTCGATTCGAACTAAAACATAAATTACAGTGAATGTAGATGATAAAAAATTGCAATACAATAGAAACGAAATGTACAGTACACGTACTTTCAGCCTGAACTGTACTGTACGGTGACTGCAATTTTTAAAATTCAAGTCACATCGGCTACTCCAATTTGTTTCGAATGCTTTTGTTGAAATAACAGGTATTCAAAGCTTCATTTAAACTTTCTTTACTGACATAATGTTTTAACGAAATTGGGTACTTACCTTCGATAGGGAAAGTAAATCCTTTGCCGGTAAATTAGAAAAACACTGTCTTGCGTGTAACGACTCTTCAAGCTTACGCGACATCAAACATGGCGACGATAATGACGTCATAACTAAAAATGATGACGTCAGAGGATTTTGTGTTGGCGCGTAAAGACAAAAATAGATTTCAAAGTCCACAAGTCAGCAAGCTTTATATTATTTATTTATTAAAGAAGAATATTACCCATACGGGCGAGGATACACGAGTGGATATTTTTTTGATATCCGCACATGTGCTTTTTAGTGATTCTCAACGTTGATTGGTCGGTTCCTAAGAGAATGAAAGACGATTGGTCGACGGAACTATTTTCAAGTTTCATTGATAAATCGAACGTGTCGAACGTATGTCGATTAGGTTAAAAATAAAATCGTAGAACGATGAATATTACTGTACATCATATAACTTACAGGTTGATATTTAAACGCAGTATTATTTGAAACTATTCATCTACGTGTTAAGTTTCATTGTGATCTCAAGATTGTGCTTTTTCCAAAGGTTCGGTAAGCGCTGTCTGTTTGTAAACAAACATGGCTGCCATCGAAAATTCATGAAATCTATCCAAGCACAAGAATTTCACTGATCCATTAGTAATTATTAACACATAAAAACCACAGGGACTCAAATTCAATACATACATTCATGAAAGCAATAACTTTTACAAATCAACATACTCATAGTTGATCAGCCCTAAGAACAATCCTACCGTGATTACAGGCCGATTAGAGTTATCGTTCTTGACACTTGCTACGTGAATGAAAGTAACGTCGAAAGAAACAAATGTTGTTCAAACTTCAGATTATTTGATTATCCTGACATACAGACTTGTTTTGGTGCATTCTTTGAAAGTTTCTCTTAAAGATATTGCCATTTTTATCAAGTATAGTTTAAAAAAATTGACAGGTTTTTGACATTTTCGTTACAACATTGTGCCGTCAACAACACATCACAGTGGTAGTACGGCGTGACGATCGACTGATTCAAATACTTATTATCTTTATCAAATAATGTTGTTTGTTAAGAGTTTTATGTGTGTAAATTTGTTAAATGTTGAAAAGTGTATTATATCATTCAGGGACATTATTTTCGTCATTTTCGTATTGTTTTGAAACTGAACTAGATTCCGATGCGTTGTTGACTAATTCACTCTGGAGATGTTTGGTTGGACACGCGTATGAATACTGATCAGCTGATTGGTATCACTTACTACAGCATTACTACGATTTCTCAATCGCATTTTTTCAGTCGTTTTTAATCATATTTCATTACAAATGGGTAATATATAGAATAACCAACTCGGTACGAGTGATTACGGGATATCTGCCCTCGTCAAAATAATGTTCAGTCGCTCGCCAAGGCTCGCGACTATGAACATTATTTCGACTCGGGCAGATATCCCATAATCACTCGTACCTCGTTGGTTATTCTCTAAGTATTGTGTTCAAACATTATAAAAAGTAATGCATCATTGAATTAAAAATCTTAACTTTACCTAATCAAGTCTAAGATATTACCTCCACATTTAGCAAAATCCTTAAATTTTGTTTATTAATCACATTCAATTGTCATCAATCTATTCTAAAATTTTAATTAATTTGGGGCCTTAGGCCTAGAGTGTTTTAAAGGCCAGGGCTATTTAATCTTTTTATGTCGGAACGCATGAACTAGGAAAATATAACAATGATTAACCAGAAAAAATTCAATTAGGCCTAGAAAAGATAGGCCTAGCTCACGTCGCTAGGACGTTGTGAGGACGTCTTGACAAATGAATTACCGTATTTCCTCTAATAAGCGCCGGGTCTCCAATAAGGGCCGGGCCTCTAATAAGCGCCGGGGGGTCATAGGTAGTTGAGAAAATAAGCGCCGGGCCTCTTATAAGCGCCGGGTCTCTAATAACCGCCGGGTCCTAATCATTAGATAAATGCTCCCTCAGTAAACATTTAACAGGTATTCATGGTAAAAGACGACTTAAAACAAAGTTCAATTCTCTTTGAAAGAAATAAGCGCCGGGTCTCCAATAAGCGCCGGGCCTCTAATAAGCGCCGGGGGGTAAAGGGGTGCTGAAAAAATAAGCGCCCGGGCGCTTATTAGAGGAAATACGGTACGTTCTGAGGACGTCGTGACAACGTAACCGTAGCGATATGTTGAATATTCTTTATCTTTGCGTGTTTTCCTTGATAGACAATATTTCATTGTATTTATAATCGAATGGAGAGATCAAGCAAGCTAAGCTTACAAAACATAAGTGATGTAACTATACTAACTATCATTTCGGACTCTAATTGAATGAGAATATGTCATTACTGTTCTTACGACTGAAATATTTTGTATTTCATTAATCAAAGTTTTATCGGATTTCTGGGTTTAAAGAAAACAAAATGAGACATGTAGGCCTACATCTTTAACTGTATGTCAAATGATTTACGACTACACTTTTGGAAATGCATTAAGTTAGGCCTAAGACTTGAAGTGAGAATGCATGGTTGTGGGCTAACTAACTATTCGAGACAAGGAAGTACCCGATAAACTAAAAATTGTTGCAACTGAAATAGGAAAGATTTATATTTATTAACTATTTTCCCGGCGTTTATAAATATATTGCGATTGGTGGTTGCCTTGCAAAACTGAGACCATGAGAGCAACTCCGTGAGTTGTGTGGGGTCCCATTCTTATGACCAACTTTATAAACAGTGTCATTTGATCAGGTAGTATCGAGTGTCGAAAGAAACTCACATTTTAAAGCTAAGCGACTTTTTATAGTAGGCCTAACAATAAGAAGGTTTGATTTGCTATTGTGATCGAAAACCGGACAATGACGCGAGTCAATTAGTCAAACTTAATATTTTTAAAACTTATCGAAAACAATCAGAATGGCATTAAGGAGTTGATAGTGATCGATTAGTTATATAACTAATCTATTTAAATTTGTGAATTTATGACTATAATAATATAATATGTGACTGTTTTCAGATTTTCAATTAAAACAGGTTTTTATCCCATGATTTGTGTGTTGGATTATTTGATATATAATGATTTTTATCATATACGTTTATATTAAATCAATAATTCGAATACTTATAAATATGTAATGAAAAATATAATTAATTATATATTCATCTTTCTTTTGTGATTACATAAATTTTGGTATAGTTTTCCTTCTGTAAACGTTATCAGGACGTTGTGAGGACGTTAGACATTACGTGACATTACAACGTTAAAGTTACGTAAAAAGTACGTACAATCTATCGTTGTAACAACGTTGGGGAATGACGTTATATTTCACGTACTTAGTACGTCTCAGATACGTATCAAAATAACGTAAACAAAATAAAGGGTTTCACTAGACCTTTGGGCAAATATAACTGTAAGTCCTCTCTCGTTTTAGTATTTCAAGGGTTAATGTGGATTTATTTTTCATATTTCTCAATAACTTTCCTTGATTTATGTGCTGTAAAAACTTCGTAATCAGGACGTTGTGAGGACGTTAGACTAGACGTCGCAATACTACATAATAGTTACGTAATAAGTAGGCCCTACGTAGAACACAACGTCGGAACAACGTTGAGAAATTACGTTATGTTTTACGTCCGAAGTACGTACCAGCGACGTCCAAAAACTACGTTACCAAAACACGACCTTCCTACAACGTCGTATCTACGTCCTGTGTTAGCTGGGCAGGAACATTAACCAGGAATGTTAAACAAGAACATTAACCAGGAATGTTACACAGGAACATTAACCAGGAATGTAACACAGGAACAATAACCAGGAATGTTACACAGGAACATTAAGCAGGAATGTTACACAGGAACATTAAGCAGGAATGTTACACAGGAACATTAAGCAGGAATGTTACACAGAAACATTAACCAGGAATGTAACACAGGAACATTAAGCAGGAATGTTACACAGGAACATTAAGCAGGAATGTTACACAGGAACATTAACCAGGAATATTAAACAAGAACAATAACCAGGAATGTTAAACAAGAACATTAAGCAGGAATGTTACACAAGAACATTAAGCAGGAATGTTAAACAAGAACATTAACCAGGAATGTTACACAGGAACATTAACCAGGAATGTTACACAGGAACATTAAGCAGGAATGTTACACAGGAACATTAAGCAGGAATGTTACACAGGAACATTAAGCAGGAATGTTACACAGGAACATTAAGCAGGAATGTTACACAGGAACATTAACCAGGAATATTAAACAAGAACAATAACCAGGAATGTTAAACAAGAACATTAAGCAGGAATGTTACACAAGAACATTAAGCAGGAATGTTAAACAAGAACATTAACCAGGAATGTTACACAGGAACATTAACCAGGAATGTTAAACAGGAACATTAAGCAGGAATGTTACACAGGAACATTAACCAGGAATGTTACACAAGAACATTAAGCAGGAATGTTACACATGAACATTAACCAGGAATGTAACACAGGAACATTAACCAGGAATGTTACACAAGAACATTAAGCAGGAATGTTACACAAGAACATTAAGCAGGAATGTTACACATGAACATTAACCAGGAATGTAACACAGGAACATTAACCAGGAATGTTACACAAGAACATTAAGCAGGAATGTTACACAAGAACATTAAGCAGGAATGTTACACAGGAACATTAACCAGGAATGTTACACAAGAACATTAAGCAGGAATGTTACACAGGAACATTAAGCAGGAATGTAACACAGGAACATTAACCAGGAATGTTACACATGAACATTAAGCAGGAATGTAAAACAGGAACATTAAGCAGGAGTCTTTGGATTTGGTATCCAATAGCTTACAGTTATTTTTATATAGAATGCATAAACTATGTAAAACAAATTAAGGTTGTCTTACTTTTACAAGCCGACCCATTCAGTACCGGCTTGTATCCCTCTTGACACTGACAGCTGCCCGTTATACAGCCCACTCCTTGTCCTTCGCATACCTGTCTCGAGCTGCAGGGGGACCCCAGTCCTGCTTTCTCTACTGTCGATAAATAGAGGATACTTAATGCTGTTTTCTAAATACAAGGTTTATTTGATCGAGTGTCGTGGGTAAAGTTGATATTTCACGAGTGGTGCAAATGGAGATTATTCGAAAACGAAATGTGTCAAGGAGTTATAAGTTTTGTATGACCGGAGCGATAGCGATGGTATTTATAAATGTGCATGGTTTTTGTTAATTCTGGCAAAAAATTGCCAGAGGAAATGCGTCATTTGACTTACGAAGCTACTGTAAAGCCTGCATTGTTAGTTATAGTATCATGACACAGTTATAAACATTACAGCTAGTTTAAAAGAGATTGGTTTCGTTTTAATGGGAACAAAAGACGTAATTGACATAAACAGTAGCCCTAGATTATTATCTTTTTAATTCATAGAGCTGATTTGAGTTCTCTTCCCGCTTCGGGAACAAAGAATGTAACAAGCATGAACTTGAGAGCGAAAATTAAACTCTCTGGTCTATTCTCTTTTGAGCTTCACAAAACTTACCACAAAGAGTAAACAAACCATATCTTGAAATCTTCTCAATATTTTCCTGTTGCAATATACACATATTGTAGCTCCTTTCCAAAATTAGGATCTTCGTTATTTAAAGATTTAACAGTTAATTTCAAATCTTAACAATATAGTTCAAAATCACTTAAGCTTTGCTTAGCTCAGAGGCTGTTTCTGCGAATAAAACTATATCATCGGCATTGAGTAGTGAAGCAATTGAAGCTAGTGAAATGTTGTAAAGCATGTTAACGTGTGTCATGATATTCGAAATGAAACCCTTGACAATACCATTATACCTGCCGTGAAGATACAACACTTTTCTCCAATTAAGTCAGCAGGAAGTTTTTCACCATCTTTCCTGGACAGACAGAAGCACATTCCCGAGGTTCTAAAGTCTTTCGTGAAGCCTTCGCTGCCATGTCTTTCCTCCACATAGGTGAAACCGAGGCTCTGTTCAAGAAGTGTACATCTACATGAACAGCTTATCAGAGACTTGGTCCTCGTCCTCTGACACACCAAATAGTCCTGATGACTCGGCAGGACTAAACAGTGAGCCGTTAAAATTACCAACGCCATTCTTAATAGTTAATAATAATAATAATAATAATAAGTCTTCTTATATGGCGCCAATAATCCAATCAACTTGTGGTTGCTCTAGGCGCTACATTAGATAAAAGTCAAACTGAGTGATACTTCCTGAACAGGAATGTCTTTATCTGGGTTTGAAAGGAAGTGAGGGAAGGACAGTTCTATATGGAGAGAGGCAGTGATGTGGCGGCAGTGAAAGCGAATCGTCTGTGTCCGAAGGATTTTAGTTCTGTATCGACAAGCTCATATGGGTTTTGTCAATCATTAATCAATGTTTCTCTATGACATCCTGCGTTGTAAGACATTTCATTTTCAAGATTTCGTTTTCCTTTCCTTTTGAATATTTAATGATAAAGATAAAGTATAGATATAAGAAAGGTTCATATAGATGTTCATAAATCATAATTACACTATGAAGGCCTTCTTTGTGAGACCTGTCATTCGTTTTCTAAAATCAATCGCCTCTCAGTAACACTGTGTATAACCGTACACCGGAACTAGCGAGGTGTACGGTGGAGAAATGTTGCTAGCGAGGAGCCGAAATCGAAAGTTAGGTAATATTATAGTTCATATCTTTCAAATAATCAACATCATGTGGTTATTTTAGCACACATACTTAGTAAAATGTATGTGCTTGTCATTCTGTAACCAAGGGATAGTAACAATGACAGTTGCGAGTAATACTGTTGTTAGTAACATATTTGCTATTTCTGACTATGAACAGGATATGACATAAAATATCTATGTCTCGGAAAGCTATTGACATGATAATAACATAGAAAAAGTTGATGATGATTGCTTTTTAAGTGATCCCGTTTGCGATCACGCTCCTCGCTAGCAACATTTCTCCGCCGTACACCTCGCTAGTTCCGGTGTACGGTTATACACATTGAGTAATCAATCTACATATTTGTCTTGCTAAATCCAAGGACTCACAATCACAAATTCTTGTGAGTGCCAACAGGTTTTAATGAGTCCTCCAATATGTAAGCAAATAGAACCACATTAAAAACTTTGCTTCCCAGAACTCGCATCTCATATTTTTATGAGTCCTTTCTAAATTGTATGAGTATTTGAAGCAGGAGGCGGGACAAAGGTATCACTGCCTTTCCTGTTAAATAATCCATGGCAGAGAGATATTGGAAAGAAATAGAAAAGGCAGATCCGTTTCGGTGTCGTAAATCATACATTGCTGTCACTGTGATAAGTATTCTTTTTTTTACTTTTCCTGTCCCTTTTTTTCTGTTCTTTATTCCGTGATGGAGATTAATTTTATACGCCCTACGGAAGGCCATTGACATGTTGACATATGATTTTTAGTGATAGTGTTGATCTATTACCTTGGAATGTTACACCGGACAAACGAAAAAGACTAAATGAAGTTGAATGTCATTTAAAAAATAGAACTTTCACATTTTGAGGAGTTTAAAAAGATAAATCGTAGTTTATTGGCGTATGGTTCAGGAACGTGTTTATGTAGGCAGTTGTATCAACGAAAGGTATATTAGGTTAAATATCTTCTTTCCTTGTATCTCCTTATCACACTTCACATGCAGAGTTACTGCTCATTTCTTTAATGACAACTTATGACGGGTTTTTATGACAGATTCACTTTTGTAGTTTAACATAAAAAAAAATAATATGCATGTAAATGTAACGTTGTCGATATATGAGTTCGTATTTATAGCAAAGCCCAATATCTCATGAAATTCACTGAGTGTTTTTATCGTAAAACAATGAAACGTGTACTCGATACATTCGAGAGGGGTATTTTTTTGTGGAAACGAAATTCAGAAGGACTTTCCTATTAACAAATATATATGATTTTTACATGATAATTTCACACTTAATTTCAAATATGTTTGTGAGGTTATGATGTTAGCTGTTCATGATTTAACAATTGGACAAAGAATAAAGTATATCGCTAAAAAAAAAAAACATTCGTGAAACGAAGCCTATCATCGAAGCAACGTTCGTATAATTCATTAGTACGACAACATATTGGTGTAACTGATAACTTTTATCATTAATTATTTGTAAGAATTCTCCTCTTCTATCAATCAGGTAGTTATGTCTTAGTTTAGTTAAGTTCTTACCATAATACAATTGATTAATTCTCGCAATGCTAACTTTCCAAGATGGCGGATGAAAGCCGATCGAGTGGTGCCTTTAACCCACAAGAATCTACTGAAATCATGGAAATGGTCAGCTTTGTTAAATGGAGGTATTAATCAGTAGAGTTCGAGTCGTGGAGTGAACCGTATAATAAAATGAAAATCCAAAACCTGGACCGGAATAAGGAAACACATACTGAAAGATAATACTAATATTAATGAGGGTCCAAAATGCAAAAACTCAAATTTCGTGATTTTGTTATATAAAATTATCATTTCGATAAACATCCCGTAAAAACGTTATATCATAATGATTACATTTGACTAATGACCGAAATTTTTTCTGAAAATGTGTCTAATTGAAAAACGTTTTGGAGAAAGAAGAAAATAAGAATTTTTAAATCATTATATACCAACGAAAATTCCAGAATTGTATGTCAAGTCACCTAGCTATCTCGTCTCTACATATGTAGATAAACTTACAAATTCATCCGAAATAGTTAACTCAAAGATATTTTATTAAGAAATGATGACAAATTCAAAATGATGATGATAATGATGATATTACATAGGAAATCTTTTACAGTTAAACACTTTGGTAGGCAGCTGTTTAAATAGACTTATATACCGTCTCTGAAAACTAATAATTCTCAAAAACAACTATTTTATTAAAGATAATAAAGGAGTCTCGGAGAATCGGTGTAGTACACTGCAGATCTAGACTTGCTTTTTAAGGGCTTTGTTAGGTCCAAATAATATTAACTTCAGTCTGAATGTAAGACTACTGTTTAAAGTAAAAGTACACATGAGATAACTTAGTCTGTCATCCAAACCCTAAAGCAAAAAAAAATTAATTGATGACCAACCCAGTCTAGAAAGTTATAGCAAGTCTAGATCGATCAGCTAAAGCTTCTTCTGGGCTCAATTTTGTTTATTATACATGCATTGTCAAAAATGTTGTCAATATTGAAAAAAAATACTTCTGAGACTAAATGTAAGTCTAGGGATAACTTTACTTCATACGAAAACGGACTACAAACACACATTTTTTTAACAATCGGACCTCTGTCTGTCTCTCATACCATCTCTTAAAGCCTTATTAGGAGAAGAGAGTAACAATGATGAAACCTTTCAAGTATATAGTGCATGACACACGAGTAACACTTTTGTGTATATATAGATATACACTTCAGGAAATGAGTACTTATGTTACTATTGTGACTGTACACGGATAGTCTACACATCACAATGGCGGTGGAAGACATGCTTACTCTACTGTGGATTATATCTACAGTAACTGTACAGATCACAGCGCGTGGTAAGTTCCAGTTCATCAAATACTTGCTTGTGTAAAAGTGGGCATTTAACCCTCATAGTGCCATGGGATCACAAATGGTCCCTTCCTATCAACTTCTCAGGCCCTACGATAACGCGGGACCTTTTGTATATCCCGGTAAATAAAATATATAAAAATATAAAAACACAATTGTTAGCATATTTTTGAAGACGAACCCTCAGTTTAGATATTTGATATATCTGAATAACACTGTAACACGTACGGTAAGTATGGGTATTTTCGCCTTGTTTAATATCAGCCCTCACCAATAACAGCTTACAATCTTTGCTATCGGGATGTTTTCGGAGTCCCAAGCTTATAGAGCACGTACTTTAGAGAGTATTCCTAACCTTTGGAGAGATGTTAGTGAAATAACCACAAGTCGTTACTCAAACCTGACAATTCATGCTGGTCTCTTTCTCACGAAATATTATACTTGTTTACCGACTTAAAACTATTGTGTGATAAAGTATTGAGTATGTGCAGCTAGCATTTCACAACTTCATTATAAGGACATTCCGCATCTCTCTTGAACCAAGACGGACATACTGTCGAATAAATGTCGACTAAATGGGCAGAAGCATGGTTTGAGTCGTTATATATATTACTACTTATATGTACAGTTGTATATAGCGCCAATATTCAGCTCAGAGAAGCACGGAGTAGTTTTTTTAATCATAATTATATCCACATTTCCTCAAAATTGATGCCACATGCTCTACTTTTGTTCCAGGTTTTTATGACTTTTTAATGAAATAAATATACTGTAGACTTAGTAAATTAATTTAATGTAAGAGGAAAAGAGTGTTTTTACGCTGAAGAAAGTGAGATTTATCAATGATTTATATCGATTTCTTTAGAAAGAGTATTATCTAACATTTCTGAAGTTTCCGAAACGAGGCATTGATTGACAGCACATTGATTGAGGAAAATGAGTTTTAATAATTTATTTGTTTCAGAAATCCTATTCACGGTAATGGACAATGATGCACCGGAAAGGTTAACTGTGAATCACATTAAATTCGGATCGAATGTAACTCTGGCATGCCATTGTACAAACTGCTCGATAATAGAGTTCCTGAAAAATTCAGACGTGTATTATACAAGGTATTTCACTGGAAATACTTGCTACATAGACCGAAATCAGAGAGCCCTCAATGAGTGTCTACCTCACTCTGCCCGATTATCAATTCAGGTATACACAAACGGTTCTCAATGGCACTGTCGAGGACAAAGAATCCAGGAGGAAGACAGATCAAGATCAAGTCAAGGTCGGCAGTTCATCATCGAACTAAAAAGTAAGTAATTTGGAGGGTAGGGGTGTCTTATAAAAGGTATCCTGTAGCATTTTTAAAATTATTATATTCATTTTATGTTTCTAAATTTACTGCTTCCATTCTTTCCTTTTTACGTATCCGCTCATCCACGTCCTGGTATTATATCATTTTATCCCGATCATTAAATCAGTTTATGATGCACTTAATGAATTCACTCAAATTTAATACTTAAAGGGACCATTCGAGCGGGGTATTTTTTGTGGAAACGAAATTCAGGAGGACTTTCCTGTTTACAATTATATATGATTTTTACATGATAATTTCAGATTTAATTTTAAATATGTTTGTGAGGTTAGCATTTTAGTTGTTCAAGACTTAACAATTTGACAAAAATAGAGTATATCGCTCAAAAAATAAAAAACATCGTGAAATGAAGCCAATCATCGAAGCTACGATCGTGGAATGCATTACTACGACAAAAATGCTGTCGTAACTGATAACTTTTATTATGAATTATTTGTAAATATGCTCCTCTCCTATCAATCAAGTAGAGATGTCTTAATTTTGTTAATGAATAAGCATATTACAGCACATTTGTTTTCTCGCAATGCTAACCTTTCAAAATGGCGGATGAAAACCGATCGAGTGGTGCCTTTATGTATTGATTTGTTGAATTAAAGAAAATCGATGATGATTCGTCGTTTCTTTGACTTTTTGTCTATTTTGGGTGTTGAATATTTGTGTTTACTTCACTAGTTATTTAATTTATAAACTGTCGCTAAACACTGACCACATTTTGTATACAAAAATACACATGAATAAGGAAATTGATTGATGAAATTTTAAACCCATATATCATGGAACATAATTCTGCTGATGCTTGTATCAACGATATTCAATACCAATGAGGTCCAAAATGTGCACTATCGGATTGGGATCCGCATTTTGCTCCAAGAACTGAATTGCCTGTCAGTGTATCAAATATTCCCGTCCGTGTAGGTCCTGTCAATGCCATCTCCATATTTGTACTGGATATTTAATCAATAGCAAACATGCTGTCCAGTGTATTGGGGATTGGCAATTCGGGTGCATCGTACTTGTTTCACGTGGATAATAGTCAATCATACAAATATCATGATGTATCCTAAGATTTCAAATATTTATCTCTGAAGTGACCCTAGTTTATTTCATGACAGAGTTTTTGGTAATTTGGTTGCTTGAGTATTTCCATATTTATTATTTGTATATCTTTTGAAGTGAAACTCGTATAAAGAATCTGTGTGTTTTTAATTTTACAGATGCCAAAGAGACTTCTACAGATTTAATGAAGACAACAACAACAACCACTGGTCAAATGACGAGCAGCCCAGGGATACCAGACCCGACAGAAAACAACCAAAATACAATTATAACAATCGCTGTAGTTGTTTCTGTTCTTGTCGTGTTGTTGTTGGTTATCACTGTAATACTTTGTCTCAAGAAGAGGAAACAAGAATTAGGTAAGTTTTTTTTTCTCAATGATTCATTTACGTTGATGTACCGGATCTTGCAATCTTTTAGAAATTGTTATACATACCTAGCTGCGTTTCTGATCTGAGAAGTGTTCTATGGGAGTCGGGCCAGGTGACCTTCGTTGTGACTCTTTGTCGTCAATTTACTTGTCCATCTAAATATAGAATTTAGCCGACAGTTTGCGTATGCCGAAGTTAATTGGCTGAGTGCAGAGGTCAGCTCAATCATTACTCAGATAAGAAGCTTTGCGAGGTACGAATATTAAGTTAAAACAACTTATTATGATATGATTGTTGATCGTGTGGTGCAAGGACATCTAATCGTAAACAGATACGATACGTATTTTTGATGTTACTTATTTGGCCCTTTTATAAAATAGTATGACCAAAATGCCATATATCACACCTGAAATGCTTCGATAAAAATGGAAAAACAGTCATCGGTATGTGCAGATGCAAAACCCCAACCAATTAAACACACTCATTTAAACAATGAACTGTCTTTCTTAATATCTTTTCAAAAGTGACTTAAGAGCTAGATGTTAGCATAGATACGTAGTCCGATTCCAATCTTTAATCCCTTAATCTCTACTTAAATTTTTGTCAAGATTCTGAACCAAGATTTTTCTTGCAAAAAGTGAGTATTTTAAGTTAAAATCACAACAATGTTCTATCTTTATCTTAGTCAGTCGACTGAACAGCACAGGCCCAACCTATGCGAGCGAAGTTAAAGAGACTCCGGAATCGAGATCATCTGTGTGTGGTAAGGATCTTTTTCATTATTTTGCCAAAAAAACTCAATTCCCGTAGCGCATGCTTCATCGGGCCGATAACAATGGTGTCAGTCTCATTTCAGTATGGTGTGGAATAAAAAAGATTACTGAACGACCGATATCCGTTAGATAACATTCTTTATTACTCTCCCGTTGAAGATATCGCTGTTTAATAAATCTACAATGTTATTACACATTGTGTAATAAAATCGCGCGCTGACAGAATGACGTGACGTAATGATGACGTCACAATTGTTAAGTATGACGTCATAATGTCAGCGGGCCGGCCAAACAAGTAATAAATAAAATACTAAACTCGGTCACGTTTCATAACATTTTTATGAAACTCGTGAATGGTATAGGTATTTAACTCGCTTTCGCTCGTTAAATACCAACCCATTCATACGGTTCATAAATATGTTATATCTATATATATCTTTATTCAATACTCAGAGGCCCCAGGCCTATAGTACATTATATAGAGGATATCTGTCAAGTATTGACGGATATTCTATTTATTATATGATTTTACCATTGTAATTACGTCCGAAAAGGTCATTTTCACGCCGAGCGGCCGCTAGGAACAGCCCGTCACCACAGTAACACTGTGACGTCATAAGCCAATTCGCCGCGTGAGACCATTGTTTTATGACGTCAAATTATATCAGTCAACGTTCGCAGTGAAAATATAAGTTATTTTCACTGTAGCTTGATAGACAGTTTATTTCACTGATAAATCCCAGTATTTCACTGCTCGCCATATAATAAATAGTATTATACAGTTTAATATACATATAAATGTGTTTTACACAAACAAAAAACCATAATGAAATGTGATTCAGTGTTACTACTGTCTCCTAATTTCAAATGCGTGGTATATAAACATTGCAAGATTCTGTATTTCTAACAATTTTTTACAGTTTAATAAATACGAGAATTTATCTTTAGATGGATGGACATAATAGAAGTCTTTGAGATATTTTTTACGTAGTTCATTATAAAAAGGACACACAAGCAAAAAATGGTATTCATCTTCCAAGAGGTTATTATTGCACGATTTACATATTCTCTCTTCTCTTTTTATGTTAAGAAATCTGCCTTTTTCAATCAATAAATCATGCGAGAAACATCTGAAGCGTGCTAAACTTACTCTGAATTTTCTTATAGTAACACATGACAAATAATGCTCAGTATAGATGTAGTGTTTAAAAGCTGAATAATAGTCACATTTTGTGGATAAATGCAGGTTGGTAAGCCATTTATGTTGGTAGATATCCTTAAGTCTTTGCGTAAAAGAATTTAAGAACCTTGTTGGATACTCAACATTTTGTTCTAGCCATACGTGGTTGAAACCAGTTGTGACTAATAACTTCTTCAAATCTGTTATCCATTTTTTTTGTCCATTTTGGTCATATAAGATCATCATTTCATAACATTTTTTTGGTAAACGGAAAGAGGGCATGCATAAAAGTCTGAGCCAATATTTTATCATTTTAACTTGTGCATCTATAACAAGCGGGAACCTCCCACATTCCCCGTACATCATTGTATTTGGTGTATTTATTTTAACTCCAAGAAACTTCTTACATGCTAATAGATGAACTCTTTCTATTTGATCATAATACTGGTATCCCCAAATTTCCACATCAAATATTCTAAAATAGGAAGATATGTTCAAATCTCCTAGAATTTTTAAATTTTGCATGGGTTGACCAAGAAAGATGGTTTGTAAAATAAACACCTAGGTACTTATATGAGGTTGTTGTTTCTATAAGTTTTCCTTTAAAGTACCATTTTTCATGTCGAGACAATTTACCCCCTTTCTTAAAAGTAATTATTTTTGTTTTCTTCATATTTACATTTAGTTTCGACCGTTCACAGTAACTTTCTAGTTCGGTTATTTGCTTCTGAAGACCGCCAATAGTACTTGACATAAGAGCAATATAATCTGCAAACAGTAAAAGAAATTTGTAACACATCCGGATGCAGCTGTTATGAAACGGGACCTCGTTTAGTATTCTCTATTTATTACAGGGTGAGTTGTTTGGTATTAAATAACTTTTGTGTCATGACTTTATAGGTCAATATAATCATATGACGAAAACGAAAGTATATATTACCGATTAAAAGACCATGTTTATAAAGTATGCACTTCTAAAACGAAAGTACATTGTTCAGTATATCTAGGCGAATCTTTTCCCTGCCTTTGTGAAATAAAGATGCTCACACAAAAATGGTCGCCTGTGGTTTAAGGTCGTGCTAGATATTGCTACGATTACGCACTATTTGGTTGAATAGTGAGATGCTTGGCCAATAGAAGATAACACATGTGGCATAACATACTATCAAATTGGGAAAATAGAAGAAAAAGCATGCTACTGCCCCTTTAACGACCGAAAGCGAGTTACATATAACAACACCATTCACTCATTTCAGAAAATCAATATTATCGATATATTTGCAATAAATCAATAATTATTATCTATTTCTCTATATGAATATTTAACTTACAAAACAACTTTGACATTTATTTCATAAATCTTTCTTTAGTAATTGGGTATTTCACATTTTATCTATTTTAAACTTACATGAATAACCATTTTATTTCAGTAGTAAGGAATAAAGTATGTAAAACAAATTATTTCATTATATAGTATGTAAAATCTGATATAATTTCTTCTAAAGATTCGAACTTATGTTGAGCAATCCAGTATAAATGCCTTTCTATTTTCTCGTTACCGTTTTATTGTTATATAAGCACATTTCCTCTTATGTAAATGAATTGTTTTCTGAAACGTGTCATTAAAATGTAGATATATACAGAATGATTTTTATTACTCTCCCGTTGAAGATATCGCTGTTTAATAAATCTACAATGTTATTACACATTGTGTAATAACATCGCGCGCTGACCGAATGACGTGACGTAATGATGACGTCACAATTGTTACGTATGACGTCATAATGTCAGCGGGCCGGCCGCGACAGTCATGTTGGCGACTTTCTTTGTTTTTTTACGATGTTATTAAGCAAGTAATAAATAAAATACTAAACTCGGTCCCGTTTCAGAACATTTTTATGAAACTCGTGAATGGTATAGGTATTTAACTTGCTTTCGCTCGTTAAATACCAACCCATTCACTCGTTTCATAAATATGTTATGAAACGGGACGTCGTTTAGTATTCTCTATTTATCTACGATTATTATATCTTTTTATTCAGGGATATTATGAGAAGCTTTCTATGTGATGAGAATCCGTAAATCAATTAAGTTAACTATTTAAGGGCTAAATCTTTTTTTCCTTTCCAGTGATGGTGGACAATGTTATCTATGAAAGCCACAATGACGGAAATGTAAATCAGGATTCTCCAACGGAAACCAGGAAATCGTTATGTAGTAAGTACATACGCCTTTCCTGTTGAAATATATGACAATAGCCTTAGTTACATAGAGAATATCACCCTAGCTCGTGTCTTCTGATATCAAATATATCACCACTTGTTGATAAAAGTTAAATATCCGAGGGTTTATATCTTCCGCACGCATCGGGCGAGATATGCATTTACAAGAAATTCATATTCACCCTTGCGACAACTCGACGGGAGAGTTGTGACAGGAAGTAGCCTGATTATTGAGCTATGGTGTAGGCCAATCAAAAGCGAGGATATATTTCAATTGAGCACACAAAACTGAAATAAAACGATGCGATGTCTCAATAGAAACTGAGAGATACAGCCTTATTCTATGCAGTATTTTGGTGACCTATATATTCACGCATCGTTTTTATGAATTTTGTCACAACGCAACTAAGGGATTAATTAGAAATTAAATTTCTCTTCGAGTTCGAGTTGGACTGACGCAAGGGACGTAACTCTGTTTGTCCTACAGGGGGCGCTGATAGAGTCACAACTTTCCCGTCGAGTTGTCGCAAGGGTGAATATGAATTTCTTGTAAATGCATATCTCGCCCGATGCGTGCGGAAGATGAGGGTTTACGACGTCATTACTGATGATGTAAAACGTTTGTGATATCATGTATTTTCTGAATACAGGGCATTGTTCAAAATCTACTGTCAAAGTGATATCTTCTAGAAGATATCGCTTGATATTGCACAAGCGAGATCTCTTTAGGAACACAGTTTTGGATGCTAAATGTTAACTTATAAAAAATTTTTTTATCAATATCGTATTTTATTAAAAAGGGTTGTGGTTTTATAGTTTAAGACCCTTCAAATATTTTTTGAATAGATATTACCTATTGCAAACGAATGTTTTAAATTAAAAGTAGCTGTTTTAAGACAAGAATATGCCATGTGCGTGAATCAATCAAGAATGTACCTAAATCGATTAATAGCTTTCACACAAAAATGGCCGCTTACATTTGCTGATACTTTCTTCTGCAACTACGGATGTAATAAGATGTTTGACCCTATAAATAGATTTGGTCAAAATACTATTAGAGAATATTTGACAAAAAAACACAAGAAGACAACATCATCAAAAAACCCCCTAAAAATGGGTTTTCATAATAGCTCTCAACATCTCCAAAGAGTCCAAAATCACGGAACAAGAGCCATGATTGGAATTCAAGTATCAAGCAAAAACTGTTGGCGGCCATTATTATGTGAACACCATTAATCTTTAGTGATAGGGAAATGGATTTTCATCTCAACTTGTACATAAAAAACTGTTACTTTTGATTAAAAAATATTAGTTTCTTTATAAACTCTGATACTACCGTTTTAACACCTTATTTTGATTTTTTCAGTAATGGAGGCCAACCCGCTATACGAAAGCACCTAGTACCATTGCTGTGCTTAACATGGAGCCTTTACAAACCTACATTGAAAAAAAAATCAACAAACCTACATTGACGGCATGTGCATCGCGATGACAGCACTTTGTGCAGCTCGACCTCTACTTCGAGTTATACTCGCATATGATCTGTTGCCAAGTTGTTGTTTGTTCTGTGCTAATGTGAACCCTGCTTCGGAACATGATGTCATGTGTTCCATTTCAGGAAACTGTTCTTATCCTTATCAATTGTGTGGGTTTCGCCAGTCTGAATAAAATCGACCGTGCTCCGAGGAATAATACTGTCTCTATTGGGGTTCGAACTAGCCGGGATATCCTCCCCGCCACGGTCTGAGTGCAGCCACCTTTGTCGCATGTTGTTGTAAACAGTTTAGCGCAGGCAAAGCCTAGTCAGAACCTATCCAATCACATTGTCGTTTCTTTATAACACATGGTACACTGGAGTTACCTGCCCCTAGCATAATATCGAAAGCTTTTGCCGCCGTCCTTGCGATAGGCTAGAAAAGCTGACGTCAGAAACGTGCGGCAAAGGTGGGTGCATTCAGACCGCGGCGGAGAGGATATTCCGACTGGTTCGAATTCCGTAGAGACAATAGTTTCACTGTTTTATTATATGATTGAAGGTGAGATACTCTGTTCTATCAGTGAAATAAACCCTCTATCTGGCTACAGTGGCGATAACCTTTATCGTCACTCTACTAGTGACGTCAAGTTCAAGAGTTTGACGTCAGGTAACAATGGTCTGACGCCATGAATCATCCTATGACGTCACACTGTTACCGCGGAGACTGGCTCTTCCAAGCGGCCGCTCAACATGGAATTGGCCTTTTTTGACGTAATTAGGAGGATTTCATCATATAATAAATAGAATATCTGTCAATTCTTGACAAATACCATGTTTATCTCATCTCGTGAGGTAGAAAAGTTAAATATTTTCACTAATGGCTGCGCCACTCGTGAAAATATAACCTTTCTACCTCACTCGATGAGATAAACATGGTATTAGTCAAGAAAAGACAGATATCCTCTATTTATTCCTCTGAGCACGGTTGATTTTAAACAGACTGGGGTTTCGCTCTTCTGACGCTTTGACATGATCCCTGGAGTGTATTGCAGACCTACACAACAGAGAAAAGCAAGCGCCGCTTAAAAACAGCGCTAAGAAGACAGGATATATTAGTAGGGTCTGTGATAATGTTGAAGATGAATTGCATGTTTTAATCGAATGTGACTTTTACTCTGATCTTACCTATAATCTGTTTGATATTTTACCTATCTTTGATATAACGGATACAAAAACAGTTTTTGTTAAAATTATTAGCGTTCAAGATGCTGAAGGTGACAAAGTTTTAGCTAATATAGTGACAACTGCAAATATGTTTTTAAGGCGCCAAAATTTGGTCTGAAATGTTTATCAATTTATTTTAGTATTTTTTTTTATCATTTTTAATTTATTATTTGTACATATGTATATTATTATGTAAAACTAGTGTCTCATAATTCCTACGCGGCTGGTTGTCAGTTTTTAAAAATAGATTTTCTAAATACATACTATGTTTTTAACATGTAACTGGCGAGTGACACTTAAATAAAATATTTCTGTATGTCTGTCTGTCTTTCAAACGCTGTTTTTAAAGGAGGTTGGATACCTTTGGTACTGAGCATCCATAATGTCAGATTGTTATATAGAAAAGTTTATACTTTTTTGCTTATTTTTCACTGACAATATGGGGCAAAAAAATTAAAAATCCAATAATAATTTAGTAATGAAAGGTAATGACTGTATTATCAATTTGGAAAAATTGTCCCCGTTTTGACTGACGGACTGTCGCCGTTTTGACTATAACCCGTTTGTGTTCGTTGAATAAAATCTGTTAGTTGAAAAAAACAGTTGTATGAAATCCTTATTGGCCCTTATTCTATGCAAAATCTAAATGGGTGTTAGAAGTCAGCAAACAACGGCAGTCTTTTCACTGGAATAAATCTCATAAAAGAAGCTCGTGTTTATAAGAAATATATTTTTCTTTGAATACGAGCCTTAATATGAAATGTGGTAAAATGAATAAAAAAACATATCACTTGACTTGCGTTTTTACATATGCAAAATCAAAAACATGATTATCTAAAGTTACAATTTCTTCGTCGCTTAAAACATATTCCATTTGTATTTTAGCATTGATCTTGTTACTTAAAGAGACTGAAGCGTCAGGAAAATCCCCTTGAAACGTCGTTCTATATGAACAATGAGTTGATGTTCACAGAGTTTAGGGAATTATGTTGAAATTTCCACTTTCGACCTACAAGGCGTTGTTTATATATGTATAGTTATAAATTTGATGGAAAGGCAGTGCAATAATCGTTATCTCTATTTAGTAATGTACATCCCCTTATTATGTGTATATAGCTTGTTTTAGGTTTTCTTAAACGTATATTGATAATACCTACTGCTGTTATCAGTCTTAATGATACCAATGTATTTTTAATATTTATTCAATGATTTTGTATAGATATTTAAGTTATTTGATGTGTTATTCATATTCGTACTTGTTAATGTTCTAGAGCTCACATGAATGTAAATCAAATTTCCCTTGTGGATAATAAAGTCTTATCTTATCTTATCTTATAATTTACTCTACAAAATATTTTTTTGGAAACCGCATTTTAAAGTTACACGCAATATTATAAAGATCATGTAACTTTTACAACTTACTGCATCGAAGCAAAGAGCCATCTACCTCAGCAAAAGATAATTACTATATCGCTGTTGTGCACTATCTGTTTACAGGTGAGTTGTATAAGAATGTAAGAAGTAATTTGATGTCTCTTAAACCAAGGCTTATAACCTCCTCACTGTGTCATAAGACCAAACCAATAACGTCAATATGCACAGTCGACAACACTACATCTATAACACTTAACGCCTTGATAAAATATTTTGACTAGTTATTTTAAATTTGATGAAATCAGAAACTGCAAAGAAAATGTTCATAAACACTCATGTAGACATACTTCAATGAGATGCCTTCTTTCTTCATTTGTGGCATTCATTTCTTGTGCACTTATTTGTCTCATGTAGGCACTGGTGAGGCATAATGAAAGCAGAGTTAATCCTTATTTCAAAACCAATTTTTAAAAGGATAAAATATCTACCAAGACAACCCTTTGAAATTGTGGAAATGTTATGGAAATCCAAAGCAGAGTGTAATTGAGGATGAGTTGCATTTCATAGCTGTGTGCCCTTTGTATCAGGAACTATATAAGGAATAAATATTTCCCTTGGATGAGAAACCATAATGGTTACACTGCCAACTTCATCAAGGCTATGAACAATTACAAAGTTGAAAGCTCCAAATTTATTGTTTCTGCAACAAAACAGAGAAATACCCCTTTAACAAGATACAGTACTTGACTTCATGATGTTCAAGGGAGACAATTTTGAAATCAAAATTGACTAAAGCGTACATAAAATATCACATATTTCTTCATGCCTGTATGCCAGTTTGAATTGTTCTACATTATTGACATTGCCTAATGTCTGTATTCTTTCTTTATTATGTAAATCCTGTTTTCAAAACATGTACTTTGTGCTGGAGGCCTGTATTACTGTAATAAACAACTTGAGCCAACTTGGAAATCCATAATTAGGGTTGTAAAAAAATTAAAAATATTGATTTATTTCTTCATTGAACAGCAGATATCAATGTATATCAACAATCAAAATTACAATAGGATTGGACCCTCACAATACATGGGTGTGGTGATGTGGGGTATTTCACTTATACAGGGCTGCTAGTATTATTGCAGGAAGAAAGCCTTCAACACCATGTTGGCTAAGTATTGCAGTAAAGCCTGTGAGCATCGGCTGGAACTAGCAAACCTGGGTTGAACTGTTCTGAAATTCAGTGTAGCATTGCACCCAAACCTGACTGCGTGTAGAACAGTTCTCTACTGCAGATAAAGTTGGGATTCGAACCATGGACCTGATCCAAAGTCGAAGGCGCTAACAATTGTGCTACCCTGCCCCCCTCAATGGGAATGTAGCTCGGTGGTAGAGTGTCCGCTTGTCACCCGGAAGACTGGGGTTTCGATTACCCTTCGTGTCATACCAAAAGACGTTAAAATTGACAGTTGTGACTGTCTTGCTTGACACTCAGCATTGTAAAGACAGAACAATGCATTAACTGGCGCTGCACTGTGGCTGCCAGGTGCTTAGGCACATCCCAATTTCCTATATGTATGTATGTACGGAGGACAATAAAGTGTTATTATAAAAATATATGGGTGAGAGATGAACGTGCAAGTGTGACAGGCTCCGAGCCATTGACTTTTATGTGAACAGACCCTCTGTCATTGCTCCAAATGCAAGATAAACACATAAAAAAAAGAAAATCTGATTTGATAATTTTATTATAAAGGTTATTTTACAAAATTTGTACTAAAAATCATGAAATTCTGAATCAATTCATCCCTATGGTATGGCATGGTCTTTCAATGAACAATCACCCCACACCTATTTTGGGTTAAATTGAAAGTTATCATATATTTAGTGAATTCTTGAAATATTGTAAAAGATGACTTACTTTTCTCCAAATTTCTTTGTATTTGTTTCCAGAGTAGATATAATGACAAGGAAACGGCAAGATTATGATACTTATATCTTAATACTTACGATACATACTATATATAGGGTTTCTATATACAATTCAAAACTACATGCATTCAAATTACTGGCTAAAATAAAAATATTTTTAAAATCAATTACGTCAAAATATATGATTTGACACAAATTTCCTTTTCTATTATATTTTAAGCAAAAAGCTAAGGAACTGCTTGCCCTTTTAAAAATAGTTTTTGAACAAGTCGTCATAAAACGATAGCTCATGCCGTCCATACAAAGCAATGATCCTAGTAAGGATGTTTTACTCCCTGCTTATTTCATTTCAATCTTCAATCTTTATCTTCGAGAACATAGAGTTACCGTATTTCCTCGAATAGACGCCCCTGGCGTGTATTTTTTCAGGCCCCCTTTACCCCTGGCGTGTATTCGAGGCCGGCGTCTATTTATTTTTTAGTAGGAAACTAATATTATAGATGGTGTTAAGGGGGAATACTTTATTTCAATTCAACTACGGGAGCATTTTTTAATCAACTTATCACTCGGCGTTTATACTGAGACCCGGCGTTTATATTGAGACCCGGCGTCTATTCGAGACCCGGGGTCTATTCGAGGAAATACGGTAGTTGAAGTTAAACAGACTTTGGCAACATCAAAGCCATTAGCAGGGCCACAGAGAGAAAAAAACTTCTGCCTCTGTGGTTACTAAAAAGGTTTAGGGCAAAATTAAAAAATATCATGGTTAAGATTACTCTTATTCTAAACATCAAAACATGAATCTGATTACATTATTCTGAAAAATATCTCGCAAAATGTTCCAAAAATGGTAAAGTCATTAGAGAAAAAAGAGAGAAAAAAACTTCTGCCTCCAATTTAACTAAAAACGTTTAGAGCAAAATTAAAACATATCATGGTTAAGATTACTCTTATTCTAAAGATCAAAACATGAATCTGATTACATTATTCTGAAAAATATCTCTCAAGCTGTTTGAGTTGCATTCTAGAAGTATAAGGAAGACAAGAATAATTCTATGGATGAACAACTTATTTATATTCTCAAATAAAGAAGTTGTTTAACCATAGATTACTGTCTTCAGTATTTCTCAAAAATGGTATTTGTAAATATAAATCAATTGTTTTTGGCCTCTATATGATTTTAATGAGTAATGACAGATCTGACCATTAGGATAATATATATATACATGTACAATGGAATGGTTTGATACTAAGCTGTTAAAGGGGCAGTAGCACGTTTTTAGGGGGAATATAAGGTGATGTCAGGAAAATGAAAATTAATGGTTCCAATTGAAAGACAAAGTATTTAAACTAAATGAAGCATTAATAATTCAAATATATAACGTAAGTTTAGCCATGTGATTCCTTTTTCTTACACAAAATGAATAAAAGGTGTTCACACAAAATGGCCACCAATAGATTTTATGTGAATCGTCAAACATTGTTCTCTGACTATGAATGATTGGCTTGTGTTATGAGATTTTTGACACTGTCAAAATAATACATTTAGCATTAACTTACAATTATTAGTGAAAATTGTAAAATATAAAATTATTAAAAAACGTGCTACTGCCCCTTTAATGATAAACATGTGATTGGCAGCCTCTAAATATTTACACACTGCTGACATATATACATCCAAGAAAATGGAGCTAAAAAATTAAGTAAGATTTCATTATGAAAATTTAGTTGATGAGAAAATTTTAATATATTTTCTTTTGTTATCTTATAAAACACTAGTATTATTTGTGTTGTTTAAAGTGGAATTTATAAGAAGATTTAACTAAGTATGTCCAAATTGAAAAAGATTCACTTTGGACCAAGCTTTCAGGTTGACTATTATTCACTGGGGTAATCGCTTCTCTTAAAGGTTGTTAACTGGAATGCTTTGAATATTCAATAGATTTGAACCTCATAAACACACTCTCAACAACAAAATTCTGAGTAAAAATGGAATGTTTATGAAATAGGTTTAATTTGACCTTAGCTTATAAATTTTTTTTATCAAGGTAGTTTTTCTTAGATACAATAAAACTCAAATTTACTTTATATTTCTTTTTTAAAAAAACACTGAAAATGTATACTCAACAAAAAAAAGTTAAGGACCACCTATATTCAATATCAAAGCAGTACTACACAAACATTGTATCAAATGCTTCTATATTCAAACTTAGGGTAGTCCTTAACTCTTGTTTAGTGTATTTAACATACCGTATTCGTCCTATTAAGCGCCCCCTATTACAAAGTTCCATATAACAGAGCGCCCCCCTCCCCCCCCCCCCTTCATACGTAAAATGGCCTAACTCTACTGCTTTTCCAATAGTTTTTATTTATCCGGGGCTGTGAATGTGTAGTTGCACTGAATTTCAACGATCGACCTACTTTCATTCTTGTTCAGAATCCCGACAAGTGCTAGTTTAGCTTGTCTATAACGTATTCCTAATAAGCGCCCCCCTTTCTGGGGTATCCTAATAAGCGCCCCCTTTGGATTTTTTAAAGCTAAGCGCCCGGGGCGCTTAATAGGACGAATACGGTATATAATCCTGACTGTTAGATTAATAAATTTAAAAGTAGAAAATGGCTGATCATGAGTAGTTGATGAAGAGGAGGATGACGTTGATGACGACAGCGATGACGGCAGCGGTTGATGACCTGAGGATGGCGGACTTTGACGTGGGCAAAGAGGGGCAGTTTGGACCTTGACACTCGGTCGTTTCTGAAATAAGAATGATTCTCATGGGGTCAGCTGACTTGAGACAATTTCAATGTCGATAGATCAACATCCTGTCTCAGGGAACGAACGTTATGCTAACTCCACTAATCTGTACCCTGGGCTCAGAAGTTAGATTCGCTCACGCGGCCCAACTTGGGATATAGCCAATCAAATCATTTTCTCGTTGAAATTTTATCGAGAAGGTGGCGAGAAAATGATTTGATTGGCTCATATGACACGCTTCCGAAGGTAATAATTTCTTTATTATCTATAAAATCCCCATTTTTTCCCTAGGAAATATCTAGAAAACAGGCCGCTTCCCTTAAACCCGCGACAATGACGTCATGAACAATGTTTTTATGATGTCATGTGAAAATATACAGGAACTCGCACTACAACAATTGTTGCAAGGCAAAAGTGATATTCGCACAATGTGCTCATTTTGAAAATATATCACTACCTTTTTTTTCAACCCTATGGATTATATGATAAAACATATGATGAGTCAATATCTCACACCACTGACTGATATCTGTACAAGACTTATCTCACTGGTAACAGAAGTCAGCATATATTTTCAATAACATAGTGGAAACTGTCAAATGGCAAACTTACAAATTCATGAAGGTATATTAGTTATTGTTAATTTTGGTCCAGGACAGTAACTTTTTGAGCTTTTCTTAAATTCTGCCATTAAATATTGAAAACTCCACTTTCCAGACTTTTTGTAATAAACTATTGTTACATGTATTGAAATTGCAATTCAATGTCTTTACTAGGCCTACGGACTAAATTTCCATTTTTCCCTTGTCAACATCTTGAAAAAAAGGCTTGGCGCAGGGGTTTGAAACTGACATGGGCGGAGACCAGAAACAAACTACTTTTTTTTCTAGGCCTAAGAGATTAATTGAAAGTCAATTTCAAAACTCACTTAAAAACCTTTCTCTTCACTGAAGCATATGTATAATCAAGCATATATATATATATGTGTCCATCTTTAACTATAAATAGTTTTTTCCTTGTATTAATGACTTTTCCTTGTACAGCGCCGGTGAGCAACAATTGTGATGGTACTAGGCGCTATATAAGTTAATTATTATTATTATAATCTGTGTATACTCACCGAACATTGTTATGATCTCCTCGCTAGATCCCTTGGTGTTGGTCGCTATACAGTAGTATTCCGTGTAGTCGTTTGCCTGAACGTTCTTCACCTTCAGCGTGTACCACTGTTCCCCGGCCTTTAGGTTTTGGTTGTCCGTTGTCTGTTTGTTGAAATCGAATTTGTCGTTGTCTGTGATAGGTGTACGACCGCCGTTCACAAGTCTCTCCCATTTCACGGTCGGAGACGGATATCCTGAAGATTATCAATCGTTGAAATTACCTTATTTATTGATTTATGGGAGAAATATATATCATAAAACAGGGGGGAAAAATAAAGAAAATTTCTCTGAAGAAGGTGTAAGTTTTCTAAAATGTTTCAGGTAATAGATCCAGAAATGTTTAATATAGCTCAAATTCAAGCTCTTCTTTTTAGTTCTTGGTAAACTTTGGCAACATAACTTGGGTAATACTGAGTATTTCCAATTTTCAAAATTTCGTTATGAGATTCTGTAAATCAAGTAACTTTTGACGAATTCAAACGATAAAAATTTCATCCTTTTCTCACCCTGTGCGATACACTCCAGCTTGGCATCAAATCGTCTGTTCTGTGCTTGTCCCACAGAATCTTGTACAACCCGTACTGTCGGGGCGTTGAAAACAAGAACTTCAGCCAAATGTTGAGCTGGAGGTTTGATGTTGTTGTCCGCGACACAGCGATAGACTCCACCCATCCCAACTGTGGTCTCCCTCAAGGGAAGTATAGCACCCTGTGGAGCAAAGAAAACATTTTATCAATTTTGACCGCCACAACTCAGTCTGATTAAAATCGATTGTGATTCGAGGAAAAAAAGTGTTAAAATATTGTCTCATTTTAATAAGTGCCCCCTCTTTCCAATTTTTAACCGCCCAGGGCACTTAAAAGGTTGAATCCGGTATATGACAATCACAAACCTACCCTGAACTGCGCTCCCCCAGTGGGGAGTCTAAACCCGTCCGAGCGTGTCCAGGTGATGTTTGGAGCGGGGATCCCGGTTGCGGAGCACGTCAGGTTGGAGTTAGTTCCTTGATCAACCACTAACACTGTTGTAGTCTCGCCAGGTCGGATTGTCGGCGCAACTGGAAATATTAAATAATCAGGTTTAAACATGGTTCATAAAGCTGAAACAAGATAAAATTCCAGTACTTTTCAAGGACATTTTACCATTTTCAAGTACATATATTTGCAAATCTATCTGTTTCGATGCCGCCATTTTCTGGCGCAACTGGAAATATCAAATAATCAGGCAACTAGACATCTTGAACTTTATCCGATTTGTATCTTGAATTATCACTTTTACTTGCTACATAAAAAGTATCCTCTATGTATTATTGACGTGTTTGTTTGAATGTCAACATTAAACAGGGCACCTGAGGTGAGGTGATGTGGGGTTTATCATTGCTTTCAAGAGAGTTTTCACTTATATAGCGGCTGCTAGTAACTGCGAGAGAAAGCCCGCAACGCAATAATCAATTGTGGCTATGCATTGAGGTGAACGAGACACCTGACTTAGTCACAAGTCATCAGATGAGATCATAATGATACCAGGAACCCCATCAATTTTAAAATGCATCTTCAAATCATATAATACAGATTAGAAAATAGAACTTTTGAGTAGGGGTCACATATTTGAAGGCATTTTTGAAGAACAAATCTAACTTTTAACCCTTTTTACTGAAATAGTTAATTTACAGCGTGAAAATATTACAAGGCACATAATTTCAGTAGAATATAATGATAAAAATAATATTCTATTCGTCCCAACTTGGCTCCCATAATCTTTTGACCATATTGCACTATTGACCTCTCAAGTTGCTCTACGATAAACAAGCCAAAGAAGTACCTTAAAGGGGCAGTAGCACGTTTTTTGATAATTTTATAATTTGAATTTCTCACTGATAATTGTAAGTGAATGCTAAATGTATTATTTTGACAGTGTCAAAAATCTCATTACACAAGCTAATCATCCATAGTAAGAGGACAAAGAATGAAGATTCACATCAAATCCATTGGCGGCCATTTTTTTGTGAACACCTTTAAATCATTTTGTAAGAAAAAGGAATCGCATGGCTAAACTAACCGTTATATATACTGGAATTATTACTGCTCCATTTAGTTTAAATACATTGTCTTTCAATTGAAAAAATTAATTTTCATTTTCCTTCCATCACCCTATATTCCCCTTAAAAACGTGCTACTGCCCCTTTAAAGCAGTATGAGAGAACTACTAACACCTTCATGCATTTCTAAACAAGAAGACATAGTCATCAACATCCCCCGCCAGATTTGTTCTTATTTTAAATTAAGTGAGAACCTTCTCCTAAATACTCGAGTGTACTCAAAAATATCATGACACCAAACTCCGGAAAGAATATTTGCGCAGTTCTGATTTTCGAACTCTATCAAGGTATTGATACCCTGAAGGCACACAAAAAATTTGATAATCCTACCTTTAACAGTTTCTGAGAAAAATTGGCTCCTTTAACACGGACGGACGGACGCATGGACAGACGCACAGACGGACGGAGCTCAAACCTATATCCCCCTTCCACTTCGTGGCGGGGGATAATAACTAGCCAGTACTCGAGGGGTCAGACTCAACTTGGATCCAAATACTCAAAATTTTCTCCTACTCATGCATGTTTGTATTTTTTAGCTCAAAGTCGGCTCTTGCCTTTCCTAAAAACCTTGAATTGATGTATAATCTTGATATTATAACATATGTTTTGACTCTAAAATGGTCCTATATAGAGTAATTTTGACATTAATGTCTGGAAATGGTTTTGTTGATCACCTGTCTTCACACAAAAATAGTTACAGACAGACAGACTGAAATAACTTGACAAATTAACAGTGATATAAACTTTTCGAGCCCTTGAGTTCAGGAAAATGGGCTCAAGTACTTGAGTACCCTTTGAAGCCCTTGATTAACCAGACTCATTTCACAGTCAATCATTAGCTAAAAACCAGGCAAATACTGAGAAAACAATCATGAGATTTCACAAGGCCTCAAAATGAATACTCTAATATGAAAGCAGAATTTAATACAACATAAAATTTACCTTGCACTGTAAGAATACCAATCTTGCTTGGCCACTTTTCATAGTCGAGCGCTTGAATCTTGACGTAGCAGTTGAACCGGCCGGCATCTTGTTGACGAAGACGCCTTATAATCAGCATGTAGGTCAGACGATTCTCTGGGCCCCGTCGCTGTACCTCATACTTCCTCTTCCCCCCCTCGATGGGATTGTACGAGAGATCGATGCTGTCATCTAAACTGATGACTTGTTTAGTGTCCACGTGTTCCCACACCACCTGTCAAAATAATTTACTTTGTTATGAAGGTAGTTCGAGATATATGCCATTTAGATTATTATCATTATTATTATATGGATATTTGTGTAGCTCGCATATCCAACCACTTGTGGTTGCTCAAGGCGCTTACATTGTTTCCCTTGGTCAATGGCATTCTTTTACAGTCCATTCATTTTTCCAATTCAACTCCCTGGGGAGTATTCAACCGGCATCCATATGTGGCGCTCAGGTTAGGGACCATTCTAATCCTCACAAGGTACCCATTCACAGCTGGGTGAACTGAGACACATAGTCACAGCAGTTTGTCCAACACTGCTGAACGCTGATAACTGACAGCTCGGCGTATGCACGTGTTCATGTATCCATCATTCAGCCACTGACATGAGCTCGTGGGATTTTTTGTTGCACTACACACTAGGGCTCCAGGGTGACACTTATAGAGTTCTAACAGAGGTGAACTCTAGGTGTTTACACCTTGGCCAGGATGGGATTCAAACCCCGGACCTCAGCAACATGAGATCGCCTCTCTTGCCGACTGAGCTATCCCGTACCCTCAGTCAGTTCAATTAGTGAACAAATGTAACAATGTTATATTTGGGATCACATTATCTTGAATACAAATCCATAACTTTTTCCGGCCAAGTCCCATGCAGGATTCACCCTCAGAGTCAGGCAACACCGCCATTTTATTGGATGGCAAAATGGGCGAGTTGGTTAGCTGTTGGTATGGTCATTGCTGGCGGTGTTGCTTGACTCTGAGGGTGTGGGCTCGAATCCCGCATAGGTTTCGCCCAAAAAAGTACAAGAATCTGTACTATTCAAGATAGTGTGATCCCAAATATTACATTGTTACATGAAGGTTTTTGTTAAAAATAAAAAGCTCTTTACTCTGTACCTACGGTAATCAGGGCCTATATTTTCAAGCTCTCTTAGTGATAAGTAGGGATATCACAATACACCGTGGCAACGATGCATCGTCCTGGTACAGTTCACGATACAATACAAGATACAGTCAACTGTATCGCGATACAAATTTTAGTTAATACCGTAAACCTTTTTGTGAATATCTTTCAATTTTTTTGGTGAAAATCAAGTCAAGAAATCCAGAGTAAGTTAAATTCCTTGTAAAGATAACTTTTATATAGCATTAAATGACTTTTTCATGAAAAAGATGTGTTTAAATGCTGGTTACTCAGATAAGTCTCTTTAGAAATATAATAAATTTAGATACCTGAATTTTTATCTCACAGTAATATTGTTGCATTTAGCGTATCGTGATATGTATCGTATCGTGACCTCAGTATCGTATCGCAAGGTACCTGTATCGTGACATCCCTAGTGATAAGATAGTCTTTAGTACCATACATTACATTGACTTACGACTATCTTAGCACTAAGAGAGTTTTAAAAATCAAGGCCCACTATTTCACCATTAGATCACTCTTATATGAAATAATAGATTTGGTTTAAATTTTCAATGTAAAGGGAAAAGGTAAACGAAACCTTTTATAAATATGTCTAGGTTTATTGGTGAGGCGAGGTGATGTGGGGTTTATCGCCGCTTTCAAGAGCGCGGTGGTGTAGTGGTTAGCGTGCTGGCCTATCATGCCAAAGACCCGGTTTCGAATCCAGGTAGAGACACCAAAGATTTGTGACCTGGGCTTTACACCGTGTTGTGTCCTTGGGCAAGGCACTTCATCCACATTGCACTCAGTCTACCCAGCTGTACAATTGGGTACCTGAATACGGGAAGTACGGACCTATGTGGTCGCGCGGAGCGCTTAGTAGCGGCTTTGAAAGTACAATTTCCTTCAGGGTGATAATGTACAGCCAATGAGCAGTGCTTGGACTGGATATTAGGCTTTAAAATGTTCATTATAAGAGTATTTCACTTATATCGCGGCTGCTAGTATTATTGCAGGGAGAAAGCCCACAACACTATTGTGGCTATGCATTGCGGTGAAACCTGCGAGCATCGCGTGGAACTAGCAACCATGGGTGATACTGCACTGTAATTTAGTGTAGCATTGCACCCAAACCTGACTGCGTGTAGAACAGTTCTCTACTGCAGACAAAGTTGCCGAGCCCCTGGCGGGATTCGAACCACGGACCTCCTGATCCGAAGTCGAATGCGCTAACCACTGCGCTATCGCGCCCCCAGGTTTTTTCGGAACAAAGGGCTGGATTATCGTGGACAGTTTCAAACAGACTAGCTCAAAATAATCATATTAATATTAATTTTGATAGATAATATTATATTTATTATTGCCCACTCACAACGTGTGATTGCTTGTAGGCGACGGTACAGTTGAGTCTGGCTGTGCGACCGACTGGTTTTACTTCAGGCCAGATCTCATCCACTATCTCTGGTTCCTGGGCAGAAACTGAATAAAAAAAATAGTTTTGTAGCAAAAAAATGTAGAAAATGCATGAACTAAACAACTTTCCTTATTTCTTTGAGAGGCATTTAAGAAGCTGGAATGACAATAATGCAGAGGAATATATGGATGACAACTTCTTTGTTAACTGTATGCGACATTTCGACACAGATTCTCTGAATAAAATGAACAAAGAAGTTGTCATCCATATATTCCTCTGCATTATACAATGAACAAAGAAGTTGTCATTCATATATTCCTATGCATTAACTTTCCTTATATCATGTTGACATGGTTTTTGAGTAGAACATGTAAAATCAAAATTAAATTCAAAATAAACAAGCAGCTGACATGGTCGAGCTATATCCCCCGCAAATTGCACAATATGTATAGGTTTTCCGTATCATATTTCTGATTAATTTTTGTCGCACAAAATAACACATTTTTTCCAGGATATGAAAGAAACTTTTCTAATAAAAAAACTAAATCATACCAACTTTATGTTCACTGTTGGTCATAATTCGAGTTAACTGACAAAATTAAAATCAAACAAATGAATTTATGTATTATGTATTTGGATCTCCAAGATCAATTTGATCATACTTAAACAAACATATTTTCAAAATTGTTCTTCATGACACAGCAACATATGATTTTGTATCTCCATAACAAATTTGATTAAAATGTGATGATTAGTTTAGTTGTGAGATAGACAGGACTTGTAACAGATTTCAAACAGAGTCCTCATTTTTGGCCAAAAAAGGCAAAATTTATTAAAAAAAAATTCAAAATTGTTCTTCATGACACACCTTCAGATGATTATGTATCTTCATATCAAATTTGATCAATATGTGATGATAACATACTCCATATCAAATTTGATCAATATGTGATGATTAGATTAGAAGTTGTGAACCGGACGGGACTTGTAACAGTTTACCAACAGAGTCCTCATTTTTTGCCAAAAAAGGCAAAGTTTTATAAAAATATTTTCAAAATTGTTCTTCATGAAACACCTTCAGATGATTATATATCTCCATATCAAATTTGATCAATATATGATGATTAGTTTAGAAGTTATGAGCCGGACAGGACTTGTAACAGTTTTCCAACAGAGTCCTCATTTTTTGCCAAAAAAGGCAAAATTTTATAAAAATATTTTCAAAATTGATCTTCATGACACACCTTCAGATGATTATGTATCTTCATATCAAATTTGATCAATATGCGATGATTAGTTTAGAAGTTATGAGCCGGACAGGACTTGTAACAGTTTTCCAACAGAGTCCTCATTTTTTGCCAAAAAAGGCAAAAAAAAATTAAAATATTTTCAAAATTGTTCTTCATGACACACCTTCAGATGATTATGTATCTTCGTATCAAATTTTATCAATATATGAAGATTAGTTTAGAAGTTGTGAGCCGGACGGGACTTGTAACAGATTTCTTACAAAATTTACCACTTTTTCTCCAAAATCCTAATATTTTATGTAGATTTTCAGAAAATTGTTTCTCATGACACATTATTACATGTTTCTTCATGTCCATGACGAATTTGAATTGAAATGGTTGATTAGTTACAAAGTTATGAGTCGGACACAAAGTGTAACGGACGGACGGACGGTACCCATTTTAATACCCCCTGCAACTTCGTTGTTGCGGGGGATAAAAAAAATATTGTATCAAAAATTACTATTTTAGTACTCAAGCTAATATTTTTTTCCCTCAAACATACCCTTTACTTTAATCAATTCATATTTTAATAGTAATTGTGGTATTCATGCAGGAATCTTTTTTTATCTTCTTTTCCCTGGATACATAATAGCTATAGTTTACCAAGCTAAGTTTTATTTGTGGCTTTTAAGGTTTTTTGATAAGCTAAATGCCCTTCCACATGCCACATGGGTCAAGGGGTTATAAACTTTCAACTCTTCTTTATTGTGTAATCAGATGTTCAAGATAACAAATGGAAGGTTGATTCCAAGACAGTGATTTTCTTAATATAGTTCATAATTATTATGGGTTTTATACTATCAAATGTTGATGTTTAAATGATTGCTGCCAAAACCTGCCAAAATATCTTATACAAAAGGAAAAGTGCATTATACTCATAACCTTTCATTGTATAAACTTTACCTGTATCTTTTAAATAATAATGGTTTTATTGTGTATATGTACTAGGCATTATAGGTATATTTTTGATTTAGTCTCTCATAATCCCACTTGTGGATGGCCCTTTTTGTATTTTACATTTCTTACTTTTTGTATTATATATTATAATACGGGTGAGACTTTAATAAACATTTGTCTGTCTGTCTATAATGATCCTTATGAGGATTACATATGGAATATTTTAAGACATATATATTTACTAGATAGAGATTTGTGTAAGCATATAGAGTACCCTAAAATGTATGGATAGGTACATGTGATGAATTTTAGGGTTTGATAAAATGAATATTATATTTTTTTATTAATATCATAACATTTCTCTTGTTTTATTTTCTTTATAATGAAGATTAACAATAGTGATTTTGTCATTATTTTGAATTATAACATTGAAAGGTTTATGGGGTTGATGTAAGTAATGAACTATTTAATATTTGCATAGATGACAGTAATTTGGAAATTACCTAAATAGAAACAATTTTTATTTTGTATTATTACTTTAAGATCGTTATTCTAGGTAAAGAAGTGTACATAATTTGTATTAAATGATACAGACAGGCCTATATGATGACATAAAACAATCGTTCATTTGAAAAAGGCAAGTTTGATTTTAGACAGATGATCACAAATCACACTCAAAATATCTTGGTACAGTTGGGTATTATTTACTTTAAAACTTTAATCAAGGAAAGCTGATATCAAACTAGCCGGGAACCTTATATTTGATAAGTTTAGGGGTATATTTCGGTTATATCAACAAAATATGTCCGCCATTTTTGTTTCTCAGTTCCCGGAAATGGTTTCAAAATACACAGGTGAAACAATCATCAAACTTACCTGCGCTAATGAAGGCGCAAAGCGCGATAAGTATCAATTGCTTATCCATAATGGACAACCTCTCTTTTAGGAAACCATACGATTAGCAAAATTTGAAGAAAAGTCCTGCTCTCAAATAAACTCTCACTTCTCGAATCAGACTGCGTGCCTCGCGTACCTGAGGTCACGTGACTTTGTTAGTCACTTTACAGGTATGACAAAGTATATGATGTTTATTTGCGGAAGTTTGAAGCCGTTCGTATTTCCTAGCTAGTCAATATATTTTCTTGAATAGAGAGATTAGGTATGAGATTTGTATATCAAAATCTTTCGATGTCAATTTTAAAGCTACTTGGTGAAGTGTTGAAAGCAATTATTGATTCCTACATACGGCATACACTGCAAGACAATGACCGGCGCAAACAGTTTTGGAATGTGAATTCGTACGTTATCATTAAAGAAAGTAACATTTCAGCGCAATCATTTATAGCAACACTCAGACAAGCTACTTTCCTTATAATAGATTCTAAAAGTTATTTGTTCATTTACACACTTTGTAAACATATACAAGTAAGATAATGTAATGAACTATATGAGTTATCATGGGGGGAGAAACCCTTTACTTTTGTATGCAAAATGCCATTTTGTTCATAATATTGTGAAGCCTTCATTTCAAAGCGATAGTCATATCAGCGGAGATATCGCTCTCGGCCTCAGCCGGTGCGTCTATTTAAAGTGACACGCCGTTCGCTATATACATCCGTACGCTCCTAATCAAGTATAGCTCCCACAGGCTTTTCACCTGGGTAACTTATAAAAGTTGGACCAATGAATCTACTAAAACGGTTAAGCGGTTTATGTGTTAATTATTTTGGTAGGGTGTTTTGCGACAGATCTATATTGTGTAATATTCTCTTATAAACATAAACCAATTATAGTTCTTGGACATGTTGGATATTCAGAACATATTAAACAACCTTCCCTCATATTACTTAAAAGTTAATGTTTTTTTCGGAAACGAACAGAGAAAGATTGCAGAAATACTGCCATGGGCATTATAGTGTTTTGTTCCATAACAAATGTGTACATTTTCTTTGATAACAATTTGAAATATGTTTGTGCAATGTTGTAAATGAATCTATCGAGTAAATTAACACGCATATCGCGCATTTTCGCTCTCCAATGTCATGGCATATAAGGGCAGATGTACTTCCAACTCTCTATGATGTAATAGGGTAATTATTTTTCTTTAAAATACACCTTCAATTTGTGATTAAAAAATTAAGAGGACCAAAGTTACTATAAGATCTTTAGACTGTGTTTTGATTGTAAAATCGATTAAAACTTAATAATCGTAATAAATTACAAAATATTGGGAAGCGACAGTACGTTTTAACTCTACAGAACATTTCAAATTGAACTGTAAATGTAATACGATTAACCATATCAGCAAATCAATTAAACGAACAGAAGGAATTATTAAACCCATTCTTACTATTAAAGTTTGAAAATCAAAGGTGTTTTGCACACTGAAGCGCTAGTAAAATCTACCACATTAGAGAAAACGGTGAATTATTAAACAATCAGCGATGAGATACTGGGTTTTATCAGGGAAATAAACTGTCTATCAAGCAACAGTGACGATATATTATATTTTCACTGTGATCAGTGACGATATATCATTTCGTCACTGGTCAGATGCCGGAACTACTTTCAGCTATGTGAACAAAATGGGGTAACTTTCCAGTTTTGAAGTCATTTTAATCACGCATTTAATTAAAAAACATATGATAAATAGAATACTTTATTTAGTTTTCCAAATACCAGGTTTATTTCATCTCGTGACATGGATAAAGCTGCGCCACACGTGAAATATCAATTTTACCCATGACACTTGATGAAATAAACCTGGTATTTGGAACACATTAAGTATCCTCTTTTTTTTCAGTAAGGTTAAATTTTTAGAATATTATTGAAGGAAAACTGAACCATATTGCCAAACATGATTGATTAGTTATTCTATCTCTTCACTCTTTATATTATACCGTTTAATTCAGATTGTTAATCAGTAAGCAACTTACAACAACTCGATTTCATTGCGCTTATGCGCACTTATACGTTATGCAACCTAACTAAAGGTTTCAAAGAAATAGATAATTAATTTTGTTTTAAATTATTTCAGCTGTCAAAATATCTTCATCTTAATCATTTTCAACGAATAGGTTGCATTTTATTGCTGTTTCAGATACCCCGTCATCCGGACCCTTCAGTTAATATTTGGCCGAAGGCTATATATGAGTAAAGGGTTTTAAATGAAACTACATGTATGTTTTGCTTTGATTACAGTGATCTGGTTTGCGTCATCAAGTATCCCCAAAGACCGTCCAGTCAAAGAACAAACACATAATCTATGGAACAATTTAGGCAAGACACTGTAACATATGCTTTTCTCATTCATTAGGCTCTAATTAAAGAAGTAGAACAATTAATAAAGGGCAGAAAATCCTTTTAGCCTACATGTTTTTTCAACAATCATGGTTTGAATGTATGAAGTCTATGGTCAAAAATAATAATTTGGTCAATTTACAAAAACGTTTTTGCTTTTTTTGCAATCTATTAAACTCTTCTTTAAACATCATGCTCTGCTGTTAAATGGTTCAAATATCAGGAATCGATAATATAAATAATAGGCCCCAAGTTCGTCGGTAATGAAAAATTCGATGGAAAAATGCCTAACTTTTTTTAAAAGAAAGCATAAAAATTATCTTCAGACAGAGTGTTTTAGTTTCAATAGAACAAACGTCATCATCACGGTGATGTTTCATGACGTCATAGGCATTGTTGGGGCTAGTTCCTATAGTCAACTCTCCTTCAGCAATGGTGTCTTGTTTGTGCATGTGGTCCTATTTCAACTACCAAATTTTATTATAACCACGATCTACCATAAATAAATTACCAATAGATAATGAAAAGAAGAAGCGGTACAAGAATTCGGGAAGAGTCAGACCCGGACATAAGGCCAATTAAGGAGCTCGATCAGTCAAGATGGAGGCCGCTGATGATGACGTCGCTGTCGCTGATAACATCCGCAGGATGTTGTGCCATCAGCATGAATAGGCCATTTTCCGCTTCGCGAGATCCCGGACAAGGACGGCTGCCATAGCGTGGCAACCGTTGCTAGTCACGTGACATGGGACATGCTACGGCATCAAGATGCTATGTAGATCGGACTCGCGGAAGTAAAAATGACGTTTTTTGGCGATATTCAGTATTATCGAACACATTTGCTGTTTGAATGCTAACTATTTTCGAACTAACGAAGTAACAAATAGTGTTTCTGACCGTTATTGGCAAATCTAGTGTGCAAAAAGTATTTTTAGAAGAGCAAATCGGGCCGGTCATTTTCATATCTTCGAATATTAAAATAAAGGAATACTTTTCTGAAAATGGATTTATAGGATAGGGCGACAGGCAAACATATTTTCATCTCTTTGAAAGATACCAATCTACCATTATGTAGTCATTATAAATAAAATAAATAGATATTCAAAATAATTTATGAAGTTTGAAATCTTCGTATACATGTCAATCTAAACGCATGGTAGGCCTACACTTATTAATTTAGTTTTAGGGGCCCGGGGTCTATTCCTTATTTATCTTTATTTCATAGCTGATAATGAATCCTTCTTGTAAATGAAGATTTTCCTCTTTTCTCATCCATCGGATATTATGACACATTTCCATTCTCCGATAAGTAAGCCGGTTTGATTTTTTAAAAATTAATTTTACCTGTAAAAAGTCTTTTTTTAATTTTACATTTTGCTTATTATGGAAAACTGAGAGCTATTTTATCATCACTTGTAGGCGTTGGGCCCGGATTGGGACGGAATAATATAATTTATTATATAATTAGCAATGAAATATAGGGTTATACAGTGAAAATATAATCCATATTTTAAGAAAAGCAGTAGAAAGTCATATTTTCACTGCAGTGAAAATATAATCCATATTTTCACTGCGGTGAGAAAAGTAGGACCGAACCTATTACCTCCCTTTGAAACACGATTATCTCCCTTTGAGGAAATCGAACACTTGCCTCGCGTCACGGCGTTGGTTAGGATCGAAGAAAAACGACTCTTTAGGATGTTTTCGGTATGTAACTGTTTTCAGTTTACAGTGCCAATGTATCCTTCGATATCCAAAAGCCACCCGAAGTTCATATCTTGTTGCTGTAGTTAATAATTGTTCATTTTATTGCAAAATAAATTTACGAAGCGAGTGATCTGTCACACCGACATAGCGCTTCACTCATTGTATCCATTCGCGTCAAAACTGACTTTCCAAAATAGATAAGGAGCCTTTGTTTCACCTAGTAATAACCAAACACATGTTGTGGATCTGATATCATTTAACATTCCCTCATCATATATTTTTCATAAAATTATTTCCGATTATATATCGAGTTATTTCTATCGAACTTTTTTTTTACCGAGAAAGGATAAATTGAGTTGCTAGACTGTCATTCATCATAGAGCAAAACTTTGCCTTCCGATGTCTGACAACTCTGTTTTATGATCTAAAAATTATATAATAAATAGACTAATTCATTGTTTTTGCCGAATATCATTTCTATCTCATCTCGTGAAGTGAGAAAGTGTCATTTTCACTCGTGGCTGCGCCACTCGTGAAAATATCACTTTCTCACTCCACTCGATGAGATAGAAATGATATTCGGCAAAAACAATGAAATAGTCTCTATATATTTTGACACAACAATTTGTTTTATTCTTGGCTATTTATAGTTTTCCAAAATAACAATTACACGACAATTTTCTTTTTAAAAAATTACGTTGTCACTAAATGTGTAAGTCAAGATAGCAACGAAAAACCCGCAAGTTGTAGACTACAGGCGAATATATTGTCATGATCATGTATTGAACTAGATTGCAAATTAAAGCCATATGTGCGGCTTTATTTGTTGAAAAGAATTGAGTTCATTTCTTTTTTAGATTACCTTCAGTCGACACTTTTAAAACCGCCACATTGCAACATAATAATTGTAATTGGTGCATTTAGCATTTCAGGACAATAAACATAATGGAAACTTAATCATAGCAGACCGGTAAACGTAAAGGAGTGAAATGTTTAGTAGATAACGTGTCATGCATCGTGTATAACATGATGTAATTACATATGAATATACCCAGGAGGAAAAGAATTACGCTCGTTCTCAGGAGGCCGCCCTCGAAGAGACACGATGTAAAACAAAAAATCAGTAATATATTGGTATGGATAAAAACGATATCACAAAAATACACGTGAACGATCTTACTATTGAAATTAAGATACTTGAAGAATGCGACTTACCTTTAAATATTTCCCGAAAACTGCTATTCCGACTATCGCTTAATATTGTTATACGATCCGGCTTTGTTTATTCATTCATATATAATCATACAAAATGTTTATTCATAAAACATAGGACTCTTAAACAATGCATCCCATCGCAAACATTATTTTTTGTCTCCAATGTTGAAAATATTTACAACGCATTTTTAATACAAAACAAGATTCAGTACCATATTTTCATCAAAATTACACATCTTCTTTAATCTTATATTTCACAAATGTTAATCGATTTGTTATCGTATTGCAAAAAAATCTTTCTCCATTTAGATTTTGACATTTTTATGCGTGAATTGTTTAAAGTTATCAATATGAAAGTGTAAATGGAAAATATATTTATTGGTTTCACGTGTGTCCTAACCTAGAACTTACATTAATGATAAGAAGATGAAGATGATAAAGCTTTCTCACACAAATAAGAAGAGTGAATAAAACGTTTACAATTGATAGAACAGAGTTGAATAATACCAGAATCTTCAGTCAGTGGCCAAAAGTCTGTTAATTCGCACTGATGTATTTCCAGCATGGATCTCTACCAGCATGTTGGAAATAATCAGGGCTACAATGTCATAATTTTCATTCAATTACCTGATAATTATCAAGAAATATACATGTTATTTAATAACACGAATGAAACATGCCGATTATGTTTAACATGGCCGTCAATGGGACAAGTAAATCACAAGTTGTACATGTCATGATTAACTTGGTGTCATTCAAAAACTAATCAACGTACTGTGAGATTAAAGGCAATTTCGTGAATGTATAGCCGAGATGGTTTATGCAAAATATCACAACGAATGGACTTTTATTTAATTCACGAAAATTATTCTTGTAGGCCTAATTGATAATCAACGTGTAAGTTTATGAGAAATTACGTTGGTGCGAACAGACTATTGGCCGCTGATAATTTTTTTGTGCGGTGTACATTGAATAATGACACAGGAAAGTTTTAAATCGGGAATTTGTATCGAAAACCGGACAATGCCGCGCGTTAATAAGTCAAACGTAATTTTTAAAACTTATGTAAAGCAATCAGAATGACAGTTCGAGTTGATAATTTTTGATTGGTTATATAACATATATTCGTGTAAATTTTAAGTTTTGAAATTGGCTTCAACGCATATATTTTACTGTTTCAAGATCATTATTTTCTTTTTAATCTGAGGTAAAACCTAACAAAGCTATTTTAATGTGTTTTGGGGTTTGTTAAATTTGTTTTGTATGTTTATGCTATATTTTATCGTGTTGCTTACATCATATTATTCTATTAAAATGCACGGACAATAATTTGTCCTTATACCTATGCACATTTCTATCTCTACATTATGTGTTTAGTTATGCATTTAATTTTTTAAGAAATGTAAAAAGGTTTCGAAAAAGAGCAGACAGTATAAGTGTATTAAGTTTTGTGTAAATTTACATGTTAATGATGACCAATTACCATGATCACGTAAAATTAGACTCAAAGTCACCAGTGTAAGAAGGGGCGTGAATTCTTTTTCTGATCGAGATTTTTATTTTGGGAATCGTAAAGTAATCACTTTAAACATGGATTACTTGTGTACAAGTCGAAAATTGCATTTACATCTATCGCAGGCACATCTTTCACGCCCGGTTTGAAAGCCTAAAACCATTACGGTAAGCCGGCATTCGCCATTTTGTCCCAAAGCGTGTCCCATGTCACGTGATTTGATCATGTGACAAGCCATCCCTATCCCGCAGCAAGGCGAGACGGAAAATCCAGTATTACTTTCTCTGCAGAAGATGCAAAATCTTTATCAGCACCAACAATACTTACACCAGTGACAAATGAAGAAAATCATCAACAGTGCCAAACATTATCAAAGGGCATGAATAAAGGACCGCTTTTTATTGAAAAAATATCGCAATTATTCAACATTTTATTTAAAGGGGCAGTAGCACGTTTTAGGGGGGATATAAGGTGATGTCAGGAAAATGAAAATTAATGGCTACAATTGAAAGACAATGTATTTAAACTAAATGGAACAGTAACTGAGTAATAATTCAAATATATAATGTAAAGTTTAGCCATGCAATTGTGTTTTCTTACACAAAATGAATTAAAGGTGTTCACACAAAATGGCCGCCAATGGATTTTATGTCAATCTTCATACTTGTCCTCTGACTATGGATGATTGATTTGTGTAATGAGATTTTTGACACTGTCAAAATAATACATTTAGCATTAACTTACAATTATCAGTGAAAATTCTAAATTATAAAATTATCAAAAAACGTGCTACTGCCCCTTTAAGATCATAAAAGTAGTTATTTTGGCCGTTTTTTTTATGGTACTGACATGAAGTACCCCAATCTAAATAAATTTAGATCAACAGATTTTTTATTTTGTCACAACATGTATGACCAAATATAAAACCTGTTGATCTAAATTTATTTAGATTGGAAGTACCCAGAAATGTTCATCGGATTTTAAAAATTACACTGTGGTCATCAAAACGACAATGTATGAGTTATCTCCCTTATCAGGGGACATAACTCTCAAGGCAGACGTTTCGAGGAAAACCTTTCAAATTCTATTTTGTTTTAAAATGGCGAGTAAAGCAACTGTTGTCAAATGCAAATATGATGACGATGAAGATCAAGTTTTAAAGGAAATGGTAAGAAAAAATGTTATCTTTCCAGTTTCCACCTAAATGACGTTGAATAGGATCACGTTCAAATTCTGTGATTGGGAAAGGTAGAAGCCATGGGCCATTTTGCATATTGGATGAACAAAATGGCCCATTTTGAAGTTTTCCATTCATAAAATGGGCAATGGCCCATTTGAAATTCAGAAAATTGCCAAAAAACTGAAAATTGTCCATTGTAAAAAAAGACGTCTTTCTCAATCCCTGCAAATTATTGAAATGTTGTTTATTCTTAGTACAGGTAATAGATTTAGCGATTATCTACCCTTCATACGGTAAATCCTGTTGTAATAGGCTAAGAAATATCGAATCGAATTGATACATGTACAAATTTTCTGTTTTGTGACTGCTGAGTGCTTCGGCACAAAACAATTAAGTGTTAAATTATTACTATTGTTGGGCGTTGTTGGAGGACATACAGCGGGTGGCCATATTATTACGTACAAGTGACGTCATTCCCATTGACTTACATGAGCTATTGCGAGAATAATTATCGTAAATTTAGTTGAAATCTATTTACTGTAATATTTTGCAGGCAGCTTGGAAATCGTCTAAGCTACACATACATAATTTCGATTTACGTTTTTGATTATTGTTAAGAAAACTGCATCTCATTTCAAAGCACTATGCAACACACCCGCTACGTTCAACATGGCCGTCAATGGGACTGTCGAATCGCAAGTTGTACATGTGATGTTTCACAAAGTGTCATTTGATAACTAATTAACGGATAGGGGAAATGTAATTATGTATAACTAGCTGAGTTGATTTCCATGATGTCTGCAAAATATGTCAGCAATCGGATCATTTCCTAATTTATAATAATTATTCTCCAAATTGTTAATTAACATGCACGTCAATGGGAATGACGTCACTTGTACGTAATAATATGGCCACCCGCTGTATGTCCTCCAACAACGCCCAACAATAGTAATAATTTAACACTTTATTGTTTTGTTATTGTAGCTAAGTAGAGGAATATACATGGAAAATAAATAGTCTTATTGAAATCTAAATTTCATTTTCAAATTTGTTGCAGAAGAAACGTCTAGCGGAAGTAACCCACAACTATGAAATACTGCTTGCAGAATGGAAGAAACTGCAGAATGTGCTAAAGACAGATAATGTCCAGGTGCATTTAAATTATTGATAATTTCATTTAAATAGATTCATCTACGCCTTTAATTTTTTCGTCAGCTGATGTATTTTTAGTTACGGAGAAGAACATAATGAATCTATCCTCAAAACAACTTTACATGTTTGTAAATCAAGATAATAATTTGGTGTCCTATCCTTTGAGAGAATCGTAAGAGAACTAAGAACACAGTCTGATTAAAATCGACCGTGCTTCGAGGAAGAAGAGTGTAAAAATATCATCTCTGGGTTCGAACCACTCCCAGTCCGCCTTTCCTCTGATTCACATTCGTTGTGAAGAGGAAAGCCCTGATAGATATTTTTTACTTTTTTCTTTCGAAAAACGGTCGATTATAATCAGACTGACTAAGAGCATGCACAAAGTTAAAGTGTTTGTAAACAGTCCCCTGATACGAACCCTTTGAAACATTGCTCGGATCAGACAAAATCGCTGCTAGGTAAGAGTGATAGGTTCTCATTTCCGAATTTGATTTTAAAGAGATTGATACTTTTTGCTCCAGATTCCCGATAACTTTGTTCTCGTGCACAAGGAGGACCTGTCTCAACTGGCTACAGAGACATCCCAGCTCAGACTGACCCTGCCAAGAGTTCTCAACAAACAACTTGTCACTGCCGCCTCACGTGCTGACTCCCTCGAAGAAGGTTGATAACTCCAGAATCGCATTTTAGGCCCCACGTCGCCCTTAAATCTGTTTTAATCTAACTAACTTCATATTAATATACCCAAAGTTACGATAGATTTAACCAGAAAAAAAATATAGATCTTGTAACAAGCGGTAAATACTAGACTCTACACAGGATGTTCTTGTTTTCAACGGTTGTAGAATTAGTTTTGCCTGCTTGCAGAAAGGGGCCTTCCATATCCTTCAAAGTGTCCCAAATATATTTGAAATAACAAGATTCTTTTCTCTCGTATTATTTTTGAAAATCACATTTATATATAATCGCTGTTCAAGTATTCATTAACATTCCCCGTTTTTCTAAAATGCCCTCGACATCTCTCTCTATCCACAATAGCTTCTCAAACATGTTTTCCCTTATAACCTCTTTACCAAATTGAAAAAAATGTGATCTATGTGGCCTATATCAATTTTGCAAGCAATAACCAGTCCCTGTAACCGCTATGAAGACATTCAATACATGTTATACAAGAATTGAAAAGATTGAACCAAGCTCATTTATACTACGAGAGCCATAAGCTAAATTCGAAAAATGTAAAGGAGGTTTTTTTTAAATTGCTTATGCAATTTGATTTATTTGCGACATTTAATCATACCACTACTGATCATTTAGTCAATGTACTTGTTTTGCCTTTCAATAATAAAGATTTTGCATAAAGTATAATTCAAGAGAAAAATTGTGAAATAAAATGTGGCTTCACGGTGGAGCCCGGGTTCGAATCCCGGTGGAGACACCATACATTTTTAACCTGGGCTTAACACTGTGTTGTGACCTTCATCCACATTGCACTCAGTTCACCAAGCTGTATAAATGGGTACCTGAACATGGGGAAAGTACGGACCTATATGGTCGCGCGAGGCGCTTAGTAGCTTGACTCGAAAGTACAATTCCTTCAGGGTAATAATATACATTGTATCGCCATGAGTATCGCCGTTGAGCAGTCCAGGACTGGATACTAGGCGTAAAAATTAGTATTATTATTTATCATTAGTGTCTTTAATCCATCACAGATCTGATAATATTCTGATACAGAGTTGGAGAAACTGAGGGTAGGCGGAACGGAAGCGGAAACAGCCCGGGACGAGTGGAAGACGAGATGTGAGGCGTCGGTAGCAGAATGCCAGAAAGAACGAGAGGTGATTTTACAAATATTGGCTTCATACATGTCTGATATCTCTATTGCTTTGGCCCGGTGGTCGAATGGGTAAAATGAAGGTATTGCCAGTGCTTGTCATGGTTTGCTTTCTCTGGGAATGTGCCTTTAAATTTTCAAGTCCTATTAATTATGCTATGCAAGATAGTGTAATTCAAAAGATATCAAGATATACCTTAAAGCTCTGTTTACTTAGTAGCTTAAACGTTTGTTCTTATTCTATTTCTCTTTAAGGTACTCGCACATCCAGCTTGAACTTATGATAACAAAGGCAAAATCCTTTATACATATGTTTTGTTCAACATGATAAACAAATGCCGGGATCACAAAAGCAACTAAAATTGTTACTTCCGTAACGACTTTCAAGTTTGACAGGAAGAGCTCCCCTATTATATCTAGATCATATCAGTATAAAGTATATCACAGAATTTGCAAAAGTACTTTTTAGATTTCTAATCTAAAATCAGGGCTAATATTAGCACGTGCACTCTACTTCTTTTGTTCCCGGGTGAATCTTCGACGCCACAAGAGATCTCATACCAATAATGTGCATAAATAAATATTTTGGCTTAAGTTCACATGTTTTTTACTTTCTTTTTTAATAATAAATATTCTGTTTGTTTGAAGGAGAATCTTCGACTCCGCTGTGAGCTGCAGGAGATGTCTGACCAACTGAGCCAACAGTCCGAGTTCTGTTCCAGTTTGGGGGCGTCTAGCTGTTCACTGTTGTGGCGGGTCTCGCGGTCCGAGGAGTCCGTTCAGTCTCTTCTCTCGGGGGTCGGTAGAGTAGTAGTAGAATAGTTGTTATTAAAGTGTCACACGCATCATTACATTTATATACAAAACATGGTACACATTATAAAACAATGCGTCGAGCCACAAATGGCTTATGAGACACTAAAAGAACAGCTTTTACTGTTGATAAATACATGTTTTTGAATATAAAATATCTAACCCAATCAGATCAATAACAGCTCTCTTCTATTCAACATATTTAAAATCGAAGAAGCTAATTTTTATATTCAGACATCATAATGGTTGACTCCAAAAGATACTGTTCTCCTCGAATGATGACTTCATAAAGTTTTGTTATCTTACAGAAGAAGATAGAAGATTTCCTCGCCCTTGTCACATCCACAGTGGGTAGCTATGTGAGCGCTTACAAGGAGGACTGGCCGGAACAGCAAACTGACGAAACTAACTTCATACTGGCCCTTGTCGGAATCATCACCAGTAGGTTGATACAGAGAGAAACGTACCGTATGTCCTCTAATAAGCGACGGGTCTCCAATAAGCGACGGGTCCTAACCATTGGACTAATGGCCTTTAATAAACATTTTACATATATACCCTTTTCTCTTAGGATTTGTGTGCATGATTTCGATATATGTTGTATTTGTAACGTTGAAAGTTATGTTAGTGAATATTTCGAACAACACACGCATGTGCAATGCATTCATATCCGGAAGTTACCATGCAGACTAACCCTTTGCTCAATAAAACTCGACTATAGCTCTAACGTTGGTTTCAGATCTGGCAGCTTCTGCGTATGGGCGAGATTTCCTGATCTCGCGAGATAGTGGACGACATCTCGTTGATTCATTTATCAACTTTGTCGCGGAGGCACCCCTCAAGAAAAGTACAAGACTGAAAAAGTGAGAGCTTTCTCGCTGATCCTATCTAAATTTGGTTATCATTTTCACCAAAGATTATGATCCCTTATAGACATAAGCAGTGACCAAATCGCAACATCTTGCTAGGGTGTATTAACCTTGGAATCTTTTGCACGACAGTTTTAGCTCAGTCTGATTAAAATCGACTGTGATTCGAGGAAAAAAGTGCAAAAATATTATCTCTAGTGGGGTTCGAACCTCACCCAGCTTGGCTTTCCTCTCATTGTGGAGAGGAAAGCTCTGATACATATTTTACTTTTCTTCCTCGTAGGTCGATTTTAATCAGACTGGTTTTAGCTCATCTGGTCTGAAAGGCCTGATGGGCTTATGGCATGGCATGGTGTCCGGCGTCCGTCCATCCGTCCGTCTGTAAACTTAGTGGACTTTCGATTTCTTCTCCAGAAGCATAAGGCCCAAAAAGCTCAAATTTTGTGTACATTCTCCTTGACTAGTGAGCATTATAATTTATAGCTTTCGTGACCCCTAATAAGGGCCACAGGGGCCGCATCCGCTAAGCCTATTTTCATCTTTTTCTCCAGAAGCATAAGGCCTAGAAAGCTGAAACCTTATCCTAAGACTCCTAAGTTAGATAAGGAGGGTTCTTAATTGGACATTTGGTAACCCTGTGGCCCTAAACCACATTTGAGACACCCTGAAGCAAAATTTATATGAAGCCTGATTTGCTACAGAGCCAATTGCTCTAATTTTTTTATACTTCTTCGACTTTGTCATTGTAAACAGCCTTGTCCTGATGTCTCTGTACAACCTGAGTATTAACCAGAAGGGTCTCAAGTACATCAGCTGTAGACAGGGAATCATGTCTCTACTCGCCTGGCATCTTCAAGGTACGTATCCCTTTTCTGGCAATAGCTCGGGGATATTTTACCCGCGGGTCCTGCTTCAAATACTCATAAAATTTAAAAAGGACTCATAGAAATTTTAGCTGTGAGTCCTGGGATGCAAAAGTTTTTGGTGGTACTATTTGATTACTCATTAAAATCTGGTTTTGGTAGCCAGTCCCTGGACTCAGTAGATTGATCACTGATAGCTATATGCATAGCTAATCGTTTTGTTTTACAATACCTAGCATTATAAAGGAAGGTGGATAAGCTTAAGAAATATGCTTACTACAAAAAAGTGAAACGGCGATAACCTAATCATAGTGTTTTATCTGACTTATGAACCTATAAATTTGTTATGTAAGCAGGGAATCGTGTTTTTATCCGCCTTGAATCTATAACGTTGGCATAGCTCTCATATTGTTTGATACCCCGTAGAATTATATAGGATAGGACGTGAAACACGGTAATATCTGTAATAGAAGAAATGAACACAATAATTGTTATGTTCAAGATCACACATCGACATAATGTTATTCGGCCATTATTTATCCGACTTATATACCGATCATTTGGAAATGCCACCGGAACTTCCGTTCCGACATCTTGGATTGCCAGGTTTGATATTTTAACAACGATTTTCCAGTTATCAAACCGTATACTGATATCGTTTTATTATGTCACTACATAACTTCGTATTTAGGAATTTTGGTGGGGTTTTTTTTCAACAGAGGAAACTGACAGAGAAAATCGACTCAACACACTTCGTCTGATCCAGTCCCTCGTCTCTGATGACAAGACTCCAGCTGTTATGCATGAACTAGCGGAAGCAGTAGGTTAAAAGTTTCAATATGTTGATTTTTATATTTCTTCTAAACTATGATAATAATATGCTATTTATATATACAGTAGAACTCGGATATAACGAACTCCAAGGGACCAAAGAATTTAGTTCGCTATATCCGGTATTTAAATGATATTATATAGGGACGGGACTTGAAAATTGGTTCGCTATATCCGATTGTTGGCTATATCCGATTTCGCTATATCCGTGTTCTACTGTACATGAAAAGCAATTCTGTTTTGAGAAACTGGTTTAGTTTTATAAATTGTGGCAATCCCAATGCCCCCTCAATAGGCATTTGTGTACTCGAAAAGAAACATAGCTCAGACTGTATTTTGATATATATTTGATATATAAACTATAGAAAAGCAAAATGTTGCAGATGCCGGAATCACTACTCCAGGAGCTAACGACAGACAAGGAGAAAGAAACCCAGGACCTCGCTTTGGAGCTTATAATGGAGCTCAGACATGTCAATAGTGAACAGTAGATACCACGGTCTCCTCTGAATCTTATAAACGTACACAGGGATAGGGAGAGGTTCAGCATCCTGTCTCAGGGTACGAACGTTACGCTAGCTCCACTAAACGTTCCCTGAGACAGGATGGAGGGCCATGGGGCATGATTTTGCATCCTGTCTCAGGGTACGAACGTTACGCTAGCTCCACTAATCGTTCCCTGAGACAGGATGGAGGGCCATGGGGCATGATTTTGCATCCTGTCTCAGGGTACGAACGTTACGCTAGCTCCACTAATCTGTGTGTGTGTTAGTGTTACGTTCGTTCCCTGAGACGGGATGGAGGGGCCATGGGGCATGATTTTGCAAATTGTATGAACAAATAGTCAACCGAAAATTTGAAGTTTTCTTTTGAAATAAGGCCAATAGCCCATTTAAAACCAGAAACTGACAACATCAACAAAATAACGCCTGAAAATGGCGCATTGTCAATGATCTCCCAATCCCTTCATATTTATAACATGACATAAAGACGAGACAATTCCTCCATGAAAACTTGGATTTTGTAACCGTTAGCAATTCTTGTCTCCTTAGCAGTTGATATTGTCACAAACTGTGGTAAATTTGGCGATTGTCAACATTGAAACAGAGCGTTTGTTATTGTTGTAACTGCCTCGTCAAAAATAGCTGGATATCCGTTGACTTCAGCTTTAGAAAGGAGAGACGATCGTGTCATTTATGTCTTAACCTTTTGTGTAGTTGACACATGCAATCAATGGTGTGTACTTGTCACATTGATAATATGTTTTGTGTAAATTGTTCTTATATTTAATGACTTGAACTTGAAGTCCTTCAACAATCATGTCAAGTGTCTATCTATCGCCGATCTAATGATCTAAATAAGGCACAGCATGCCGTCGTTGTAACACCACCTGTGCAGATACGCGGTATATTTTAGCTGATTGTAACCCAAATTACATATTTATTTAACACTTAAGGATTGTATCTAATTCTGTGATACATTTTAATGAATTTACTCATTATAAATTAATTGTGTTAAAGTTCATATAACCACAAACATATTTCAATATTTTCTTTGAATTATATTAAAGTCTGATTACAATATTGTCTAGTGCGCCAAAGGTCGCTATTAAAATATGTTCAGTTTGGTAATGAAAGCCGTTTTTGAATGCCACTTATGATGGACCGCTTAGACCTATCTGGCCACAAACCAGTGAATGCATGACTGCCTGTCACTGGTTACACCCCCTTTTTGTGACGTCATAAGCAGAAGTAGTCTCGTTATATCTATAATCTATCATAACAATACCACAGAAAAAAAACCCAACGATGGTAAATATCTAGGAAATTGTAACGGGAAACTTGTCGAAGTAAAATATATCCTAGAAAATCGTCGTCATAAAACGATATTTTAACAGTAAAAGAAGCATTAGCGTCCATCGGTTTGTAAACTCATGTTGTAACTAACATTGCAATAGGAAAACACACATATTATTATTAAAACATGTTTTGGGTCCCATTTTCAAGGTTTTTTACAATGTTTCGTAATTTATGAAATGTTCCTTTGTTGAATGAGAAATAAAGAAAACGTTGAGATAAAACTGTTTGTTTTGTATTGTCTTGACGTAACATGTAAATCTATAGTTTTCAAATAAAGTATTTGGCAGTAGTGTTAGACTACTTATAAGAGATGGCTGGCTTATTATTGTCGTGCTTGTACAGTGGTATAGATGCGTGTATATTTAGGGATTTTACTAGCGCTTCAGTTGTTAGTTGCAGCTTATTAGGATTTGCAGATTTGGTGGCCTTCTTTCTTAATTCAAAGTCACTTCGCTGCAACCTTTTTACATTTTCTTTTTATGTTTGAGCATTTCCGAATTCTGAATTGATTACTGGTATCTAATATTGACTTACGAATTGATAAGAGACATTGGCATGCCCCTTCAATGTAACACAAACTTTTCATTTTCGTTAACGATTGAAATAATTGCTTTCTAATAGAATTAAACAAATGAATAAACGCCATAATACATTTAAAAAGACATCAAATGGTTCGCTTTTTATTATCTGCAATAGAAGAAGTTTGGTGTAAAGTCTCTTTTGTAGGTGCGGTTATATATTCACATCGCCTACACACTTAATTTAGAATCGGTGACCCTGTCATGCCTGTGGACCCTACTAAAACCTCCGGTCGTTTTTTCACCAGACGCACAAGGCATATAGAATGCTGAAATGTTCTTTAGAGACTAAGGTAAAGGGGGTTCTTAAATGTTCATTTGGTGACCCTGTGGTCCCTACTAAGGGGAAAACACATTGACCACAACCTAAAGCAATATTCACCCCGTGTGAACGTGTACGCCTCAGCCTGCTTGTAAGAGCGGAAGTGTATGCTTGTCAATGGCAGAGGTGAGTTTTGTTTACGTGTTCAGTGTAGCTTTTTTCTAAATATCTCAAGAAATATGAAGATTTCGAAATAACTTTTCTATACTGTAAAAGAATATATGGTAAGTCAACTGTAAGCCAAAAATGGGCTTTGAAGTGTAATGAATAAGTAAGCCGTGTTCAAAAAAAGACGATGAAAAAAGATTTCTTCCGACAATACAGTATTCATGTACTGTTTTCTAAAAAAAAACGAAAATCTATTACAATCAATATACATGAATGGAAACTATAATCATTTATGTATATATTGTCAAAGTTATAGTTACTTTCATCGTGTTGGCTACGTGAAATTAGCCAATTGTCTTCAGTACTAGCTCTGTCGCACGCGTTGTTGATGTACGCTTGTAAAGTAAGCAAAATTCATTGGCTCTTACAAGCGGAATTTAACTTTTCATGTTGATGTACTTTCATACATTGCAACTGTAAATCTGTTTGGCCAAATTGAATGAAATTTGGCAATTACCTTCTTAAAGGATTAGGAAGTCATGTCCTAAAATTTGAACTTGTAATTATTTCTAGTTTTTATGTAAACAAACATTTTTCAACAGATTTGTGATATCTATCACCGCTAGTAACGATCATCACTGAATTGTTCAGCTATAAAAGCACATTTATTTCCATAACTTGGCCTGTGCATCGAGTAAGGCCTATTCTTTTACTAAATAAAGTATAATTACCCAATTCTCAGATTGAAGATAGCAAATTAGAAAAAAGTGTTGAACACATGGCCTCTGACAAAGCAGTCTGCCATTGACAAGCGTACATTTTCGCTCTTACAAGCAGGCTGAGGCGTACACGTTCACACGGGGTTATATTCAGTATGAAGCCTAATTAGACTAGATGAGCCACAGAGCCAATGTTTGAAACTAACGGTTGACCCAGCGTTTCTTCGTTTGATGAAAATTGTAGGGATTGTGTAGTTACGAAGAACTCGGATATAACGAACTCCAAGGGACCAAAGAATTTAGTTCGCTATATCCGGTGTTCGCTATACGCATATAATTTTAATGATATTATATGGGGACGGGACTTGAAAATTTGTTCGCTATATCCGAGTGTTCGCTATATCCGTGTTCTACTGTACTTGTAAGTGTTCCTCCTAATCCCATCCAGCACGCTAAAGTGGGCTCTTATACAAAGATGATGGCAAGATGATGAATACAAATGCTGAGGGGAGACCCGAGGCTTGGATTTGTCACTCTGATGTTAAAATAGGTCGATGAAATGATACATAGTCCTGTTATGACTCGTTTTCGTCTGAGCTCTACTGGTTATTAGAATACCTGCTACGCAACGCTTAACTTTGTCTATGCTTTCAGACATTGACAAGATGTGTCGACCTCTGCAAAATAATAACAATGACGCATATGCTAGAGACGTGTTTAAACACTTTATTTCAATTCCAGTCATCTGAAAGACAGTTTGGCTCACTGTAATCGAAAACATTTTAGGAATTTACCGTACTTCCTCGAATAGACGCCGGGCCTCGAATAGAGGCCGGGGGTATGGCTGTTTTAAGTAAATACACGCCGGGTCTCGAATAAACGCCGGGTGATAAGTTGATTAATTAATGCTCCCGTAGTTGAATTGAAATAAAGTATTCCCCCTTTACACCATCTATAATATTTGTGTCCTACTAAAAAATAATAGACGCCGGTCTCGAATACACGCCGGGGGTAAAGGGGGTCTGAAAAAATACCGGGGGCGTCTACTCGAGGAAATACGGTAAGTGAAATATTTTAGCGGTACTGAACATGACATGAGTGATTTCAACGGCATGACCAATGCATTACCTCTAGTCGTATTTCTGGAGGAAGGAGCAATATCAATCAGTGATTAAATAAAAGCAAAGCTCCTTTGAACAAAAGTTACTCATGAACTGAAACAACTGCAGCTATATCTGATAAAGGACAGCACCTTGCAGTTCCTGTGCAGTTCTACGACATGCGTAGGGTAGGTGAAATCTCTCAACAAACAAACCAAATTTCTTTTTTCTCCATCCTGTCTCAGTGAACGAACGTTACGCTAACTCCACTAATCTGTACCCTGAGCTCAGAAGCTAGATTCGCTCGCGCGGCCCGACTTGGGATGTAGCCAATCAAATCATTTTCTCGCCACCTTCTCGATAAAATTTCACAATGAGCAATCTTAATTTCTACAGAAGTAATATATTCCAAAAACGTCCTCGTTCTCTTACGGCATCATAGCCAAAGACCAGGGTCCCCTTTCACAAAGCAACCTTAACTATGGTTGACCTTAACTCCCATTCTTTAACATCGCGCTAAAGCTACTTAAGGACTTAAGATCACCTTAGGGCTTTGTGAAAGGGGGTCCAGATTGGCCAGAATGTAAAATCCAATTCTGCAACCAATCAAAAGCTTCCCTCTTGTCCCGCTAGCGAGGGAACAGGGAGAAATGGTCTCGAACTAGTTAAATATAACTGTAGTGTTCAGTCCCGTAGACCGCCCTTACCACCAGTGAAAGGCACATTAAAGGGGCAGAAGCACGTTTTAGGGGGGGGGGGGGGGGGGGGGTTAAGGTTATGTCCGAAATATGAAACTAAATGGTTCGAATTGAAAGCCTATCAAAATAATACATTTAGCATTAAAGTACCATATTCAGTAAATCATTGTAAATATAAAAGTGCAAAAGATCGTGCTACTGCCCCTTTAAGATGGCAAGCTTTCCTTCACAAATCTCCAAATATTCTCCTATAATTATTCTCACATGCAGCGACAACGTTGACCACATGCACCAACCAATCATATAGCGTAATTCAGTGATTCGGAAAGGCCGGGGCCATGGGCCATTTTCCACATCGGATGAAAAAATGGCCCATTAGATTTTTATGTTCACTATTGATATATTGGCAAAGGCCCATTTGAAATTCAGAAAATGAACAAATACCATGAAAATGGCCCATTGTCTAAGATATATTTCTAAATCCCTGGCTTATATTTGTTTTTCATGCATTCAGCTGGGGTCTACAGTACGGGACTTTAGCATAAGCTAGATTTAACTAGACTAGACTGGTCTCCGCCGGTGAGAACTGGTTCCGTAATGTAATATATGCAGGTGAAATGAATTGGTCATATTTGCTGTCATATAAAAACACGCAAAGGGTGCCTAATGCAATGTCATACACTTGATAATGTGACAAAAATAAAGCAACCCATGGGTATGTTGGTAAAGCGTTGAGAAAAATGGTATCCTGCATAATCAAACTTCGGCTACGACTCCTGGTTCAGTAAATAACCTTTAAGCAAATTACATATAATCATATTTATGACATTTTGATCCATTAGGGTACTTAGTCCACAAAGTCCCTTCAGACTCCTGTGTCTGAAGGATTTGTCCCACATAGCCTATGTCTAGCCAACTAATGAAATGACTCAAACACTAGCATAATTTGCAGTCCCCGGATAAAAGAGCGATGCCGTCTTGCTTTCAATAGTTATGACTAACCATCCGGGGTACCGTTAATAGGCAAAATATTCGAGGATTTCATAACCTGATGGAGCAAAATGAACTCTTTATTACCTGTTTACCTTCATTATGTTTCAACATTCTAGATTCTTTTAGATAAACATATACTATATAATAGAGTCGTGTTCTTACAAAATCTTAATACACCTTTAAATGCAAATTCTTTATCCCTGAAAACCTTAGTTGACTTGATTCTTGACAAGGCTCAGTTTTCTATGGCACAATTTTTTAAAGTCCAGTGTTCCCTGTTGTAAACTTCACTTAATACTCGTCAACAATCAATGATAACCTTTTTTTCTGTCACTAATCAGTGATAACCACATAGCCGAAGTTCTTGTCGTTGATATCATCGAAGTCCAAAACACCCTCAGCCTCGTCACGAGTCATTTATAAACTCATAACTTCACTTGATTCTTCACAAAGCCCAGATTCCTATAGTACGTATCATCGAAGTCCAAAACACCCTGGGCCTCGTCATTACTCATTGATAAACTCTTAACTTCACTTGATTCTTAACAAAGCCCAGATTCCTATAGTACGTATCATCAAACTCCAAAACACCCTGAGCCTCGTCACGAGTCTTTGATAAACTCATAACTTCACTTGATTCTTCACAAAGCCCAGATTCCTATAGTACGTATCATCGAACTCCAAAACACCCTGGGCCTCGTCACGAGTCATATTAAAGTACCACTCCTCCATGCAGTCCAATACGACAGGCTCGAAGTCCAGCTCAAACTTGTTAGCGAACAGGTGCTTGCGACCCTTGAATCTATGGAGATCACCCACCCCGAAGATGCAGATGTGGTGCACGTATTTGCCCTGGCAATCGTCGAGGAAGAAGAATAGCCCCTTGTCCCAGACCTTGTAACGAGCAAGGAATGGCTTCAATACTGGATCCGTTTCCGGTTCGCCTACAACAAAAAATGTGATAAATAGGCCTATATCTCTTTTTAATTAATTAATTAATTAATACTAATTTTAACGCCTAGTATCCAGTCCAGGACTGCTCAACGGCGATACACATGGCGATGCAATGTATATTATTACCCTGAATGAATAGTACTTTCTAGTCAAGCTACTAAGCGCCTCGCGCGACCATATAGGTCCGTACTTTCAGGTACCCATTTATACAGCTGGGTGAACTGAGTGCAATGTGGATGAAGTGCCTTGCCCAAGGACACTACACAGTGTTAAGCCCAGGTTACAAATTTTTGATGTCTCCACCGGGATTCGAACCCGGGCCTTCGGCGTGACAGGCCAACACGCTATAACCACTACACCACCGTGCATCTCTCTTTTAAAATACTTATCGCTAATTTTCAATTGTTTCCCTTAAGGTACATGTAGGTCATGGGCTTTGATACAAATATGAGTTGTCCACAGATACTTAATTAGCCACAAAAAGAATAAACATGGCAACATGTTTTGCTAATTCCTTGTTAGAACTGGAAAGCAAGATGTTAAATTTATGGATTGAAGGGTTAACAAAGTACTTTATAAGGTAGAAACTGATTTCAAAGATTACTGTTAGAAACCAATAGAAAATGATATCCATGCTCAATATTACCACACCTACATATTGTGCATATCCTTTGATTATGCTTATATTGGTTATAAAGAGTTAAGAAATTGTTGGAGTGCGACAAATGGAATTTTATTTAATGTCCCTTACAGAACAGCCTTCAATCATATATATATCATTATGAATATACAAGATATCCGTTAGATAACTCTTAAAGGGGCCTATTATCAATAATGCACAGGGTTAATGCTTTGCAAAAAGATACGTTATCGTCAGTTTTTATGTTGGAGCCATTGCTCCCTTTATCAATTTATTTACTGCCAGGAAGGTTAATTGCGGCGTAGCGTTGTCACAATGAAATTTTGTAATCTGTTGCATAAAACTTTTGTCAAGTATGCAACAAAATGCAATGTATAAACGCGCCATAACAAAGAATATCAAATAAATTACGGTGTAGCGTTGTCACAATGAAATGTTGCAAACTGTTGCCTAAAACGTGTGTCAAGTATGCAACAAAATGCAACGGGCCATAAACAAAGAATATAAAAAAAATAACGGCGTAATGTTGTCACAATGAAATGTTGCAATTTGTTGCATAAAACGTGTGTCATCATGCAACAAAAAGCAATGTATAAACGCGCCATAACAAAGAATATCAAATAAATTACGGCGTTTCATAAAACTTGTGTCAAGTATGCAACAAAATGCAACGCGTAAACGCGCCATAACAAAGAATATCTCACCTTGGTAGGAGCCAGGTATCAGGAGCTGCGGGTTGTGGTTGAGCGTTGCAAAGAATGTTTCATCCGGGACCTTCGTCTTTTTCACCCACTCCAATAGAGACATGGCGACAGGGTGGTTAACAGCGTAGTCTACGAAGTGTCGGTTAGCCACGATGTGTACTGCGCCCTTGACCGGTCGGATTCCTGGTGGAGGAGACCCGGCCAGCCACCAGCGGTATGCATTCTCTACCACTCTGCAACACAAATGAGAGTTATCTCCCTTTGATGTTTGTTTAACCCCTTATAGTGCCCCAGGACCATATATCACTGTGTATAACCGTACGCCGGAACTAGCGAGGTGTACGGCGGAGAAATGTTGCTAGCGAGGAGCGTGATCGCAAACGGGATCACTTAAAAAGCAATCATCGACGTTTCATAAACTTTTTCTATGTTATTATCATGTCAATAGCTTTCCGAGACATAGGCCTAACTATTTAATGTCATATCCTGTTCATAGTCAGAAAGTCATATTTGAAAGTTATGAAGTAAAATATTACCTAACTTTCGATTTCGGCTCCTCGCTAGCAACATTTCTCCGCCGTACACCTCGCTAGTTCCGGTGTACGGTTATACACAGTGTATATGAGCCCCTCCACCCAAACTCCCCATCATGCTGCAGGACCACATAATATGGTCCCTAGCCATAACCCAATATGCAGCCATGGCACTTGAAAAATTTCTGCACCGTTTTAAGTTAACAGTCATTTTGTTTAGAATCTCTAAAACAAAGCTTTAATTTGGTATCACTTTTGCAATATAGAACACAGTATAAACAGGGATATCATGCTTTCCTAAAAAAATAATTCTATAAAGACACATATGGTTCTTGGGCATAGCCACTTGGGGTATTATCAACCTCCAAGCCGGGGCTTATGGACCTATGCTGAATCCCTCCTACCATCCTTCATACATCAGTCACCTGTCAGTCAATTCTGTTTCCTTATGAATAACTCAACAATGTGTAAATCTTTAGCCGCTCTAGTAAATAAATTGCATAAACGTCGAATGCTCCATGTTCATAATTAGGGTTTTTAATGCTACATATTACTATTATTTGCTGTTGTCATTGTAATGTTTATCAATGATATGTCTTATGCATGTGTGTTTGAATGTTTGGGTATATGTACGTGTGCATGCATGCATGCATGCGTGTGTGTGTATAAATGAGAGTATATGTGTATGTATAAATGAGAGTATATGTGTATGTATAAATGAGAGTATATGTGTATGTATAAATGAGAGTATATGTGTATGTATAAATGTACATGTGTATGCAGCTGTATGTATGTATGCATATTTGTTTTGATGTAATTATGCAAGTATGTATTAAGTATTTATTACCCACGTGGTACTTCGTAAAGGGGTTTCATAACAATTTGTTATGACACATATGGGTCATAACACCTCAAAGTGATTAGGTATGTATGTAAGTATGTATGAAGGTTTGTATGATGGTATGAGTCACATATGGTATGGTATGGTATGTTATGGTGGTATGGTATATGATGGTATGATATGGTATGGCAATGTATGGTAGCAAGTGTATGGAATGTAGTAATTGGTGTTTAGTTATTTTGTGTTTGTTGGCGTGTATGTCAGAGTGTGTGAGTGTACTTAGGCGCGGAGAGAAGTTAGTGAATGTTGAGTGGTGGTGTGAATGTATTAGTGTGAGTATTATTATCCATTTATGAATACATTATGTATTTTAATAATATATTTTTTCATGTATTGTTTTAAATGAAAAATAGTGTCTCGTAGGCCTATTGGCCGGATGTTACTTTTAAACATGTTTTATATTTGTATGTATTTGGTTTTGTAACATGTGACACTTAAATAAAATAATTTTCTTCTTCTTCTTCTTCTTCTTCTGTTACGTCTCTCAGTGTATCTAGCCTTTATCAAGATAAACGATCAGCACTGGGGACGAGGTTAATTGAAAGGTAATATGTCACCTTTTTATGATGTCTTATTTTTGAATAAATTTTGTTATTTGAAATTTGCTAATATAAAAGACATTTCCTACCGAAGGAAAAACAACACATATTAATTGCTCCTCAACCCAAATATCCTTAGCTTTTTTAGAGTATGGTGTCTGAAGACGGCCATTTAAGTGTAAACACCTTCGATAGGCTAACCATTTGCGCTTGGGACATTGATTCGCCTATTATTAGACTTTGTGTCACAAAATTGCTTTAAGAGTATTGCTTTGTAATTGGTATAGCATTTGATTTTCTTCTTTGTTTGGGATCGCTTTGCCTTCAAAATAAAGGGGCCCCAGTGTTCTGATGAAGAGAAAGCCTCAAACGAATTACTCTAACTACAGTACTAAACTCGTGATTATATGATCTGAAAGAAAATTCATCAAAAAATGTAATTAGTCTTTAAAGGGGCAGTAGCACGTTTTTTGGTAATTATATAATTTGAATTTCTCACTGATAATTGCAAGTGAATGCTAAATGTATTATTTGACAGTGTCAAAAATCTCATTACACAAGCCAATCATCCATTGTCAGAGGACAAAGAATGAAGATTCACATAAAATCCATTGTCGGCCATTTTTGTGTGAACACCTTTAATTCATTTTTTTGTATAAAAAGGAATCGCATGGCTAAACTTAGCGGTATATATATTGGAATTATTATTCTTTCAATTGAAACCATTAATTTTCATTTCCGTTACATCACCCTATATTCCCCCTAAAAACGTGCTACTGTCCCTTTAATGTCATGTTAAACTTAAATACTTATTAAAGAATTAAATCTCTCCAACGTTTCTTCTTTTTTCACCAATTGCAAAATACCCTTTACTTTACGTTTAAGCATTTTCGGTACATCCTCAATTATAAGATGCTCAAAAAGATAAATATTTGACGTTTCCTACCTTTTGTTAATGTTCAATACATCATCTCAAAACAACTATTGTGCAACTATTAGCAATGTTGTAGTTGAATGAATTTCATATGTTTGATGAATATCAGCGACTATTATAGTCTGTGTATTTAGATTCACTGAACTCCTTTTAGTATTTGCTTATGAATAGTTGACTTTGACGCTCCTTATATACCGTACATTCCTGAATAAATTAAAATTTCCACATGTATATGCAGGTGTATATATGTTTCTAATCAAAGATTGTTATGTCATTTTTAATCATGTGTTAGCAAATTAATTGTGTAAATGGAGAAAATGTTTGAAGATAAAAAGGTTTTTGTTGAATGAGAGCGTGAGTGAAGAGGGTTGTGGATGGGGTGAACGTTAACTGAAGAAGCAGTTATCATTTTTCAAGTATTATTAGGCCCTTCGAACGCCATGGAATATGCTTGTACGGCTAGTCCCAACGCAAAATTTCTTCCTTTTTTTTAATGAAAAACATTATGAATGACCAGTTTTTATTACCCCCGCCCCCTCCCAGGTCCTTCAAGTATACAGCATCGACCACCCGGAATCAGGTACCCCAACACCTCAAACCCACACTTCTTTCGATTAGCGTTTGTGAACTGATCCTTCTCTCCTTATCTTTTTTTGTAAATAACACTGTCTTGCGCTTTGAGCATTTTTTAAAATGGAATACAGCGCAATATAAGCATACTAATATATAAAATAAACCTCTACTTGAGGAAACACGGTATACGTGATCTGTTTTATGAAGCGGCCTACTTTCAGCAGCTGAGTATAAGCATTGATGACAACTATGCGTAGCGACAAAATCAGAGACCAGACATGTCGAAATAGTAGGCCAGCACATCGTTTTGATTGTTTGCGTTGTTGTACCGTTTTTGTTACATTAAAGGGGCATTATCAGGTTTTCTGAAAATGTTATCGTTTCAATTTGTCACTGATAGTTAATGACGTTAATGCTAAATGTATTATTTTGATAGTGTCAAAAATCTCAAAACACCAACCAATCATCCGTAGTCAGAGAACAAATTACATGTATAACGATTCAAATTTAATCAATTGGCTGCCAGTTTTATCTGAAAACCTTTAATTCATTTTGTGTAAGAAAAGGGAATCGCATGGGTGAACTTAACATTATATATTTGATTTATTACTGATAAGTTTAGTTAAAATACAATGTCTTTCAATTGGAACCATTCATTTTCATTTTCCTGACCTTATATTCCCCCTAAAAACGTGCTATTGCCCCTTTAAGAGTATCAGATTTTTCTATTTAGAAGAGTGATTAATTAATTTTGTAAATGACGTCTAGTGGAAGTACTTTTTTTTATATTTTTGCATTTTTTAATATGTATAGACCATGTCATTCAGCCACAGTCTAAATGTGTGAAATTTTGAAACATTATCTTATCATGTTTGCGGGAGACACGCCTTTTTAAAATTCAACAATTTGGAATAACCTTAACTAGGCGAGATAGCAGAGAGAAATTGAACACTTTTGCTTGTTTTAAAACGTTCTATAGCAATGACGCGTCAAAGAATTTATGTCAAATAAAGTGCATTTAAGTGCCAACATTGTTTTCTTACCTAATTTCCATACTTTATCAATTCTATACTGAAACGTCGAACACTCTATGCTAAAGAACAATTTGAAATTGCGATTTATGCACCCCATGTGCGTTTGAAGAGACACAAAATCAAAAGTAACTTTTCCAGAAGAATAAAAATGTGCATACTTCTTCATAAGACATCTTTCTGTTAAAAACACTCAAAACAGACTCTGCCAGGTAACAGGATTTCTTTTTGACGATGTGGAAAACTTGGTAGCGTTTCTTTTTGGACTCTAGTTTATATAATGCTGGCATTTGCAACACTTTAAAAAAATTCCTATTTTTGAAACAAAAAATCTGCGGTCATGATTTCCTACGGGCTAGATCGAGTATCCGACTTTTACTGCTAAAGGTACATATGTACCGTCTTAAAGCTAACCGGTGATAACTGTGGCAATTTATGCAGGTATAAAATCGTGATCATAATCGAAAATTGGACAGTGATTCAAGTCAATTTGTCAAAGATGATTTTGGAAAATTTGAATCTTAATCTCGACTGATTGACAAAACAGATGTTGCATAACACGATATATATGACACGAGCTACGTTATACAACACGGATAAATACAACAACCTACAGCCAACGACCGTCAAATTGCGGAAATATTCTACACCAACTCAGGTCCAACATCCAAAATTAATCATTCAGTCTCATTCACATCGACTGTGCTTCGAGGAAAAACAAAAATATTGCCTCTATTGGGGTTCGAACCACACCCAGCTACATATTTTATTTTGTTTCCCTCGAAACACGGTCGATTTTAATAAGACTGGAATATCATTTTACCAACAGAAGCTCTGAATGGTGTAATCTGTCCTTGAACGCGAGACCTTAAACCTGTATTTCAAGGTCGGGTATGACATAGACGCTGTCTGGTTAAGAAATGATGTTAGCTGTGCTACTTTCTATTCATTGTAGACATGTCACCCTAGAATACAGGGCTTTCAAGAGAGAGGGTGCATCGGACCCACAATAGACCAACTTAGCCGAGCTTATGACTCACATAGAATAACACGTCTATAGCACAGGCCTTGCTTGTTGAACTAGTTTGGATAAGACAATTGTTTTGGTGAACTTTGAATAAACAGTATAAAGCAAAATGGAGCCCAGAAGATGCTTTACCTCAGAGACTTACCTAAAGCTGAGTGATCTAGACTTGCTATACTGCAGTAGACTTAGTCGGTCGTCAAGTGAACAATTTTGCTTAAGGGTCTGGATGACAAACTATAAATTCTACCGTGGCCATGAGAGATGATCCTTATTTCATTAACCCCTTTGACGCCAAAATCTTTGACAGTGACCGCAATCAAGGGGTTTGGTTGGTTATTGAGTTTCAAATCCCTTCGGTTGCCATTTGATTATATAAGAATGTTGAACTTTCGTGATTTGTTCAAAACACTTTCAGAGACTACATTTTCACAGGTTAACATTAGTCATGCTTTAAAATGTTTAGATCTTCGTTTCTTCCATTCAAATTGTCATGTATTTTAGATTTTCCTTCTAAACGTAAAGCGACTGTAGTGTATAGCAGGAAACCTTGCCATGACATATAATGTTTGATCGTTGTAAGCCCTCATACCTGTGTATGTACCGGGACTAATCTATTTTAAAGTAATATACTCTAAGGGCACTGTCGCATGCCTTTCAGGGATAGAACTATGGCTATCTGGCAAAAAGTAAAACGAAGGTAACAAATCGCAATGCTATCGAATTTAGAAAGTAAAGCTTCATTTAAAGAGACACAGAGTATGTTGATAGGATCACATATGTCAAATTTTGAAATCGATGTTTTTACATCGGGAACCACTTACTGTTACTGAAAATAGCAAGTTAAAGGTCAATCAGTACAGTAGAGCGAAAATACGGCCATTCAAATGTGTTGAATATCGAAAAAAATTCAACGAGTTTTTGATTTGTTTTGATTTATTCACGAGCGAAAGCGAGTGAATAAATCAAAACTTTGAAAATATTGAGTTGAAATATTTTCGATATTTAACACTCACGAGTTTTGTGATCTATTTATTACATACAAAAGGGAATTTCTTTTTCTTCGAAACGACGATCAAACCATGCGCGATATAGTTGCGTAATAATACACTGGTGAGGTACCTCTGTGTTCGCAATAGCAAAAAACATAGTCCCGTTTTCCGTTATCATCATCACCTCTACATGAAATCCTACTTTTTAAACAATCATTTGTGTACAGAATATCGACAGAATTATCCAAAATTAAGGCATAAGCAAATACTTAAACTATAAAAAACGACTCTGTTGTCGATACTGAGTAGCGAGATCGTCAAGCTAGACAGTGCCGTGGATTTGAACGGTTCAACCGTCCTTGCTAACGTTTCTTGACGAATACTGATAATTCAGTATGTTGCTTGATTATGAGAGCGGTGTTGATATTATAAATGAAACTGCATATAAATACAACCGTCTCCAAACTATCGTCTTTCACTAAAACTTTCAAAGGTACCAAAATTCCGTGTTGACAAAACACGTCAGTTGAATACAAAAGGGAGAACTCTTTCCAAACTAAATTTAGGCAATATATTTTCAATTTAGTGATGAAATAGTCGAGATCGGAACGCGAATATTGGTTTGATAATTTTGCACATATATCCTTGATATGTTGCAATTTTATTTTGAGGGAAAATATAAAAATGGAAAAAAATATGTTTAATTGAAAATTTGAAGCGGCAGATCAGCTGATTGCAAAAGTAGTACGACATTATGACGTCACTATCGTTGAATAACTTGCTTTGGTTACACAGCACTCGTTGAATAACTTTCAACTGGTTACACAACACTTGTTTCAAATAACCAAAATTATATCATGAAGATATTCAGAACACGTATGTAATATAAATGGTTCTTGTGAAATTCTAACCGATAAATACTACGACTATTACCAAACACTTACCTTGATACAGTGGCGGAGACATCATTAGCGCCATTATATGCTTTGAGTATTTTCACCAATTGAAGATTTGTTTTGAGAGGAAATTCCTGTCCCGTAAGGTTGATGAAATACTTCCACTTCCGGTTTTCTCTCAATAAGTCCCGGATACAGACGAGTTCCGGTTCCAGGACGGAATATTCGCCCCACCGGACGTCGATAGTTCTTGAGGCAAGAAAAACATTCGGTAAGCACTGAGAAATATCCTTCACGGCCTCCAGAATTTTCTGCGAGGCTTTGACATCAACATGAATACAATAGTGGTTGTGAGGTCGGTACACTGCCCGTAACAAGCGTTCAAACTGTTCAATGTCCCGATACATCAACACACTGAACGCTATCGGAAAGTCAAGCTCCTCCCGACTGGCGTTTGTGATGTACTTCCGGTTTAGCTTGAAGTCAGTGCAGTTACGGGTCATCGAAGAGTACGCATGCTCGTTGATTTTCGGCCCTAACGGTGTCTCTTTCAGCATCCGTATACGTGCCCTTTCGATTTCATCGTCATTGTTTCTGAACAGGAAGTGGCATTTTAAGGGCGAGTCGTCAAATTCGAACTCAAACGGGATCGCCTTCATGTCGTCCCGCCTCTTCGACATACTGTTGCGCAGAACGTCGTCGAATACGACGAGGCCGGTGATAACGAGGCTGACCAGAAGGGCGAAAATCACGTGACCTGATTTCATCCTGCATCGTCCTACAACAGAAAAGATAATTAGACAATATAGTCTTAAAGGCACTGTGTTACGCTCTCTAATTAGAATAACCAGAGACTCTAGGTACATACATGATATATAATGTCTCTGGAATAACAAAAGAAAAGAAAAAATAGTTTACATATTGCAGGACAATCATTTCTAGTATGTACAAGAATTTCGTAAACAAGAGGCTACTTCCGGTTAAGCTATACGCGAATACATTTTCTTAACTCAAATGATTAAAATAGGTTCACACTAAAATGGCCGCCAGCCTGTAACAAGCGCTCAACTGTTCAATGTCCCTATACATCTGCACACTGAACGCTATCAATGTCCCTCAGGTTCAATGTCCCTCAGGTTTGAAAAATCGACGGATTAGACCGTCATCACTTGAACACAATTAAGGGGTCTGTCTGTCTTTGATCACATTGTTTCCGGAGCAGAATTTGGGGTTTCAACTTTCTGAATTTTTTATTTCTTTGCGGTTTCCATGGAATCGCAACTTAGAAATGTACGTGTTTCCGAAGCAGAACTCGAAAACAGTTTGGCCTAGCTTAATGAAACTTGGTATGTTGACTAATCATCAGATGAAGTTGTGCCTTTTGGGGTTTTCAACTTTGTGGATTTTTTTATGTTTCTGATTTTCATGAAAACGCAACTCAGAATGGCGTTTCCAGGGCAGAGTTTGAAAACAATGAGAGCTAGCTCAATCAAATTTAGTATATTGACTAATCATCAGATGTAGTTGTGCCTTTTGGGGTTTTCAACTTCCTGGATTTAATTTATTTTTGCGGTTTCCATGGAAACACAATTTAGAAATGCGTTTCCGGAGCAGAATTGAAAACCATTATGGCTAATTCAATGAAACTGTTGAAAATGTGCCTTTTGGTGTTTTCAAATTGCAGGGAGTTTAAACTCAATGACATTCTTCATTCCAACATTACAATTCTCAACTGTGTCTCAACAAGGAATGAAGATGTTTTAATCAAACAGCATATTCAATCAAACAGGATAATTGTTTTCCTCTCTCTTAACAGTAAAATGAGGAAGTTGACGATGGCATAACATAAGCGTTTGCTTATTAAAAAGACCAAGATGTGGTGTATCATAGTCTTATAGTGGTTATTAAAGGTCAAACAAGACAAGCTGCATGTATTCACACAATCAGTATATCAAAATATATGCTTAAACTGATCATTCAACTTCCGTGGGGTTGGGGTCCTCGAATAGACGCCGGGCCTCGAATAAACGCCGGGTCTCGAATAGACCCCGGGGGTATGGCTGTTTGAAGTAAATACACGCCGGGTCTCGAATAGACGCCGGGTGATTAGTTAAGTAATCAATGCTCCCGTAGGTGAATGCAAATAATGAAATCCCCCTTTACATCATCTATATACATCTATTTCCTTCTAAAAAACAAATAGACGCCGGGTCTCGAATACACGCCGGGGGTAAAGGGGGTGTAAAAAAATAGACGCCGACCCTTTTTAAACGTTTTTTTTGTAGGGTCATAGTCTGGCAGTCTGTATTAGGAATGGGAGTTCAGGTTCCTTACAAAGGGATCTGTTCACTAGACCTCGTCGACTTGTGGAGGACATAGATGGAACAACTACATTTGTTTATTTTAAGGCCCGTATTCACCAAATGTACAATACTTCATAATTCATTAATATTAAGCAAATTATCGGTACACATAATTTGAGTGTTTATTTCAATAAACGGGCGGAAGCCTTGTCATGCCCTAAGCTTATCAGGACTTAAAGGGGAAGTACCACGCTTTTGAAAATTCTATCTTTTCAATTTTTCAATGATAACTGAACGTTAATGCTAAATGTATTAATTTGATACTCTCAATCTCATTACACTAAACCCATTAAGAAACTATCCTTTTTTAGAATTCAAATATATTCTTAATTTACTTTAGCTTAATGTTAAGTTTTATGGAAACAGGTCGCCAAAACGTAACATTTCAGTTGTTCATCTCAGAAATTGATTAGGTACGTGATTTTCATGACTTTTGTTGAAAACTGAGAAAACACGTTTTTCTTTGATCATTGTTTCGCATACTCATTATTGAAAGTGAATATTGATGATATTGATGAATAATTCTGAACTTTGGTACATCTGCTCACTTAAATAGCTTCTTTCCATATTCCTGTTGCAGTTTCCCCTATCTACAACCCCCCCCCCCCCCCGAAGCTAGACGAAGTTTGCACTTAAACGACAAATATAGTATGAACATTACTTTAGACAATGTATTGTTTAAAGTTGTGTAGAGACACAACCTACATATATCTTTGTCAGCTTTTAAACCTCAGTATATATTAGATTATTTCGCAAAATCAAAATGTTTTGGAGAAAAATACAAAAACATAGTCAACACTGCTTAAATTTGAGATCAAAATATCTGAAAAAAGAAAGGATGAAATAAAGCAAGCCCAAAAGTCGTAAAATGTAGATTTGATGGTAAAATTTGAGAAAAACTTCAAGAGTTACCAGTTAGGACGAAAAGGTACAAAATACCGGGCTAGCGAACGGGCCTGATTTTCATACGGTCATCTTCTTGAACTATCATACACTCAGGGGCAATAGACACAATACCATATAAAATGTTTGATAGGTTAAGCTACGAGTGATATTTACGGCTGAAACATGATTACTTCATGTCAAGAGCAAACTGATCTAAGTTTTCAATTTCAAAGCTTTATCTGTTAACGCTTTTGAAATACGCGCCTTTCAATAAACGCCGTTTTAAAATCTCCTTAACTAGACGAGATAGGCTAAAATGGCCCAATTGCTTGTTTATAAACCAATTAACAGACAAGAAGCATGATTAAATTAATTTCTCTCAAGGTTTTCTATATTGACAATATCTTTAATCTATCAAATTTAAAATTTCCGATTTTTTTATTCAAATTCTAAAGATTATGCCAAAATATAACATCGAAACAGCTGTTTTTAGGACCCCTCGTGTATTTAAACGTTCATACTATGATACTTTGAAAGTGAGTACTTCTTCACAACTGAGGGGTTCGTAGTCGCATTTCATTTACAACAGGACTTTGTTTTGTACTCTTTTGAAAAGTTGGTATCGTTTCTGCTGCCCCTGAGTGTAGATAGTGTGGCCCCAATGTCACAAAACGGTGTCATTATTCACCCAATAAGACACCTCATCGTCTTCACTCGCTTCCTGGCCCAGAGGACAGGGTGTCCGCCCGGACGGGTGATTCTGTGTTCGAACATAGATGTTTCCGGGTGACTGCCCAACACCGGAAGTGAGCTCTTGTGAAAGACGTGCTACTCACACGGTAGTAAGAGGAAACACTTGTAGGTTCTAGAGGTGACAATTGACCCCCAGAGAGACTACTGAGATAGTTTATCAATTAAGGAAAGGCTGCTCTGTTTGTCATGATTTCCAACTCGACCGCATCTTCCTACGCAAATCCCAAACGCCAGTTACCGAACTGTCATTTTATGCCTTGCTGCATACCCTTGAGTTTTCTTTGCTTGCTCTCTTGTCCGTAGGGGCACTATAGCAGCACAGAAAAGTAAAGGATCTGCAGCAAGGCATAAAACTGACAGTTCGGAAACTGGCGTTTTAGGCTTTAGGTAGGAAGATGACTCGACAGCTCTTGTGGAAGTCTTAATTATATATTGGCAACAAGAAGGTTATCTGTTGTATCTGTTGTACCGGTTGCTACTTTTAGTTCTCAGCGATCTAAGTTCGAGTATTTTCCCAATGTTAAAAGACGTGTTTTTGTGTAAATTTTACTTCTTAAAATTTGACAACTGAATTGACTATAATGCCGATACTAACGATAGTGAGACGTGACCCTTTACTTTTCTGTGCTGCTATAGTGCACCTACAGGCTAGAGAGCAAGCACAGAAAACTCAAGGGTCAGCCGCAAGGCATTAAACTGACAATTCGGAAAATGGCGTTTTAGGATTTGCGTAGGAAGATGAGTGTGACTTCTCTATCAGGTATAGTATGAGGAAATGCAGTGGCGGAACCGGATACAGAAGGGGCTGCAAGGTGCGCAAACCAACTAAGAGATTCATGCACGGTGAATGCTGAGAGTCGTCTGCATGCTAAAAGTTTCAATCTATATCTTAAATGTTTATCGATAAAACAGGACAAGTGTTTTTTTAGCAACTTCCGTAAGGACAATGATATACAGAAAACTGATCAATGCTGGCCTATAATTAGATATATATAACATATGAAAGACGAAGACCTGTAGCCCGCTTAACGCCACAGAAGACAATTGAATTAACATCATTCGAGCCGATGGAGCGCTGCATGGGCTTGAAATAAAATCTTATTTTTATTTCCCTCATCACTTAAAAAATGTCGCAAACGCAAGTAAAATTTCAAGAAGTGTTCTTACCAGTCATTAGGAAAGTAGCTTTTCACTTCAAAGTTCGATAACTCTCGTTAGCGTTTTCGTGAAAAGGACAAGCAGCGTGTAGGTATGCTCGTCTGTATAGTTGGGCTAAAGTTTTCCAGATCTCATATTTACCGAAATTTCCCTTTTATCAGTACACATCCTTTAGTTTATGACAAACTTCCTCCCGTTGTCATAGCAACCAATACATCAAGTAGTTGTCAAGGTAACACAAGTTTGATACGCCGCTGATTAAAGGTGTGGAACACATTGTCCAGCTTGTGTAAAACATGTCAAATCGACCGATATCTTATTAAAACAAATCAAGTTATCATAACATGACACGTGTAAATCAATTAGATTTATGATTTCATGACCAATTGGTGACGCCGCGGTTTGAAAGGCATGTATATTTGTTTTTGACAAGACCATATTTGTATCCTGGCGATGAAGTTTGATTTATGATATGACGAAAATATGGTAACTGAATTGACTAGGACAAATGTTTTCATTTTATGAAAATTTTGAATTAATTCTCAAACATAAAGGTTATCAAATAGCAAACGATTTCCAAAAATATATAGAAACTATTAACCGAGGAAGTGTGTCATATGAATTTTACGAAACACAAATTTGCACGAGTTTCGTAAAAGTCATATGACACACTTCCGAGGGTAATAATTTCTTTATTACCGATTCTATTCCAATTTACCATCTTAGAAATATCCAAGAAACGGACCGCTTCCCTTGCGACGGCCGGCTACAGTGACGTCACGAACAATGGTGTTACGACGTCACAGTTGAAAAAATACGGGAACTCGCGCTACAACAATCGTTGCTAGGCAAAGTGATATGTGCACTAGTGCTCATATTGAAAATATGTCACTACTTATTTTCAACCAGATGTTTTCATTTTATGAAAATTTTGAATTCATTTTCAAACATAAAGGTTATCAAATAGCAAACGATTTCCAAAAATATATATTGATAATCCATGTGCAACAGCAAGAATTATGTCAATAAGAAATCAGTTAGAGTTGCAGATTTAACTTGGGGGGGGGGGGGGGGGGGGGGGGGGGGGGGGAAGCGTTTGTTTGATCCTCGTTGTAAGTCAAAAGATTTTGGTTCATTCATTATAACTGTACTCATCAGTTGAGCCGTTTTCAGAATTACGATTCAAAGAAAAGAACTCCTAACTGTGCAAATGTGTCTATTACATATAAGAGGCATATGACAGTTAGGACGAGTATTTCTGCATCAACCGATGTATGCAATGCTGCACTGGTACAGTGTACACCATATTAGATTTAAATTCCTTTTTAATCAAAGTTGCAATCATTTTCAGCAGCCGCCTTTTCCATTTGTTTGACTTAATAAAGATCGTCTTCAGAAATTGCTTTGTCCATTTTTAGGTTTATTTTTGTGGAATTGATATTTTTATACAGTATTTTCGGCAATTTTGTGTCCATTTGTTGTTTTAAATAAGTTAAACTCATTGTCAGCAATTGATTTTACAAATGGTAAGTTCAGTTTGTGTTTAATTTGGAAGTTAACTCAACTTAAGAGCTCTTTAAAGGGTCAGTAGAACGTTTTAGGGTGAATATAAGGTGATGTCAGGAAAATGATAATAAATGTTACCAATTGAAAGACAATGTATTTAAACTAAACGAAACAGTAATAAATCAAATATATAATGTAACGTTCAGCCATGCGAATCCTTTTTCTTATACAAACTAAATTTAAGGTGTTCAAACAAAAATGGTCACCGATGGACTTTATGTGAAACCTTATAACTTGTTCCCTGACAATATATGATTGGTTTGTGTAATGAGATTTTTGATATTGTCAAAATAATACATATAGCATTAACTTACATTTATCAGTGAAAAAAATAAAATATAAAATTTACGTGCTACTGCCCCTTTAAAATGACATTTTGGTTTCTATTTGAGCTATGACGGTAGTTGTTGATGCATCACCCGACACAAAGTACAACAAACAAACACCAAGTTACTATTGGCCTGGATGGATATGGACAGTTACTGTATGCTATGACCCGTGAACTGAGATACCTACATGGGAAATGACTCACTTGTAGGCGGTCAATGGGTCGTGAACAAGAGTGAAACCGGTTTTTTAAGCGCTGGGTAAAAATCTTCTTAGAAAAGATTAGGAGAATCAGCAGACACGTGAAAGATGTTTGAACTAAAACATGCTGTGATTATTCGGGATGTTATGGTTAAAACATGATGTTCTCTTTAAAGGGACAGTAGCACGTTTTTAGGGGGAAGTTAAGGTGATGTCAGGAAAATGAAAATTAATGGTTTCAATTGAAAGACAATATATTTAAATTTAACGGAGCAGTAATAATTCAAATATATAACATAAAGTTTAGCCATGCCATTCTTTTTTCTTACACAAAATGAATCAAAGGTGTTCACACAAAATGGCCGCCAATGGATTTTATGTGAATCTTCACACAAAATGGCCGCCAATGGATTTTATGTGAATCTTCATACTTTGTCCTCTGACTGTGGATGATTGGCTTGTGTTATGAGATTTTAAACACTGTCAAAATAATACATTTAGCATTAACTCACAATTATCAGTGAACATTTTAGAATATAAAATTATCAAAAAACGTGCTACTGCCCCTTTAAAACATGAACATAGACCTAATGTTGTGAACTAAAACATGATGTTTGGATAAAACATGATTTTGTGATCAAAGCATGAATGTTGGATATGCATGATTCTGGGAATTAAAACAATATTCTAGTTATCAAAATGGCGTTTTGTGAACTGAAACATGTCTTGATTAAATGTAATGATGTGATTTAAACATGAATCTGCTATAAATCAAGAAAACTGGATCTAAACTTTACCTTGCACTGCCTCTCCTTATACAAAAACATGATGTTTTTAAACACGTTGTTGAGAGGGAAATTATGTTGCTGGGAGCTATATCACCAATGCTACACGATATAATTTTATGATATACATGTATATATATATATGTGATATGTGATGTGATGCTTGAGTATCATCAGTTTAGAGAACATAACAAAATCTTCACACACACCAATGATTTATGAAACCGACATCAGTATTTGTTATCATTAAATATGTATATGTTGGATTTAAAACGTGATATTGAATATATTACACAGGGCAATAAATCGTAAACCTGATATCGCACCAATAACTTACAATTATCCTGACAAGAATTAATATTTCTGGAAGCTCAGGGTTTGTAATTAGCATATTTGCTAGTCGATTAGCCTACTTTTAGATACATTCAACATGTTCTATATATATAATTTTCATGTATCTGTTGTCTTTCTTTTTTTTAGTATTTGCATCGTGTTTTTCATGGCGACTATTTTTTTGATATCGTTTAATTATATTTCAAGAAATGAATTTATTTCTAACATGTAGCATCTTCATATTAACTGAACATGGAACTTTCCTGTTAGTCCTGCAGTCTTTAATTAATATTTTTGTCGTGCAATTCGAAACATATACTTTGGTTTTTATTTTTTGAAACATACTTTTGTTATTATTAAAGGAAAATTAGCACGTTTTAGGGGGAATATAAGGTGATGTCTGAAAATGAAAATAAATGGTTCCAATGGAAAGACAGTGCATTGAAACTAGATGAGGCAGTAATAAATCAAATATATTATTAGAGATGAATGCCATTTAGATAGTGAACAAGCAGGTTATGTTATATTTTCGATCAAACTATCTTGAATAGTGTTCGAATCCCGCATGGGACTCGGCCCGAATAAGTACAAGAATCTGTACTATCAATATAGTGTGATCCCAAATATAACAATGTTACAAATACATAATGTCAACTTCAGCCCTGCGATACACAAAATGAAGTAAAGGTGTTCACATAAAAATGGCTACCAATGGACTTTATGTGGAACTTTTTAATTTGTTCTCCGAATATGGATGATTAGCTTGTGTAATGATATTTTTGACACTATAAAAATAATACATTAAGCATTAACGTACATTTATCAGTGAAAAAACTGAAAACTATGGAATTTTCATAAAACGTGCTACTGTCCCTTAATTTGCATAAGGTTTGATAAGTTTTCAAAGACGTACGCACTAAGCTCTAAAAACGTTTTCAAAAACGTCTTTGGCGTTTGCAAAAACGGACAAATATGGGCTTTTGTAACGTTTTAAAAACGTTTTCAGGAAATCGCTTTCACAGCGTTTTCGATACGATGTATGGTTTACTGGGAATTAAGACGCTTTTGCTACTGATGTATCTGACTGACAGAGAAGATGATTAAAGGTTACCAGTCAACCGTGACCAGGTACCCAGCGTACTGCTGGCAACAATTATCAACGGTGAAGACTTTCATATAAGGTAAACAAAGATTCACAACTTATATTTAAGTGTAAGGAAGAAAGGCTGTCACCTTCCCTTTTTCATTTCCAAACGAGGTCCTTGAGTTTAAGGAAATTTTCACGACATATTGTTTGACTTTGATTTTAGGCCATGTGTAGAGTCGTCTAAGAGCGAGGTGACATGTAAAACTGGTTATTTTCATAACTGCGGGCAACGCTGAACTTTGCTTATGCATTGGTACGATTACTTGTATGTTCTCTATATCATTCTGCATGCATTATTACAATGAGTCTCGCATATCCATCTCCAATTCTACTATGACATTGCAAAATCCAGTTAAGGATAATTATACTGAGTGAGTTATTGTTTTACGCCGCTTGGGCAATATTTCAGCCATTACCGGCGTAGGATGTTTTCCAATTACTCGGTATCAATATTCGACATCACTTTGTCATCACTATACGATATTATGTAAAAAGGTCTCATTGATTCGAGAGCCCGTAGTTGAGTGGGTTAATTTTCGAATGCCCGGTTCCGGAATCGAATCCAATTAAAAAATACGTTCATGCATTAATGGAAGAAACATGATCTACACTTACCAATGCACGTGCTTTTGGAATTCCAATTAAGTTAATGCATTAATAGAAGAGACATGATCCACAGAAATCACTACATGTGCTCTGTGAAATTCCAATTAAAAGAAATATTCTATCCTCATCTAACGTTGTTGAAACAGATGTGACAATTCGCATTGTAGGAAGGAAATATAAAGAGAATATTCATTGAATCAAACAAAATTCGTGGACGAGAGCATGTGTAATACCGTTTTATCCAAAACTGTTCTTTACGATAATGCTGAGGAATATATGGATGACAACTTCTTAGTTCATTGTATGCGACGTTTCTGTGTCAAGAATCTGTGTCGAAACGTCGCATACAATGAACAAAGAAGTTGTCATACATATATTATTCAGCAATATTGTCATTCCAACTTCTAACATGTCCCTCAAAGAAGTTGTTCTTTACGAGACTGCTTACATTGTAACTACCACTTCACTCGCTGAGATATAAATCCATAAGAAATGGCATACTTCCCCTTTTGGTGATTTACATTTGCTAATAGTTTAATCACGGCTGCATGACAAAGTATATAGTGAACGCCCACGATGGTCAACATTCGGAAAGCACGAGTAAGGCATAAGTAAGGAATTAATCAGGAATCATTTTGAAACATGTCTGCACGGCTTTCTGTCAGAGGCTTACTCGGCTGACTAAGTAGTACATCACAAGTAGACTTATATTTAGTCTCTGAATTTTTTTGTGTAAAAATCTTATTTTATTAAATTTTTAAAAGGAGCCTCAGACAAATGGAGATTTCCAGATAGATCAGCCCAGATCTAGACTTGCTTCCATGGGGTGAATTATAAGCTCAAGCGCCTGTGTGTAAGATTAGAGCAGCCCAGATCTAGACTTGCTTCCATGGGGTGAATTATATGCTCAAGCGTCTGTGTGTAAGACTACATCACAAGCACTGTCACCCTTCTCATCGATATCCCGTCTTTCTCTCATATGACCGAGTCCTATTGAATTATTGTTCTTAATTAAGAGACCTTAGTAAAGTCTAGGTCCTCATTCACCAAGTATAAATGCTTTCGAATAAACAAAACCAAGAAATTAACATTTAGAAAACGATACACAAGTTTTTCAAACTATTTTACAAACACAATGTAAGTCTATTTTCCCCTAAAATATTTGTACATAAACGAAAGCGATACACTAGGTTTTTTACAATATATCGTACAAACTCAATATAAGTCTATTTTCCCCTCAAGTGTTTTCGTTCATGGTATATTGGTATGTATACGTAACAGAAAGAAAGCCTCCCCCCATTTATAATATATATATATATAAATATAAAAGAAAGAAAGTCTTCATCCTCCATATCCCCCCCCCCCATTTAAAGTATATAAATATAAAAGAAAGAAAGTCTTCATCCCCCAACCCCCCCGCCCCCTTTATAGTATATATATGTAACAGAAAGAAAGTCTTCATCATTCATCAGACACCCCCTTCACACACACGCACTTGTTTGATGTCCCAGTTTTGGCGTCATGTACGCAAGGCCCTCTATATTTACAATTCGCCCCCACTCAAAGTCTCTCGTACACCTCGTATGGTGTTCAAATCAAAGGAATGTCCACTGTGCGATCTCTGATCAAGTCTAGAAAGATTATCTGGGATGAGGGAGCTCTGTTTTATATTTCAATTGTTTATATTTGTTGGTTTTTATCATTCTAATAGCAGGCTTTGGTTTTTGATCTTTCGTCACATGTATTGATAATTGAAGACAAATAAGAAAAGCTTGAAAATAAAAATGAAACAATATAACAACACTAAACGATAATGATTTTAGAATATTTCTGATAACTAATATCCTTATCAATACCCAGTTTACATAAAAAGTACCCTGAAAATCCACTGTGTATTGTGAAAGAAAAAAAGAAAAATTTCAAAGATTACAGAAATAAATATCATGTAAATGGTATTTTATATTTAGTTTACTTTACAAAAATATAAGAATATTGCTGTGAGGTCTCTAAAATTATTAGATCGGAACAACAGAAGTAGTTTAGCTGAGATTTAGAATTGAAATCCTTTTTTCTGCAATTATGCAATTGATGTTATAGCGAATCACTATTCATATTTTTATGAAGAGTGTAATTGGTTAAGTCCAATTTGCATAAATGAACAAGTCTAAACCATAGATTGGAGTTAATATCAATTTAATATCAAATATCTCCGTCAGGGCCGGGGCCCCTTGAGGAGCAAGTTCCATCTTCCTACGCAAAACCTAAAACGTCAGTTTCATGCCTTGCTGCACACCCTTGAGTTTTCTGTGCCTGCTGTCTTGTCTGTAAGGGCACTATAGCAGCACAGAAAAGTAAAGGGTCTGCAGCAAGACATAAACTGACAGTTCGGAAACTGGCGTTTTAGGCTTTGCTTAGGAAGATGGCCTAGTCCTGGGAGGACATCATTTGATATCATATTCCTTCTTATATATTATTAATTTTATAATATTTTAAAACAAGAATTGTACTCTTCAAATGTTACAACACTAGATCACCTACATGTAAAATATATCTTTTTACTTATATTTTATTGTCTAAAACTCTTAAATGTAACTTAAAGTCTCTCGTAACCTATTTTGGGTGGCATTTGTACTGTTTACGCTTTTAGTATGTATTGTACAAATGGTGAGAATTTAATAAACTATATTGTATTGTATTGTATTGCATTTTATTGTATTGTATTGTATTGCATTGCATTGCATTGCATTGCATTGCATTACATTGCATTGTATTGTATTGTATTGCATTGTATTGTATTGTATTGTATTGTATTGCATTTTATTGTATTGTATTGTATTGCATTGTATTGTATTGTATTGTATTCTATTCTATTGTATTGTATTGCATTGCATTGCATTGTATTGTATTGTATTGTATTGTATTTTATTGCATTGTATTGTATTGTATTGTATTGTATTGCATTGCATTGTATTGTATTGTATTGCATTGCATTGCATTGTATTGTATTGCATTGTATTGTATTGTATTGTATTGTATTGCATTGTATTGCATTGTATTGTATTGTATTGTATTGCATTGCATTGCATTGCATTGCATTGCATTGCATTTTATTGTATTGTATTGTATTGCATTGCATTGCATTGCATTTTATTGTATTGTATTGCATTGCATTGCATTGCATTGCATTGTATTGTATTGTATTGTATTGTATTGTATTGTATTGTATTGTATTGTATTGTATTGTATTGTATTGTATTGTACTGTATTGCATTTTATTGTATTGTATTGTATTGTATTGTATTGTATTGTATTGTATTGTATTGTAAAATCGTACACAGAGGAAGCCTAAAGCAAGGCTGTTTTTCCCTTTAAATCAGCATATAGGCTTATCATTGTGTGAGTCCACTATATGATATGTTTAAAGCACAAATTTTGTCTGATATTCATGGAATTGTCAGTTTTCTTATTAAACAACACTTTGATTGTATATCTTATTCAACAACACTTTGAAGAACGAATTAATATACATAGAAATGTAACGATTTCAAATAGCAAATCATTTGACAATTAAAACCGATAAAGATATAGTGATACGAAATTAAATGTTCCGTGGATATGCTTTCTATCGATCAGCTAAACCTTCATTTGAACTTCAGATAACTAAATATTGCAAATGATGACAAATAACAGATCTCGATTGCGATACAAAATGATGGAGCGATCGACGAAAGTTTCCACTTAATAAGTTAGCACGCATCACGATAGACAGCTAAAGTATAATAAACCAACAACTGTCATCAATCATCAAACTTTAAAAGGTGATTTCTAAAAATCATTTGTACTTACTTGTTAGTTGTGTTGCTGGTACTTTAGTTATTTTCAATGTTTGACATCCTTCACCGAGATTCGGCGAGACCCACCCATTTAAATCCCACACACCGAATGCAGAGCGAAGCCCATCACCCCGCTATAACGCTCATAGTGACAGGGCCGCAGCATCCATGTATTTCGTTATAGCGTGTTTTCAAAGACAGGCCTTTATTTCGCTTTTCAATCCAACTCTCCGCTTTTCTTCAAAATTGTTAATCATATATAGGCTAGTTTATGATGACGCTGCTGTAGAATGCATTTGTATGATACGTACTCAAAGGCAGGTAGACTTGTTTTCATTTGTTTCCAGGTTGTCCTTGTTGACGCACGGAATGTCTAAATCGTTTTAAGTTTTATTTCGATTAATATGTAATAATAATTACAAGTGAATGATTTATTCAAGGAAGTTCAACTAATATTTGTAAAAGATTCAAACAAAACGTCTTCTGATTAAAGCATAATAACCGTTGATGGGTGATGCGTCAAACCCTTCTTTGCAGTTATTGGAGATGGTAGAAGATGTCTGGGCCGACAGCATTGAAGATGGTAGAAGATGTCTGGGCCGACAGCATTGAAGATGGTAGAAGATGTCTGGGCCGATAACATTGAAGATGGTAGAAGATGTCTGAACCGACAGCATTGGAGATGGTAGAAGATGTCTAGACCGACAGCATTGAAGATGGTAGAGGATGTCTGGGCCGATAACATTGAAGATGGTAGAAGATGTCTGGACCGACAGCATTGGAGATGGTAGAAGATGTCTGAACCGACAGCATTGGAGAGGGTAGAAGATGTCTGGGCCGTCATCATTGGTGGATAGTAGAATATGTCTGGACCGTCAGCATTGGAGATGGTAGAAGATGTCTGGGCCGTCATCATTGGTGGAAAGTAGAATATGTCTGGACCGTCAGCATTGGAGATGGTAGCAGATGTCTGGACCGACAGCATTGAAGATGGTAGAAGATACATGTATATTGTTAAATATTGTGAAAAATTATTTTGTGAACAAATACGTGTTACATAAAACTCACATCAACATTATGTTTATCACATAAGGGATATGAGTATATATGAAACTATAGATTCACGAGAAGTGTTTAATTTTAAAAGCAACTGTGCACATAATCCTGTCTTACTTGTTATTTGTTTGAGTTGTTAAAGTGACACAGAGTATCTTTCTTAACATTTTATTTGGTTTTGATAAGCTACAAAATATCTTATATGCTGATTGAAGTTCATATCTCATCACTGGACTTGCAAATATATCCTTTTATGCATAATATCTCTAAAATGCTTGATTTTATGGAAAAATCAAGAAAACATCTCAAATACGTTTAATATTCGAAATAATGCATGCAATTAATCTACCTATTAGTTACAATACCTAATAAAAACTATCGAATCTAATATACCTTCCTGTCAGCTTATGACAGGGTTTCAAAATTACGTTTGGCAAATTTGCGAGCGCCACTTGAGCCACATTGTCCGGTTTTCGATCAAAATCCCGACTTTGAATGGCCGTATTTTCGCTCTAATGTACTGATTGACCTTTAACTTGTTATTTTCAGTAACAGTTAGAGGTTCGCGATGAAATACCATCGATTTCAAAATTTGACATATTTGATCCTATCAACATACTCTGTGTCCCTTTAACTTTGTTCCATGTATTGATATGAAATCTTTGATCTCGTGGTGTAGAAACGGAATGAAACACTTTTGGGATATTATCTCTTCAACTGGTAAACTAAACACATCTGTAATACTTAAACAAAATGTGCAGAGGTCAACAAACCAATAACCATTGAAATGTTATTTCGATATATTCATATAAAATATTTTTTATAAACTGAAAGTGATATTCGAGAGACCGACAACTATAAACCAACAGAGTAAGCTTGGTGAGAATGTGCTGCATATGAACGAAGTACTTATACATTGTCCTATGTGTGATGAATATCCCAACTTCATAGAGCTTCATAGTGAAACAAAATGAAAAATTTCTAACGTCTCATATAATCAATATTCATTTTACTAAAAAATTGCTCATATATTTTACAAGATTAAACAGAGAAGAATGCATTTTATATATTCTAAGTTCAACTTAGCTGTATCTATTGCAACAATTACACAACGTCTAATAGATGATAGTATTATCTAATTAGAAGACAGTTTCATCTAAATAGACGATAGTTTACAAGCATCTATATAAGCATTCTTCTCTGTTACATTTTGTAAAATGAAAGAGCAATTTCTGGAGTAATATGAACATTATAATTTTCTCTCACTGCAGGCAGCAATGCGCTTCCATATGAATCGGTTTCATCCCAACTATGTTCAACTTAGTATCTGTTTCATCCCAACTATGTTCAACTTAGTACCTGTTTCATTCAAACTATGTTCAACTTAGTATCTGTTTCATCCCAACTATGTTCAACTTAGTATCTGTTTCATCCCAACTATGTTCAGCTTAGTATCTGTTTCATTCCAACTATGTTCAATTTAGTATCTGTTTCATTCCAACTATGTTCAGCTTAGTATCTGTTTCATTCCAACTATGTTCAACTTAGTATCTGTTTCATCCCAACTATGTTCAACTTAGTATCTGTTTCATTCCAACTATGTTCAACTTAGTATCTGTTTCATTCCAACTATGTTCAACTTAGTATCTGTTTCATTCCAACTATGTTCAACTTAATATCTGTTTCATTCCAACTATGTTCAACTTAGTATCTGTTTCATCCCAACTATTTTCAACTTAATATCTGTTTCATTACAACTATGTTCAGCTTAATATCTGTTTCATTACAACTATGTTCAGATTAATATTTGTTTCATTCCAACTATGTTCAACTTAGTATCTGTTTCATCTCAACTATGTTCAACTTAGTATCTGTTTCATTCCAACTATGTTCAACTTAGTATCTGTTTCATTCCAACTATGTTCAACTTAGTATCTGTTTCATCCCAACTATGTTCAACTTAGTATCTGTTTCATCCCAACTATGTTCAACTTAGTATCTGTTTCATTCCAACTATGTTCAATTTAGTATCTGTTTCATCCCAACTATGTTCAACTTAGTATCTGTTTCATCCCAACTATGTTCAACTTAGTATCTGTTTCATCCCAACTATGTTCAACTTAATATTTGTTTCATTCCAACTATGTTCAACTTAGTATCTGTTTCATCCCAACTATGTTCAACTTAGTATCTGTTTCATCCCAACTATGTTCAACTTAATATTTGTTTCATTCCAACTATGTTCAACTTAGTATCTGTTTCATCCCAACTATGTTCAACTTAATATTTGTTTCATTCCAACTATGTTCAACTTAGTATCTGTTTCATCCCAACTATGTTCAACTTAGTATCTGTTTCATTCCAACTATGTTCAGCTTAGTATCTGTTTCATTCCAACTATGTTCAACTTAGTATCTGTTTCATCCCAACTATGTTCAACTTAGTATCTGTTTCATTCCAACTATGTTCAACTTAGTATCTGTTTCATTCCAACTATGTTCAACTTAGTATCTGTTTCATTCCAACTATGTTCAACTTAATATCTGTTTCATTCCAACTATGTTCAACTTAGTATCTGTTTCATCCCAACTATTTTCAACTTAATATCTGTTTCATTACAACTATGTTCAGCTTAATATCTGTTTCATTACAACTATGTTCAGATTAATATCTGTTTCATTCCAACTATGTTCAGCTTAATATCTGTTTCATCCCAACTATGTTCAACCTGGTATCTGTTTCATTCCAACTATGTTCAACCTGGTATCTGTTTCATTCCAACTATGTTCAACTTAGTATCTGTTTCATTCCAACTATGTTCAACTTAGTATCTGTTTCATTCCAACTATGTTCAACCTGGTATCTGTTTCATTCCAACTATGTTCAACTTAGTATCTGTTTCATTCCAACTATGTTCAACTTAGTATCTGTTTCATTCCAACTATGTTCAACTTAGTATCTGTTTCATTCCAGCTATGTTCAACTTAGTATCTGTTTCATCCCAACAATGTTCAACTTAGTATCTGTTTCATCCCAACAATGTTCAATTTAGTATCTGTTTCATCCCAACTATGTTCAACTTAGTATCTGTTTCATCCCAACTATGTTCAACTTAGTATCTGTTTCATCCCAACTATGTTCAACTTAGTATCTGTTTCATTCCAACTATGTTCAACTTAATATCTGTTTCATTCCAACTATGTTCAACTTAGTATCTGTTTCATCCCAACTATTTTCAACTTAATATCTGTTTCATTACAACTATGTTCAGCTTAATATCTGTTTCATTACAACTATGTTCAGATTAATATTTGTTTCATTCCAACTATGTTCAACTTAGTATCTGTTTCATCTCAACTATGTTCAACTTAGTATCTGTTTCATTCCAACTATGTTCAACTTAGTATCTGTTTCATTCCAACTATGTTCAACTTAGTATCTGTTTCATCCCAACTATGTTCAACTTAGTATCTGTTTCATCCCAACTATGTTCAACTTAGTATCTGTTTCATTCCAACTATGTTCAGCTTAGTATCTGTTTCATTCCAACTATGTTCAACTTAGTATCTGTTTCATCCCAACTATGTTCAACTTAGTATCTGTTTCATTCCAACTATAATCAACTTAGTATCTGTTTCATCCCAACTATGTTCAACTTAGTATCTGTTTCATTCCAACTATGTTTAACTTAGTATCTGTTTCATTCCAACTATGTTCAACTTAGTATCTCTTTCATCCCAACTATGTTTAACTTAGTATCTGTTTCATTCCAACTATGTTCAACTTAGTATCTGTTTCATCCCAACTATGTTCAACTTAGTATCTGTTGCATTCCAACTTTGTTCAACTTAGTATCTGTTTCATCCCAACTATGTTCAACTTAGTATCTGTTTCATCCCAACTATGTTCAACTTAGTATCTGTTTCATTCCAACTATGTTCAACTTAGTATCTGTTTCATTCCAACTATGTTCAACTTAGTATCTGTTTCATTCCAACTATATGTTCAACTTAGTATCTGTTTCATTCCAACTATGTTCAACTTAGTATCTGTTTCATTCCAACTATATGTTCAACTTAGTATCTGTTTCATTCCAACTATATGTTCAACTTAGTATCTGTTTCATTCCAACTATATGTTCAACTTAGTATCTGTTTCATCCCAACTATATGTTCAACTTAGTATCTGTTTCATCCCAACTATGTTCAACTTAGTATCTGTTTCATCCCAACTATGTTCAACTTAGTATCTGTTTCATTCCAACTATGTTTAACTTAGTATCTGTTTCATCCCAACTATGTTCGACTTAGTATCTGTTTCATCCCAACTATGTTTAACTTAGTATCTGTTTCATCCCAACTATGTAAGTATCTGTTTCATTCCAACTATGTTCAACTTAGTATCTGTTTCATTCCAACTATGTTCAACTTAGCATCTGTTTCATACCAACTATGTTCAACTTAGTATCTGTTTCATTCCAACTATGTTCAACTTAGTATCTGTTTCATCCCAACTATGTTCAACTTAGTATCTGTTTCATTCAAACTATGTTCAACTTAGTATCTGTTGCATTCCAACTATGTTCAACTTAGTATCTGTTTCATCCAATGTTCAACTTAGTATATGTTTCATCCCAATTATGGATGCCATGTATGAACCTATATATCCTACATTGCTTTTTCACGTTTTAGGGCTTACCGATTTTGTGTCTGCTTTACCTGTATCACAACTTCATAGAAATTAATAATGAAAAAATTATTTAAAGTTTCAAAAATATTATTAATGTTGATTTTACTCTTTAAATGCTCTTACATTTGAACAGAGAAGATATTATTTAATACATGTATATGCTAAGTTCAACATAGTTGTATCTGTTTTATTCCAACTATGGATGTGATGTATGAACTTATATATCTTTTTTATGTTAACGGCATTTAGTGATAATCCGACAATAGCGTTATTGCCGAAAGTTCGCAGTCATAAGGGCCATTGCCTGCAAAATATTAGCTTTATTTTCCTTATTGCCATATTTGTTTCCCCACGTTAACTTGTAGGGCTAACCGATTTATGTGACTGGGACACTTGTGATGATGCATCACTTAGGCCTACGTCACGTTTGGGAGATCACGACATCACTTGAAGACGCCTGCTAGTGAATATATATATATATATATTGATTAATCATACCTTACCACCGTTCAGCCTCGAATCATCGGCAAGATGTGCCTGAATTACACACTCTCAATTTCACGCTCAGTGAGTTTTCTATAGCGTGCTGAACAAGCTCTTCTGGTCATGTTCCAATCTTCTTGTTTTGATTTTCATTTGATTCAAAATTTTCAACTAAAATCAAAGCCCCATCGTCATACTTGCATGCGGTTCGTGATGAAATTTAGCTACAGTAGAACTTATATGCGTATAGCGAACACCGGATATAGCGAACTAAATTCTGTGGTCCCTTGGAGTTCGTTATATCCGAGTTCTACTGTATTTAGAATACATCCCTCGGTTGAAAAATCTTTCGTCAAAAGTTTGATCTCGTATTTACATGTTTTAATCAACAATATAACACTTCATTCGACGTCCAAAGAACAGTACCCTCTGCAAAAGTGCCAAAGCTTTTAACGAACTCGCTTTCGGTGACGTCATCATTAAGTGTGAAGGATTTAAATCAATATTCGACAGTTACCGCAATTGCGTCCGATGGGTATCAGTTTCTGATTCGGAGAAAAAGAAAATCTAGTCGACGACTTGCAAGCGTATGGTTATTAAAGCGCAAATCGTGAGATGGCGGCACTTGATTCGCCTTCATGTCGGCTGCCGTTTCGATTATTTTGGTAAATTGTTTCTATTTAATGAATTTTGGTCGTAAAACTTTGCAAAAATACAATGAATACAGTAAAAATACTTTTAAAAATATTGAACTTCACTAAATTTTTAAATGGGAGAATATATTTACTCTTGGGGGTAATCATCTCATTACCTAAACCGATTATAATGAGTTATAAAGTAAGGTACCACTTTTGAAGCTAAACTTAAAGTGGCAACTTAGCCATCGACGATGATTTTTTTACCCCATTATGTCTTCATAAAAATAACGTTGCCGCTTACCCCGTGCCAGATTAATTTCTGTGACGTCAAGGAAAATTTATACATTTTCGTAATTCAGCTGAATCTTTTTTTGCCTGTGACGTAAAATTGTCAAATTACACACAATTGTTCACAGTTAAATTTGCTAATAACAGATATAAAAAAACTTATAAATACTTTGATGAATAACGACTATTGATGCTGTCAAAAAGCGAGATTGTGTCTTTTACGGCAAATACAATAAACTACATGTTGGTATCCCGATGACCCATTGCTTGAACAAAAATTCATTTCTTTAACATGTAAATTTTTTTACACTTTTCAAGAGAGAAATGTCAGTCATCACGATGGCACCTGGATGGCGTTTCGTGTATGTACATTTATGTTCAGGCTGGCGATAAGGGGGTTAAGAGTCAACGTTCTGAAAATTGTCCACTATAGTTTGAGAATTATCGTAACGTTCACCCTGGATTATCGAGGAAGCAAATTAGTGTAAACACCATTCTAGTTAGGGAACAGAATTCGTATAGCTTAACCGGAATCGCTACGATCGTTTTAGAAAATCTCAATTCGTTTAATGTATCATCCGAGATTTTTGGTATATGTTTGTAGGTATGTAGGCACAGGAACCCGATATCGTAAATAAAATGTAGGTAAAACGTGGGTAAGAAAGACCCTTCCCCTCTATGAAATAGAGTAAAACGTGGGTAAGAAAGACCCGTCCCCTCTATGAAATAGAGTACTTATCTCTATTTCATAGAGGGGACGGGTCTTTCTTACCCACGTTTACCCGTCCCCTCTATGAAATAGAGTACTTATCTATATTTCATGGAGGGGACGGGTCTTTCTTACCCACGTTTTACCTACATTATATTTACGATATCGGGTATTACATAGAGGGGTCGGGTCTTTCTTACCCAAGTTTTATCTACATTTTATTTATGATATCGGGTTCCTGTGTATGTAGGTGGAATTTAAGGGCGGCGTTTCGGTCAACAACAAAATATCTATATTCGCCCAGCATTTAATAGATGGCTATAATGAATGAAAAGTGTCTCTCGTAATTCCCCAGGAAATGGCTCATCTTTTTAATACATTGACTTTGTATTTTAATGAATGTATATATTTTTTTGTATTATGTTGAGGAGAGACATGAATAAATTATCTGTCTGTCTGTCTGTCTGCTTAGAAAAATAATTATACAAGAAACTAGGGTTGCCCAGGCAACTCTGACGGTCTTCAGACCGCTGTGCAATTCGTAAGGTGCATTTCAATGTATCACAATGCTGGAATGTCATTTTGCATCGTCTTGAGCAATCTGCATGTCTCTGGAAGTCCATTTCCGCTCAAAATGTGGAAGGTCGTACAGTAAATTCTGTTTCGTTTTTGGTCAACTTTGAAAGGTCACAGTGCCCTATGTATTATGGTTAGGACTTTGATTTGAGTATCCTATAGACAACTAAGCTTCAGCTACGTTATGTCGAAATTTCAACTCTCTAGTGCAAGTATCTTCAGAGGAGAAGATTTTCAAAGGCGTCCGAAATGGTCAAAAATGCATTAAAAGCAAGATGGCGGACAAGTCACGTGACCTAGAGATTTTTCTTGATTTACTTTTTTCTTCAGCACATCAATGCGCATCTTCATGTGAAATTTCAAGTCTCTAAGTGCATTTTGAAAATCTTTCCCATGTTAAAATTTAAAATTTGTAAAGGCTGTAGACCGGAAACGGAAGTAGATAGGTCGGATTTTCATCTGTATCAATTTCAGGTCAGGGGCTATCAGTGCTGTAAGTTTCATGCAAGTAGCTTCAGTCGGTAATGCGCTAGAGCTTCCACAAAATTGTGTAAATAATAATAATAAAAAGAATCCGGTAATAACAGTAGGTCTTCCAGACTTTCGTCTGAAGACCTAATTAAAAATGTAAATGCAATCATATCTGCCCGTATTGCGTACAAAGGCTCTTGAAAGGCCATTTGAATGCCACCATACAGACATTTGTTTGTACGGCGGTAATTGCGGTTATTTCCCTCAGGAAACGTGCTGCAATTAAAAGGGACGGTAGCACGTTTGGGGAACAAGAAGGCATCTCACATATACTAAAATAACTGTTTCAAAACACAAAAAAACGTGTTTACATCAAATGAATCAGATCTTAAACGAGGAAAAGTTTTGTTTAAAAGCGATACAGCATATTAATATTGAAAAATATTTCAAATTATGTGTACAAAACCAGACATTTGTCAAATGATGTTGAAAAACAGGCATGAACAACTTTTTAAAACAGTTCTCTGCAAAATATGAAGTTATTTGACATATCAAACATCGATAAATGTTAAAACTGTTTTCAAATTAATAATACATATAGACTGAAATCTAATTTCAAAATGTCATATGCATTATAATTTTGACATGAACCTTCCGTATCGCGGCAATGCTTTCAGGAGATACTGGTCAATGCGTATATAGGGTGTGATAACATGCCTTACTTAACTTGTAACAAACTCTTGAAGCGTGACATAAATGTTGCAAAATGAAATGTTCTCAACTCAATTTTGGTCATTAGTTTGATACGCATTGACAGCTTTGGTCAAACCTCTAATAAACATTTGACACTTAATGCAGCCTCTAGGCGCTACAAACATGGTTGCGCTGAAGTTCATAATTACAACTGCATGATGTCAGTAAACCCTGAGCAGCGCCATTTTTGCAGTTGCACTTTTTTTTGAAATTCTGTTGCTTAAATTTTACCCCAATAATTAAATTGAGCCCTTTCAATATCTTCTTTTAAAGGGGAAGTAACTCGTTTTTTTTTTAATTTAATATTTCAAATTTTTCCAAATTCTAATTGTTTTCCGTTTTTGTCAAAAATCTCATTTAAAAAACCAATCATCCAAAGTCAGAAAACAAAGTATAAAGATTCACATAAAGTCCATTAGCGGACACCTTTAATTCCATTCTCTCCCCAGCTCAGTGCGAGCAAGCCTCTGTTCTATTACGCCAAGATCCTGGGGTTCCGGCAGATTGCCCTAGCGACAAAAAGTTGTAACTTAAGATATCTCCCTTATTTGCAGCAAATAAAAATACCTTTTGCGGGCTTTAAGTGACATGGAATATGCCTTTATGTTTATTTTTCATTAACTGTGAGAGGGAAAATATTTGAAAATCAGATATGGATAGGCCTAGGGTTTTTCATTAGGTAGAAACTGTTTTAAAATTCTGTAAAATATTATTTGTTTTATGATTAATTTTATTTCAATTATTACCCAAATAAAAACTAATGAGAAGGTAAAAGCGATGTCTCTTCGACAACCCAAACCACGTCCTTCTGTCAACTTGCCATACACGACCAAAATATGGGAAATATTCAACCAATAGATTTCAGATACATTTGATACAGTCGAGTATATATCTCGTATTTCCTCGAATAGGTGCCCCCGGCGTGTATTTTTTCAGACCCCCTTTTACCCCCGGCGTGTATTCGAGACCCGGCGTCTATTCATTTTATAGTAGGAAACAAATGTGTATAGATGGTGTAAAGAGAGAATACTTTATTTCAATTCAACTACGGGATCATTAATTAATCAACTTATCACCCGGCGTTTATTCGAGGACCGGCGTCTATTCGAGACCCGGCGTGTATTTACCTAAAACAGTCATACCCCCGGCCTCTATTCGAGACCCGGCCTCTATTCGAGACCCGGCGTCTATTCGAGGCTGGCGTCTATTTATTTTATAGTAGGAAACAAATGTGTATAGATGGTGTAAAGAGAGAATACTTTGTTTCAATTCAACTACGGGATCATTAATTAATCAACTTATCACCCGGCGTTTAATCGAGACCCGGCGTGTATTTACCTAAAACAGTCATACCCCCGGCCTCTATTCGAGACCCGGCGTCTATTCGAGGAAATACTGTATCTTGTCTTTATTCCGCCGGTTGAAGTCAATATTTTATTCCTATATTACCCCTAAATGGGAAGAAAATGTGCTAAAATTTTATTACTTGAGCAGAATGATATCTGTTCAGCAAACAGCACCATTACAAACTTACAAACAAATATGGTTGAACTTATAATCATCACGAAACTGTGATCCCGATGATGAAGTTAAATGTAGGCTATAAATGCGCGCTTCATTGTAGATACATTTTTCACTATCGGCCTGTGGCATAAAACTGATAAATACAAATTCGTTTGCATGTTTGATGAATATATAAGGAAATAACTTATGTTTATGCTTTTTATTACTGATCGTGATTGAAATCCTTTATGTAATGTTATGATAAAGGTACTTTGAAAATAAGATAAACTTTATTATCCCCGCGGGGAAATTTGTTTTACATTCAAAGAGCTTTCAAAATCACAATTACAGATATATAAAATATATACAACAAATACATTTTGCTCTACAAGCAGTAATATTAAGCATTGTAAACAATTAAGGGTGTTACATTGAACAATACATTTATGATTACAGTGCGACGGTAAGTTAGGCCCTTTTCTCATGCACACCTTTACATATGTTAGTAAATTTACGTATGTATGTAAATGTATTTGGGGTATGTAAAAGTGTCATGAGAACGCAATTACATACATGAGTATTATTGCACTAGGAGTAACTTTACACGACCTCAGGAGGTCATGTAAATGTAAATTTACATATACATATAGGGAAAATCTCTTCTTCTCTTGGAGCCAAGAAGTCTTAACATCATGAAAGCTGGCGCTAGACTGAATCTACTCATATATTTTCGTTTATTATAATACATGGCTGTATGTAATTGACAAATACAACATAATGCTTAACTACATGTGAACAGAAAGTATATTTACTATTACACATGTATGTATAATTACATAGTGTGTAAATTTACTCATGTATGTAAATTTAAAACGATGATTAAAAGATGAACGTATATAACAGTAGCCAATCAAAACCGAGGAAAATAGATTTTCAGAAACTGATTTACTATATCATGCATTGTTTAAAAATATGTCTTACTGACGATCAATACTTTGATAGGTTAACTTACGCTTTGTAGATTCCCTCCAAAGAAACTCTTTATAAATCAATTTTGGTCACTGTTGATATAGGTCAATATTCGATTTATTTATTACCATTATTTTTCACTATGTCACAATTTTCGAAGAAATGTAATTTGGTTGAATATTTCAATTTGAATGGATGTTAAGTTATCTAGCGTTTAAACTACTTTTAATATTTGACATTTTGTTGCATTGTAATAATAATATAAAGGAAACAAGAATCATATATGATCTTATCTATTTCGATTTACTTAATCATCTCTCAAACCAACTGAATAAAGATTTGTCGATCTGTTCTAATTTTTTTCATATAGCTAGATTAATTTACCAGATAGTTAACAAATGTTACAATGCTATATTTGGGATCACACTATCTTGAATAGTACAGATTCATGTAGACCCTACTTGGGATTCGGTCCCACGTCGGGCAACGACAGCAATGACCATACCAACAGCTACCGTATTTCCTCGAATAGACGCCGGGTCTCGAATAGAGGCCGGGGTATGGGTGTTTTAGGTAAATACACGCCGGGTTTAGAAAAGACGCCGGGTCTATAATAAAAGCCGGGTGATAAGTTGATGCTCCCGTGGTTGAATTGCATTAGAGTATTCTCCCTTTACACAGTACATACTAAAAAATAAATAGACGCCGGCCTCGAATAGACGCCGGGATAAAGGGGGTCGGAAAAAATACGGTAACCAACTCGCCCGTCTAGCGATAGTTTTACACAGGAATTAATCAGTTCTAAATGCTTATGTAATACAGAGAATCCACTTGGTGATGACAAAGAATGCCAACTATTTATTTCGACATTTTCCACAGTTTGCGCATACCATCGATAACGAGGCGTTGTGAGGAAGTGACAGAACGTCTCAACTCTGTATAGCGAAATCAAATGAACCCCTGCCCTCAGCATCTCCTGCCAAACGGAGACTGTGTTTCAGGGAAATGTTTGCATACAAATACTATCGATGGCGAAGGTAAGTTTTAAGGTAGATGATGCGTGGATTGGTAGGTATTTTGTGTTCAAGTACATGTAGTTTAATGCTTTTGACGACAACCCGTAATCGATCGATCGCAAACAGGCTTTTACTAGACTTCGACGAAATGTCAATGTGGGTCGATAGGGTGCTTCCCCGTTATGAAGCGCATGTTGGGCCGAGATTGGATTTGGGCACATTTTATTACCTTCACCATCGCCTTTATCGCATTATTGGTTTAAAAGTTACCATGTCTAAATGGATAATGAGGAATGTGATTCCCTATTAAAGTTATTAGGTGCATTATCTGGAACATTAGAATTGTTTTGGATACATTTTTATATAGCATATTTCATATTTATTTTTTTTTAAGTTAGTGTTTCTTTCAGTTTTTTTTTTAAATGATGCGAATGAAATTGATTTTCCACTTACTATCATTAGAAAGATTTAAAATAAGAGCTCAAAGAAAAAAATAGTTTTAGTTTGATATTGTCACAATTTCTTCTTTAGTTTCCTCTTTTACAAAATGTTCGTAATTTTAAAGGGGAACTAGTACTTCGAGGCTTTCAAACCTAATTGACCAGCAGTTACGTAATGCCATAGCCGAGGAAAGAGGTCACGTGACACGGACTGGGCGCCGGCTAAACGGCCAGTACAGTATTGAATAAGTTGGTTTAAAGATATATATGCATGTTAAGGTGATCGGAAAAAAAGTAACAGCAAAAAAAGTAATGTTAATCATACATGAAATAGGATACGCAAATAATCAATAGGCTTATTCAAAGGCGTGTCCTTCAGAAAACCAAGATAATTTGCGGATAATAACTTCATATCGATGAACACAATCCGTACATAGGTAACAATTTGAAAAATAGTTTTTAAAGAGATCACTCATTTTAGAATAATAATCGGTCTTGAATAACTTCAACAAAATATACTTGTTTTGAACTGGCAGAATCCTCTTCTTACATGTGAGTGCACCCGTTCAATTGTGTAGTTTTTTAAGATAACAGAATAAATAGCTATTATCCTACGGCAATGTTCTAATATTCTGGCTGCAGCCTCAGATAAAAAAATAAATCAAAGTTAAGTCAAGAGAGTCTATTACTCTTGTTGATAAATTGGTGTTATAGTTAAATGTTACTGTTTTCCAAGATAGTCAGATAGATAGTTGCCGAATAAAATCATCCTTATGTCAAATCAAACTTCAATACTAGGCATACCCAGCAACATCTGCAAACTTATTACGTACCAAAAATTAAAACATTCACTCATATAATTATCTTCGTGAGTTTATCATGAGGTAATGGACAAATTTTTAGAGTTCAATATCACATGCCAAGTCGATGAAAAATGTCCGTTGAGAATAAAAGGTTGATTATAAGATTATAGGTAAAAAAGTACCAGAAAAAAAAGTCCTCAGGAAAAAGTCCTTTTATCGTAAAAACAGATTACATTGATCTTGACATCAAAGTTTTTGTAAAGAATGCATCTTTGAGTATTAATAATTGAAAACTATGTTTGTTTTAACTGAGTTGTAAAGAAAGTATTAAGGGTTTATGTATAATGACTTTAAATACATGGATTAAATTATTAAATTTAACCAAGAGGGATGTTACGATAACTAATTAAGGATTAAAATTGAGAGCTTATAATTGTATTGAAGAACTCAACGACTTGAATGTGTGATTTTAGCTGACTGGATCTAAGCAGTTCTGCATTGTCATGTGAGTTTAGCTGAGTTAATCAAAGAAGGCTACTCTATTAGGAGATGCGAGATCTAACAAATGTTTGCGAAGGGTGGAACATCACCCAAGTGCCTGGCGAACCATCGATTGGTTCAAAAATGATGAATTTGTTGATGTTATGTTGAAATATTAATGTGATTCAGATATGTCACAAATATCACGATATCATAAATGTATGTTGAATCATATACAAAGTACATGTAAATAAACTTAATCAAAATCTTTGGGTTTTACAAATAGGACTTTTTTCCTAGGCAAAATTAGGACTTTTTACCGGGACTTTTTTTTACCGAACACCGATTATAACCTTTCATAAAGATTTTTATATGAATGTGCGTTGCTGTTGTTAAATTGAGTTAAGATTTAATCTTTGTCTAAATGTTTCAAATAGTTAAATTATTATCATCTTTCTTTAACAGGTATCATAAACAGTAATGTCTCCTCGGACTTCAGGCAGTGAAATAAACAGGATTATTATTACTTGTTTAATTGTGAGGATAATAAAATACATCGCTGATATTTGTAATCACTGTACTCACACCCAATACATTGATAAAATATACATCTCGTTAGTACCACCTTATCTATCTCTGTAATTTTCTTTTATGACGACCGGACACCTGTCATTTTATACGTTGTGTATCTATAGCAATGAAAGTGCGAAATGTCTAGTCGTATGACGTAAACAGTGACATAACTGTCCGGGCACTAACTAACTTGTCATCACAATAGGCGACAGATTGTCTGGCCTAGTGACCAACGAATTTGTACATAACAGTGACCGCCGACTGTCTTGGTATCTTACTGCAGACCGAATGTCTAGACTAGTGACCAACGTCTTCGTACATGGCAGTGACCGCCAAATGTCCTGGCACCTTTCTGCAGACAAAATGTTAACCAATGATATTGAAGAATATAATCCGACCAATGAAAAGAAGAAAAAGAATGTAAATTTATTTCATAGGACTCCCCTTCATCACTATATGTTAAACCTTGATGGAGCATGTATGATGTTAACAAATGCATCGGATCTTATACATGGATACTTCTAGCAGGTATGTTTTTTTCTTGTTCATATATACGAGTTAAGGAAATACCCCCCCCCCCCCCTCATTCAATATTTCGTAAAAATATATGATAAGATGAAAGAGAAGCAACCATACCTTTGTGTAGGTTTATTCGTAGAGGAAACGGGTTCGTAGATGGGATTTTTACAGGTTCGTAATGAAAAACAGTTTCGTATAGAGTGACAAATTGTGAAATAAGTTCATGTAAGCAATAAATTATCATTGTAAATGATAGTATACATATTCAAAGGAGAATAATTGTACATCCAATGTATTAATACGATCGATGTAATGTCTTGTATAAATAAACTGAGTAGATACTTTGTAAATATTACATCAAAGTATATAATATATATTCACAATATTAAATGAAAATTTGAAGACCTCTACGAAGCTTTTTTCCCTGAAAAAATCGGTCTCTACGAAACCGCTGGTTCCCCATACCATGCTAGACTAGGTTGCTGCGCAGTTAAAATATCGCAGAGTAGGCAGCGCGCTGATCGAGATTTACGACGCTCTCGGGGCCTCGATAATAAAACACTGGAAGTGAAAAATTGAAGTTGGAGACCCCCTTTAAGAAAGTAGTAGTTAGATTCCAAAACCCTGTCCCCCTTTCCTTACTGTGTTTATATGAAAAAGAAAGTGAATTAGCTAATCATGATCTGATTTACCGAATTTCCTTAAAGGGACACAGAGTATGCTGATAGGATCACATATGTCAAATTTTGAATCGATGTTATTACATCGGGAACCACTAACTGTTACTGAAAATAACAAGTTAAAGGTCAATCAGTACCTATAGAGCGAAAATAAGGCCATTCCAAGTCGGGATTTTGATCGAAAACCGGACAATGTGGCTCGAGTGGCGCGCACAAATTCGCTAAACGTAATTTTGAAACCTTGTTATAAGCTGACAGGAAGATATATTCGATTCCATAGTGTTTATTAGGTATTGTAACTAAAAGGTAGATTAATTGGATGCATAATTTCGAATATTAAACGTATTTGAGATGTTTTCTTGATTTTTCCATAAAATCAAGCATTTTAGAGAAATTATGCATGAAATGGATATATTTGCAAGCCCAGTGATGAGATATGAACTTCAATCAGCATATTAGATATTTTGTAGCTTATCAAAACCAAATAAAATTTTAAGAAAGATACTCTGTGTCACTTTAAGCCAAAATGAGGGCCAGTGGTTAGTGTTAGATATTTGATAATTAAGGATTCAGCCATAAGGCTGAATCCTTATTGTTATTGGCGTGTTTCTTTTTAAGGATTCAGCTTGAAAAGCTGAATCCTTATTGTTATTGGCGTGTTTATTTTTATTTTTCCACGATTTTTGTGAACAGGATTCAGACCAAACGGCTAATGCTATTGAAGCCAAATTTCACAGGCTGGTAGACCTTGTTGAGGAATAGACATGCGAAGCTTTTGGGCCGAATCGACCAGTGCATTAAAGGTCCAGTTCGATTCCAAAATCGAAAATTTAACATTGACTTTTTTTTCAAAATGCACTTAGAGACCTAATTTTTTTTTTAAAAGATGCGCAATCAAAAATGCTGCAAAAAACGAAATCATGGCAAATTCGTAGGTCACGTGGTTTGGCCGCCATCTTGAATTTTCTGCATTTTTTTCAAAAGTCCGACCCCAGGCACCTTTCAGGAATCACCACTCGGCAACTGCTGATACTAGAAAGCTGAAACTTACACATAATGTAGCTGAGACATTGGCCTATAACAAGTTTGTTTCAAAATTCAAAAATTCGAAATAGTTTTTTTTATAAAAATCTTCAAAGTTTGCACATTTTGCAATATTCAAGGGCAGATAACTCAAAAACCTCCCAGACGAATTTGATGATTTTTGCATGAGAATTAGACATTAGCAAGGTCTTTAAGATAAAAGAATAAAATCGCTCGCGAACAGTCATTTCCGGTCAGGGTCAGAGGTCAAACTTTCCATTTTGGACATGTGGTGTTTTGGTGGGTATGTTTGAAATATCGTAGCGAATCAAAGGCGTACGATAACTCTTTGTTCTATACATCATATGAAAGCCAAAAGTCTATAGAATTTTTTAAAATTTGACAGTAAATTCCTTTATTTGTTTTACATTGATTTACGGCCCTTTGAATATTGTCAATTCTGCTTTCGTTTTGAATGCTTAGGATAAAGGTATGTTAAAAAAGTCGTTACTCATCAGTGACAGGAGACAAATCATTGTTCCATATATCATTAGAAAGCCAAAAGAATACACTATCTTTTAAAAATTAACAATAAATTCAGTTACTTCATTTACATTTAGTTACGGACCTTTGAATATTGTCAACCCTGAATGCATTTGATAACTGCATATTTGCAAAATGCGTAAGTCATCAATCAACAACAGACATATCTCACGAACCATTAGAGATACTTTTATAATTTTTATGTCAACTTGTAGAGAAAAGAATTGTCTTTTTTTCCATGTATCATTTGTCTATGCGCGCACAGAAATGAAGAAGCGGTGCGCGCTCTACTTGCCCGCCGGCGTTCGCTAATTGAACATGTAATTAACTCGCGCATCTTGCGGCACTCATACCTCACGAACCATTAGAGATAATTTTATAATTTTTATATCAACTTGTAGAGAAAAGAATTGTCTTTATTTCCATGTATCATTTGCCTATGCGCGAACAGAAATGAAGAAGCGGTGCGCGCTCTACTTGCGCTCCGGCGTTCGCTAATTGAACTTGTAATTAACTCGCGCATCTTGCGGCACTCATAACTCACGAACCATTAGCGATAATTTTATAATTTTTATATCAACTTATAGAGAAAAGAATTGTCTTTATGTCCATGTATCATTTGCCTATGCGCGCACAGAAATGAAGAAGCGGCAAGCGAAATATAAGACATCGTTCACACGCGCTCCGGACAAAACAATGTCGCCACGTGGGCTAGTAGAGCAAAAATATATAGCCGCATCGTAAGGGTTAACATACTATACATCAATGGATGCGCTTGTTAAAGACACAAATACTTTGTGTAGTACCTCATTATAAAAATATTAACAGTAATCGAGTATTAAGCTAAATTATCTATTTCTTGAGATAAAGTTTGATATTTGCAACAGATGTCGCATCGCTCACCATTTCTTTACCATTGCTCATAAACAAATAATATATGCAAATGAAGACAATTCTCTCCTCTACACACTGGTGGAAAGAATATGAACATATCTTTATTGGTTCGGGATATACCAATGCTGAAAGACAAGTAGCCTCAGTCATCTCGAGATAAAACTTGATATTTGAGACAGATGTAGCATCGTTTACCGTTTCTTTACTTTTTCGTTCAAATGTACAAATGACACATTGGATTGAAGCTGGTTCTTCGCCCTTTGCAATGGTATAAATCATTTGAAATTTCGCCACCCCGTTCAAGAGAAACGAGTGCGAAAGAAGGGTGGGGGTTCACAACTTTGATAGTAAGAAATTTACATGGAGATCGGTTTTCACTACGCTATCGTAGTATCAACCCTTATAAGGTGTCTCCATATATGGCAGATTTTGTGTATCATTACGCGTCTGAAAGAGCACCCCTCCTATTTTTCAATAACTGTGTCTCCACGCCCTGTTATGTCCTGAATGTGCCAGGAATCAAAATGTCAGTGTATTTTACATGCAAAGATGATGTTTGCAGCTTCTGAATCTCGCTTATAATCTTTGTTTACTTTTATAGTAAACGAAATTGAGAGGCTCAGTGCATCCCTTTTCTAATGTGCTTCAAACCAATAACCCAATGATTACATCTCACAAAGAATATTTCATTATTTTTTATGCATATCTCTTCCCACATCTCAACTGCTGTTTGGTCTTTTTATGCCCAGATTCCTCCATTTGAAAATGAAAAGAAAAACATTTACGCAACACCCCCTGAAGTAGTCGTCAATGAGTTCATTCATGGATTGAAAAGCGGGATGCATGCTTTTCTCTCAAAACACGGGCATTGACGCGCTCACACTCACATTGCTAGGTTTGCTTTGGTTTTGAAATTGAAAACAAGTATAAGATTTAAATTGGTGTGCTTTGATTTTGATTTTTGGCATTATGATTTTGGATTGGGATTTGAAATGTATTTTTAACAAAGCACATACACTAATTATTCAATATGACATTTACGTTTGCAATTGACAGAGTCTTTTTGGCCTTGGTAATACTGAAATCGTGACTTTTAAAATTCGTCTGAACGAACTATTGACTTCGTACATACATGTATTGCATATATTTGTCATACATATCATCACCATACATCGCTGAATCCGTTTGTCGTCGCTTTGCGACTATATTTAAGGATTCAGCTTGAAAAGCTGAATCCTTATTGTTATTGGCGTGTTTATTTTTATTTTTCCACGATTTTTGTGAACAGGATTCAGACCAAACGGCTAATGCTATTGAAGCCAAATTTCACAGGCTGGTAGACCTTGTTGAGGAATAGACATGCGAAGCTTTTGGGCCGAATCGACCAGTGCATTAAAGGTCCAGTTCGATTCCAAAATCGAAAATTTAACATTGACTTTTTTTTCAAAATGCACTTAGAGACCTAATTTTTTTTTTAAAAGATGCGCAATCAAAAATGCTGCAAAAAACGAAATCATGGCAAATTCGTAGGTCACGTGGTTTGGCCGCCATCTTGAATTTTCTGCATTTTTTTCAAAAGTCCGACCCCAGGCACCTTTCAGGAATCACCACTCGGCAACTGCTGATACTAGAAAGCTGAAACTTACACATAATGTAGCTGAGACATTGGCCTATAACAAGTTTGTTTCAAAATTCAAAAATTCGAAATAGTTTTTTTTATAAAAATCTTCAAAGTTTGCACATTTTGCAATATTCAAGGGCAGATAACTCAAAAACCTCCCAGACGAATTTGATGATTTTTGCATGAGAATTAGACATTAGCAAGGTCTTTAAGATAAAAGAATAAAATCGCTCGCGAACAGTCATTTCCGGTCAGGGTCAGAGGTCAAACTTTCCATTTTGGACATGTGGTGTTTTGGTGGGTATGTTTGAAATATCGTAGCGAATCAAAGGCGTACGATAACTCTTTGTTCTATACATCATATGAAAGCCAAAAGTCTATAGAATTTTTTAAAATTTGACAGTAAATTCCTTTATTTGTTTTACATTGATTTACGGCCCTTTGAATATTGTCAATTCTGCTTTCGTTTTGAATGCTTAGGATAAAGGTATGTTAAAAAAGTCGTTACTCATCAGTGACAGGAGACAAATCATTGTTCCATATATCATTAGAAAGCCAAAAGAATACACTATCTTTTAAAAATTAACAATAAATTCAGTTACTTCATTTACATTTAGTTACGGACCTTTGAATATTGTCAACCCTGAATGCATTTGATAACTGCATATTTGCAAAATGCGTAAGTCATCAATCAACAACAGACATATCTCACGAACCATTAGAGATACTTTTATAATTTTTATGTCAACTTGTAGAGAAAAGAATTGTCTTTTTTTCCATGTATCATTTGTCTATGCGCGCACAGAAATGAAGAAGCGGTGCGCGCTCTACTTGCCCGCCGGCGTTCGCTAATTGAACATGTAATTAACTCGCGCATCTTGCGGCACTCATACCTCACGAACCATTAGAGATAATTTTATAATTTTTATATCAACTTGTAGAGAAAAGAATTGTCTTTATTTCCATGTATCATTTGCCTATGCGCGAACAGAAATGAAGAAGCGGTGCGCGCTCTACTTGCGCTCCGGCGTTCGCTAATTGAACTTGTAATTAACTCGCGCATCTTGCGGCACTCATAACTCACGAACCATTAGCGATAATTTTATAATTTTTATATCAACTTATAGAGAAAAGAATTGTCTTTATGTCCATGTATCATTTGCCTATGCGCGCACAGAAATGAAGAAGCGGCAAGCGAAATATAAGACATCGTTCACACGCGCTCCGGACAAAACAATGTCGCCACGTGGGCTAGTAGAGCAAAAATATATAGCCGCATCGTAAGGGTTAACATACTATACATCAATGGATGCGCTTGTTAAAGACACAAATACTTTGTGTAGTACCTCATTATAAAAATATTAACAGTAATCGAGTATTAAGCTAAATTATCTATTTCTTGAGATAAAGTTTGATATTTGCAACAGATGTCGCATCGCTCACCATTTCTTTACCATTGCTCATAAACAAATAATATATGCAAATGAAGACAATTCTCTCCTCTACACACTGGTGGAAAGAATATGAACATATCTTTATTGGTTCGGGATATACCAATGCTGAAAGACAAGTAGCCTCAGTCATCTCGAGATAAAACTTGATATTTGAGACAGATGTAGCATCGTTTACCGTTTCTTTACTTTTTCGTTCAAATGTACAAATGACACATTGGATTGAAGCTGGTTCTTCGCCCTTTGCAATGGTATAAATCATTTGAAATTTCGCCACCCCGTTCAAGAGAAACGAGTGCGAAAGAAGGGTGGGGGTTCACAACTTTGATAGTAAGAAATTTACATGGAGATCGGTTTTCACTACGCTATCGTAGTATCAACCCTTATAAGGTGTCTCCATATATGGCAGATTTTGTGTATCATTACGCGTCTGAAAGAGCACCCCTCCTATTTTTCAATAACTGTGTCTCCACGCCCTGTTATGTCCTGAATGTGCCAGGAATCAAAATGTCAGTGTATTTTACATGCAAAGATGATGTTTGCAGCTTCTGAATCTCGCTTATAATCTTTGTTTACTTTTATAGTAAACGAAATTGAGAGGCTCAGTGCATCCCTTTTCTAATGTGCTTCAAACCAATAACCCAATGATTACATCTCACAAAGAATATTTCATTATTTTTTATGCATATCTCTTCCCACATCTCAACTGCTGTTTGGTCTTTTTATGCCCAGATTCCTCCATTTGAAAATGAAAAGAAAAACATTTACGCAACACCCCCTGAAGTAGTCGTCAATGAGTTCATTCATGGATTGAAAAGCGGGATGCATGCTTTTCTCTCAAAACACGGGCATTGACGCGCTCACACTCACATTGCTAGGTTTGCTTTGGTTTTGAAATTGAAAACAAGTATAAGATTTAAATTGGTGTGCTTTGATTTTGATTTTTGGCATTATGATTTTGGATTGGGATTTGAAATGTATTTTTAACAAAGCACATACACTAATTATTCAATATGACATTTACGTTTGCAATTGACAGAGTCTTTTTGGCCTTGGTAATACTGAAATCGTGACTTTTAAAATTCGTCTGAACGAACTATTGACTTCGTACATACATGTATTGCATATATTTGTCATACATATCATCACCATACATCGCTGAATCCGTTTGTCGTCGCTTTGCGACTATATTTAAGGATTCAGCTTGAAAAGCTGAATCCTTATTGTTATTGGCGTGTTTATTTTTATTTTTCCACGATTTTTGTGAACAGGATTCAGACCAAACGGCTAATGCTATTGAAGCCAAATTTCACAGGCTGGTAGACCTTGTTGAGGAATAGACATGCGAAGCTTTTGGGCCGAATCGACCAGTGCATTAAAGGTCCAGTTCGATTCCAAAATCGAAAATTTAACATTGACTTTTTTTTCAAAATGCACTTAGAGACCTAATTTTTTTTTTAAAAGATGCGCAATCAAAAATGCTGCAAAAAACGAAATCATGGCAAATTCGTAGGTCACGTGGTTTGGCCGCCATCTTGAATTTTCTGCATTTTTTTCAAAAGTCCGACCCCAGGCACCTTTCAGGAATCACCACTCGGCAACTGCTGATACTAGAAAGCTGAAACTTACACATAATGTAGCTGAGACATTGGCCTATAACAAGTTTGTTTCAAAATTCAAAAATTCGAAATAGTTTTTTTTATAAAAATCTTCAAAGTTTGCACATTTTGCAATATTCAAGGGCAGATAACTCAAAAACCTCCCAGACGAATTTGATGATTTTTGCATGAGAATTAGACATTAGCAAGGTCTTTAAGATAAAAGAATAAAATCGCTCGCGAACAGTCATTTCCGGTCAGGGTCAGAGGTCAAACTTTCCATTTTGGACATGTGGTGTTTTGGTGGGTATGTTTGAAATATCGTAGCGAATCAAAGGCGTACGATAACTCTTTGTTCTATACATCATATGAAAGCCAAAAGTCTATAGAATTTTTTAAAATTTGACAGTAAATTCCTTTATTTGTTTTACATTGATTTACGGCCCTTTGAATATTGTCAATTCTGCTTTCGTTTTGAATGCTTAGGATAAAGGTATGTTAAAAAAGTCGTTACTCATCAGTGACAGGAGACAAATCATTGTTCCATATATCATTAGAAAGCCAAAAGAATACACTATCTTTTAAAAATTAACAATAAATTCAGTTACTTCATTTACATTTAGTTACGGACCTTTGAATATTGTCAACCCTGAATGCATTTGATAACTGCATATTTGCAAAATGCGTAAGTCATCAATCAACAACAGACATATCTCACGAACCATTAGAGATACTTTTATAATTTTTATGTCAACTTGTAGAGAAAAGAATTGTCTTTTTTTCCATGTATCATTTGTCTATGCGCGCACAGAAATGAAGAAGCGGTGCGCGCTCTACTTGCCCGCCGGCGTTCGCTAATTGAACATGTAATTAACTCGCGCATCTTGCGGCACTCATACCTCACGAACCATTAGAGATAATTTTATAATTTTTATATCAACTTGTAGAGAAAAGAATTGTCTTTATTTCCATGTATCATTTGCCTATGCGCGAACAGAAATGAAGAAGCGGTGCGCGCTCTACTTGCGCTCCGGCGTTCGCTAATTGAACTTGTAATTAACTCGCGCATCTTGCGGCACTCATAACTCACGAACCATTAGCGATAATTTTATAATTTTTATATCAACTTATAGAGAAAAGAATTGTCTTTATGTCCATGTATCATTTGCCTATGCGCGCACAGAAATGAAGAAGCGGCAAGCGAAATATAAGACATCGTTCACACGCGCTCCGGACAAAACAATGTCGCCACGTGGGCTAGTAGAGCAAAAATATATAGCCGCATCGTAAGGGTTAACATACTATACATCAATGGATGCGCTTGTTAAAGACACAAATACTTTGTGTAGTACCTCATTATAAAAATATTAACAGTAATCGAGTATTAAGCTAAATTATCTATTTCTTGAGATAAAGTTTGATATTTGCAACAGATGTCGCATCGCTCACCATTTCTTTACCATTGCTCATAAACAAATAATATATGCAAATGAAGACAATTCTCTCCTCTACACACTGGTGGAAAGAATATGAACATATCTTTATTGGTTCGGGATATACCAATGCTGAAAGACAAGTAGCCTCAGTCATCTCGAGATAAAACTTGATATTTGAGACAGATGTAGCATCGTTTACCGTTTCTTTACTTTTTCGTTCAAATGTACAAATGACACATTGGATTGAAGCTGGTTCTTCGCCCTTTGCAATGGTATAAATCATTTGAAATTTCGCCACCCCGTTCAAGAGAAACGAGTGCGAAAGAAGGGTGGGGGTTCACAACTTTGATAGTAAGAAATTTACATGGAGATCGGTTTTCACTACGCTATCGTAGTATCAACCCTTATAAGGTGTCTCCATATATGGCAGATTTTGTGTATCATTACGCGTCTGAAAGAGCACCCCTCCTATTTTTCAATAACTGTGTCTCCACGCCCTGTTATGTCCTGAATGTGCCAGGAATCAAAATGTCAGTGTATTTTACATGCAAAGATGATGTTTGCAGCTTCTGAATCTCGCTTATAATCTTTGTTTACTTTTATAGTAAACGAAATTGAGAGGCTCAGTGCATCCCTTTTCTAATGTGCTTCAAACCAATAACCCAATGATTACATCTCACAAAGAATATTTCATTATTTTTTATGCATATCTCTTCCCACATCTCAACTGCTGTTTGGTCTTTTTATGCCCAGATTCCTCCATTTGAAAATGAAAAGAAAAACATTTACGCAACACCCCCTGAAGTAGTCGTCAATGAGTTCATTCATGGATTGAAAAGCGGGATGCATGCTTTTCTCTCAAAACACGGGCATTGACGCGCTCACACTCACATTGCTAGGTTTGCTTTGGTTTTGAAATTGAAAACAAGTATAAGATTTAAATTGGTGTGCTTTGATTTTGATTTTTGGCATTATGATTTTGGATTGGGATTTGAAATGTATTTTTAACAAAGCACATACACTAATTATTCAATATGACATTTACGTTTGCAATTGACAGAGTCTTTTTGGCCTTGGTAATACTGAAATCGTGACTTTTAAAATTCGTCTGAACGAACTATTGACTTCGTACATACATGTATTGCATATATTTGTCATACATATCATCACCATACATCGCTGAATCCGTTTGTCGTCGCTTTGCGACTATATTTAAGGATTCAGCTTGAAAAGCTGAATCCTTATTGTTATTGGCGTGTTTATTTTTATTTTTCCACGATTTTTGTGAACAGGATTCAGACCAAACGGCTAATGCTATTGAAGCCAAATTTCACAGGCTGGTAGACCTTGTTGAGGAATAGACATGCGAAGCTTTTGGGCCGAATCGACCAGTGCATTAAAGGTCCAGTTCGATTCCAAAATCGAAAATTTAACATTGACTTTTTTTTCAAAATGCACTTAGAGACCTAATTTTTTTTTTAAAAGATGCGCAATCAAAAATGCTGCAAAAAACGAAATCATGGCAAATTCGTAGGTCACGTGGTTTGGCCGCCATCTTGAATTTTCTGCATTTTTTTCAAAAGTCCGACCCCAGGCACCTTTCAGGAATCACCACTCGGCAACTGCTGATACTAGAAAGCTGAAACTTACACATAATGTAGCTGAGACATTGGCCTATAACAAGTTTGTTTCAAAATTCAAAAATTCGAAATAGTTTTTTTTATAAAAATCTTCAAAGTTTGCACATTTTGCAATATTCAAGGGCAGATAACTCAAAAACCTCCCAGACGAATTTGATGATTTTTGCATGAGAATTAGACATTAGCAAGGTCTTTAAGATAAAAGAATAAAATCGCTCGCGAACAGTCATTTCCGGTCAGGGTCAGAGGTCAAACTTTCCATTTTGGACATGTGGTGTTTTGGTGGGTATGTTTGAAATATCGTAGCGAATCAAAGGCGTACGATAACTCTTTGTTCTATACATCATATGAAAGCCAAAAGTCTATAGAATTTTTTAAAATTTGACAGTAAATTCCTTTATTTGTTTTACATTGATTTACGGCCCTTTGAATATTGTCAATTCTGCTTTCGTTTTGAATGCTTAGGATAAAGGTATGTTAAAAAAGTCGTTACTCATCAGTGACAGGAGACAAATCATTGTTCCATATATCATTAGAAAGCCAAAAGAATACACTATCTTTTAAAAATTAACAATAAATTCAGTTACTTCATTTACATTTAGTTACGGACCTTTGAATATTGTCAACCCTGAATGCATTTGATAACTGCATATTTGCAAAATGCGTAAGTCATCAATCAACAACAGACATATCTCACGAACCATTAGAGATACTTTTATAATTTTTATGTCAACTTGTAGAGAAAAGAATTGTCTTTTTTTCCATGTATCATTTGTCTATGCGCGCACAGAAATGAAGAAGCGGTGCGCGCTCTACTTGCCCGCCGGCGTTCGCTAATTGAACATGTAATTAACTCGCGCATCTTGCGGCACTCATACCTCACGAACCATTAGAGATAATTTTATAATTTTTATATCAACTTGTAGAGAAAAGAATTGTCTTTATTTCCATGTATCATTTGCCTATGCGCGAACAGAAATGAAGAAGCGGTGCGCGCTCTACTTGCGCTCCGGCGTTCGCTAATTGAACTTGTAATTAACTCGCGCATCTTGCGGCACTCATAACTCACGAACCATTAGCGATAATTTTATAATTTTTATATCAACTTATAGAGAAAAGAATTGTCTTTATGTCCATGTATCATTTGCCTATGCGCGCACAGAAATGAAGAAGCGGCAAGCGAAATATAAGACATCGTTCACACGCGCTCCGGACAAAACAATGTCGCCACGTGGGCTAGTAGAGCAAAAATATATAGCCGCATCGTAAGGGTTAACATACTATACATCAATGGATGCGCTTGTTAAAGACACAAATACTTTGTGTAGTACCTCATTATAAAAATATTAACAGTAATCGAGTATTAAGCTAAATTATCTATTTCTTGAGATAAAGTTTGATATTTGCAACAGATGTCGCATCGCTCACCATTTCTTTACCATTGCTCATAAACAAATAATATATGCAAATGAAGACAATTCTCTCCTCTACACACTGGTGGAAAGAATATGAACATATCTTTATTGGTTCGGGATATACCAATGCTGAAAGACAAGTAGCCTCAGTCATCTCGAGATAAAACTTGATATTTGAGACAGATGTAGCATCGTTTACCGTTTCTTTACTTTTTCGTTCAAATGTACAAATGACACATTGGATTGAAGCTGGTTCTTCGCCCTTTGCAATGGTATAAATCATTTGAAATTTCGCCACCCCCGTTCAAGAGAAACGAGTGCGAAAGAAGGGTGGGGGTTCACAACTTTGATAGTAAGAAATTTACATGGAGATCGGTTTTCACTACGCTATCGTAGTATCAACCCTTATAAGGTGTCTCCATATATGGCAGATTTTGTGTATCATTACGCGTCTGAAAGAGCACCCCTCCTATTTTTCAATAACTGTGTCTCCACGCCCTGTTATGTCCTGAATGTGCCAGGAATCAAAATGTCAGTGTATTTTACATGCAAAGATGATGTTTGCAGCTTCTGAATCTCGCTTATAATCTTTGTTTACTTTTATAGTAAACGAAATTGAGAGGCTCAGTGCATCCCTTTTCTAATGTGCTTCAAACCAATAACCCAATGATTACATCTCACAAAGAATATTTCATTATTTTTTATGCATATCTCTTCCCACATCTCAACTGCTGTTTGGTCTTTTTATGCCCAGATTCCTCCATTTGAAAATGAAAAGAAAAACATTTACGCAACACCCCCTGAAGTAGTCGTCAATGAGTTCATTCATGGATTGAAAAGCGGGATGCATGCTTTTCTCTCAAAACACGGGCATTGACGCGCTCACACTCACATTGCTAGGTTTGCTTTGGTTTTGAAATTGAAAACAAGTATAAGATTTAAATTGGTGTGCTTTGATTTTGATTTTTGGCATTATGATTTTGGATTGGGATTTGAAATGTATTTTTAACAAAGCACATACACTAATTATTCAATATGACATTTACGTTTGCAATTGACAGAGTCTTTTTGGCCTTGGTAATACTGAAATCGTGACTTTTAAAATTCGTCTGAACGAACTATTGACTTCGTACATACATGTATTGCATATATTTGTCATACATATCATCACCATACATCGCTGAATCCGTTTGTCGTCGCTTTGCGACTATATTTAAGGATTCAGCTTGAAAAGCTGAATCCTTATTGTTATTGGCGTGTTTATTTTTATTTTTCCACGATTTTTGTGAACAGGATTCAGACCAAACGGCTAATGCTATTGAAGCCAAATTTCACAGGCTGGTAGACCTTGTTGAGGAATAGACATGCGAAGCTTTTGGGCCGAATCGACCAGTGCATTAAAGGTCCAGTTCGATTCCAAAATCGAAAATTTAACATTGACTTTTTTTTCAAAATGCACTTAGAGACCTAATTTTTTTTTTAAAAGATGCGCAATCAAAAATGCTGCAAAAAACGAAATCATGGCAAATTCGTAGGTCACGTGGTTTGGCCGCCATCTTGAATTTTCTGCATTTTTTTCAAAAGTCCGACCCCAGGCACCTTTCAGGAATCACCACTCGGCAACTGCTGATACTAGAAAGCTGAAACTTACACATAATGTAGCTGAGACATTGGCCTATAACAAGTTTGTTTCAAAATTCAAAAATTCGAAATAGTTTTTTTTATAAAAATCTTCAAAGTTTGCACATTTTGCAATATTCAAGGGCAGATAACTCAAAAACCTCCCAGACGAATTTGATGATTTTTGCATGAGAATTAGACATTAGCAAGGTCTTTAAGATAAAAGAATAAAATCGCTCGCGAACAGTCATTTCCGGTCAGGGTCAGAGGTCAAACTTTCCATTTTGGACATGTGGTGTTTTGGTGGGTATGTTTGAAATATCGTAGCGAATCAAAGGCGTACGATAACTCTTTGTTCTATACATCATATGAAAGCCAAAAGTCTATAGAATTTTTTAAAATTTGACAGTAAATTCCTTTATTTGTTTTACATTGATTTACGGCCCTTTGAATATTGTCAATTCTGCTTTCGTTTTGAATGCTTAGGATAAAGGTATGTTAAAAAAGTCGTTACTCATCAGTGACAGGAGACAAATCATTGTTCCATATATCATTAGAAAGCCAAAAGAATACACTATCTTTTAAAAATTAACAATAAATTCAGTTACTTCATTTACATTTAGTTACGGACCTTTGAATATTGTCAACCCTGAATGCATTTGATAACTGCATATTTGCAAAATGCGTAAGTCATCAATCAACAACAGACATATCTCACGAACCATTAGAGATACTTTTATAATTTTTATGTCAACTTGTAGAGAAAAGAATTGTCTTTTTTTCCATGTATCATTTGTCTATGCGCGCACAGAAATGAAGAAGCGGTGCGCGCTCTACTTGCCCGCCGGCGTTCGCTAATTGAACATGTAATTAACTCGCGCATCTTGCGGCACTCATACCTCACGAACCATTAGAGATAATTTTATAATTTTTATATCAACTTGTAGAGAAAAGAATTGTCTTTATTTCCATGTATCATTTGCCTATGCGCGAACAGAAATGAAGAAGCGGTGCGCGCTCTACTTGCGCTCCGGCGTTCGCTAATTGAACTTGTAATTAACTCGCGCATCTTGCGGCACTCATAACTCACGAACCATTAGCGATAATTTTATAATTTTTATATCAACTTATAGAGAAAAGAATTGTCTTTATGTCCATGTATCATTTGCCTATGCGCGCACAGAAATGAAGAAGCGGCAAGCGAAATATAAGACATCGTTCACACGCGCTCCGGACAAAACAATGTCGCCACGTGGGCTAGTAGAGCAAAAATATATAGCCGCATCGTAAGGGTTAACATACTATACATCAATGGATGCGCTTGTTAAAGACACAAATACTTTGTGTAGTACCTCATTATAAAAATATTAACAGTAATCGAGTATTAAGCTAAATTATCTATTTCTTGAGATAAAGTTTGATATTTGCAACAGATGTCGCATCGCTCACCATTTCTTTACCATTGCTCATAAACAAATAATATATGCAAATGAAGACAATTCTCTCCTCTACACACTGGTGGAAAGAATATGAACATATCTTTATTGGTTCGGGATATACCAATGCTGAAAGACAAGTAGCCTCAGTCATCTCGAGATAAAACTTGATATTTGAGACAGATGTAGCATCGTTTACCGTTTCTTTACTTTTTCGTTCAAATGTACAAATGACACATTGGATTGAAGCTGGTTCTTCGCCCTTTGCAATGGTATAAATCATTTGAAATTTCGCCACCCCGTTCAAGAGAAACGAGTGCGAAAGAAGGGTGGGGGTTCACAACTTTGATAGTAAGAAATTTACATGGAGATCGGTTTTCACTACGCTATCGTAGTATCAACCCTTATAAGGTGTCTCCATATATGGCAGATTTTGTGTATCATTACGCGTCTGAAAGAGCACCCCTCCTATTTTTCAATAACTGTGTCTCCACGCCCTGTTATGTCCTGAATGTGCCAGGAATCAAAATGTCAGTGTATTTTACATGCAAAGATGATGTTTGCAGCTTCTGAATCTCGCTTATAATCTTTGTTTACTTTTATAGTAAACGAAATTGAGAGGCTCAGTGCATCCCTTTTCTAATGTGCTTCAAACCAATAACCCAATGATTACATCTCACAAAGAATATTTCATTATTTTTTATGCATATCTCTTCCCACATCTCAACTGCTGTTTGGTCTTTTTATGCCCAGATTCCTCCATTTGAAAATGAAAAGAAAAACATTTACGCAACACCCCCTGAAGTAGTCGTCAATGAGTTCATTCATGGATTGAAAAGCGGGATGCATGCTTTTCTCTCAAAACACGGGCATTGACGCGCTCACACTCACATTGCTAGGTTTGCTTTGGTTTTGAAATTGAAAACAAGTATAAGATTTAAATTGGTGTGCTTTGATTTTGATTTTTGGCATTATGATTTTGTGATTGGGATTTGAAATGTATTTTTAACAAAGCACATACACTAATTATTCAATATGACATTTACGTTTGCAATTGACAGAGTCTTTTTGGCCTTGGTAATACTGAAATCGTGACTTTTAAAATTCGTCTGAACGAACTATTGACTTCATACATACATGTATTGCAAATATTTGTCATACATATCATCACCATACATCGCTGAATCCGTTTGTCGTCGCTTTGCGACTATATTTAAGGATTCAGCTTGAAAAGCTGAATCCTTATTGTTATTGGCGTGTTTATTTTTATTTTTCCACGATTTTTGTGAACAGGATTCAGACCAAACGGCTAATGCTATTGAAGCCAAATTTCACAGGCTGGTAGACCTTGTTGAGGAATAGACATGCGAAGCTTTTGGGGCCGAATCGACCAGTGCATTAAAGGTCCAGTTCGATTCCAAAATCGAAAATTTAACATTGACTTTTTTTTCAAAAATGCACTTAGAGACCTAATTTTTTTTTTAAAAGATGCGCAATCAAAAATGCTGCAAAAAACGAAATCATGGCAAATTCGTAGGTCACGTGGTTTGGCCGCCATCTTGAATTTTCTGCATTTTTTTCAAAAGTCCGACCCCAGGCACCTTTCAGGAATCACCACTCGGCAACTGCTGATACTAGAAAGCTGAAACTTACACATAATGTAGCTGAGACATTGGCCTATAACAAGTTTGTTTCAAAATTCAAAAATTCGAAATAGTTTTTTTTATAAAAATCTTCAAAGTTTGCACATTTTGCAATTCAAGGGCAGATAACTCAAAAACCTCCCAGACGAATTTGATGATTTTTGCATGAGAATTAGACATTAGCAAGGTCTTTAAGATAAAAGAATAAAATCGCTCGCGAACAGTCATTTCCGGTCAGGGTCAGAGGTCAAACTTTCCATTTTGGACATGTGGTGTTTTGGTGGGTATGTTTGAAATATCGTAGCGAATCAAAGGCGTACGATAACTCTTTGTTCTATACATCATATGAAAGCCAAAAGTCTATAGAATTTTTTAAAATTTGACAGTAAATTCCTTTATTTGTTTTACATTGATTTACGGCCCTTTGAATATTGTCAATTCTGCTTTCGTTTTGAATGCTTAGGATAAAGGTATGTTAAAAAAGTCGTTACTCATCAGTGACAGGAGACAAATCATTGTTCCATATATCATTAGAAAGCCAAAAGAATACACTATCTTTTAAAAATTAACAATAAATTCAGTTACTTCATTTACATTTAGTTACGGACCTTTGAATATTGTCAACCCTGAATGCATTTGATAACTGCATATTTGCAAAATGCGTAAGTCATCAATCAACAACAGACATATCTCACGAACCATTAGAGATACTTTTATAATTTTTATGTCAACTTGTAGAGAAAAGAATTGTCTTTTTTTCCATGTATCATTTGTCTATGCGCGCACAGAAATGAAGAAGCGGTGCGCGCTCTACTTGCCCGCCGGCGTTCGCTAATTGAACATGTAATTAACTCGCGCATCTTGCGGCACTCATACCTCACGAACCATTAGAGATAATTTTATAATTTTTTATATCAACTTGTAGAGAAAAGAATTGTCTTTATTTCCATGTATCATTTGCCTATGCGCGAACAGAAATGAAGAAGCGGTGCGCGCTCTACTTGCGCTCCGGCGTTCGCTAATTGAACTTGTAATTAACTCGCGCATCTTGCGGCACTCATAACTCACGAACCATTAGCGATAATTTTATAATTTTTATATCAACTTATAGAGAAAAGAATTGTCTTTATGTCCATGTATCATTTGCCTATGCGCGCACAGAAATGAAGAAGCGGCAAGCGAAATATAAGACATCGTTCACCACGCGCTCCGGACAAAACAATGTCGCCACGTGGGCTAGTAGAGCAAAAATATATAGCCGCATCGTAAGGGTTAACATACTATACATCAATGGATGCGCTTGTTAAAGACACAAATACTTTGTGTAGTACCTCATTATAAAAATATTAACAGTAATCGAGTATTAAGCTAAATTATCTATTTCTTGAGATAAAGTTTGATATTTGCAACAGATGTCGCATCGCTCACCATTTCTTTACCATTGCTCATAAACAAATAATATATGCAAATGAAGACAATTCTCTCCTCTACACACTGGTGGAAAGAATATGAACATATCTTTATTGGTTCGGGATATACCAATGCTGAAAGACAAGTAGCCTCAGTCATCTCGAGATAAAACTTGATATTTGAGACAGATGTAGCATCGTTTACCGTTTCTTTACTTTTTCGTTCAAATGTACAAATGACACATTGGATTGAAGCTGGTTCTTCGCCCCTTTGCAATGGTATAAATCATTTGAAATTTCGCCACCCCCGTTCAAGAGAAACGAGTGCGAAAGAAGGGTGGGGGTTCACAACTTTGATAGTAAGAAATTTACATGGAGATCGGTTTTCACTACGCTATCGTAGTATCAACCCTTATAAGGTGTCTCCATATATGGCAGATTTTGTGTATCATTACGCGTCTGAAAGAGCACCCCTCCTATTTTTCAATAACTGTGTCTCCACGCCCTGTTATGTCCTGAATGTGCCAGGAATCAAAATGTCAGTGTATTTTACATGCAAAGATGATGTTTGCAGCTTCTGAATCTCGCTTATAATCTTTGTTTACTTTTATAGTAAACGAAATTGAGAGGCTCAGTGCATCCCTTTTCTAATGTGCTTCAAACCAATAACCCAATGATTACATCTCACAAAGAATATTTCATTATTTTTTATGCATATCTCTTCCCACATCTCAACTGCTGTTTGGGTCTTTTTATGCCCAGATTCCTCCATTTGAAAATGAAAAGAAAAACATTTACGCAACACCCCCCTGAAGTAGTCGTCAATGAGTTCATTCATGGATTGAAAAGCGGGATGCATGCTTTTCTCTCAAAACACGGGCATTGACGCGCTCACACTCACATTGCTAGGTTTGCTTTGGTTTTGAAATTGAAAACAAGTATAAGATTTAAATTGGTGTGCTTTGATTTTGATTTTTGGCATTATGATTTTGGATTGGGATTTGAAATGTATTTTTAACAAAGCACATACACTAATTATTCAATATGACATTTACGTTTGCAATTGACAGAGTCTTTTTGGCCTTGGTAATACTGAAATCGTGACTTTTAAAATTCGTCTGAACGAACTATTGACTTCGTACATACATGTATTGCATATATTTGTCATACATATCATCACCATACATCGCTGAACTCCGTTTGTCGTCGCTTTGCGACTATATTTAAGGATTCAGCTTGAAAAGCTGAATCCTTATTGTTATTGGCGTGTTTATTTTTATTTTTCCACGATTTTTGTGAACAGGATTCAGACCAAACGGCTAATGCTATTGAAGCCAAATTTCACAGGCTGGTAGACCTTGTTGAGGAATAGACATGCGAAGCTTTTGGGCCGAATCGACCAGTGCATTAAAGGTCCAGTTCGATTCCAAAATCGAAAATTTAACATTGACTTTTTTTTCAAAATGCACTTAGAGACCTAATTTTTTTTTTAAAAGATGCGCAATCAAAAATGCTGCAAAAAACGAAATCATGGCAAATTCGTAGGTCACGTGGTTTGGCCGCCATCTTGAATTTCTGCATTTTTTTCAAAAGTCCGACCCCAGGCACCTTTCAGGAATCACCACTCGGCAACTGCTGATACTAGAAAGCTGAAACTTACACATAATGTAGCTGAGACATTGGCCTATAACAAGTTTGTTTCAAAATTCAAAAATTCGAAATAGTTTTTTTTATAAAAATCTTCAAAGTTTGCACATTTTGCAATATTCAAGGGCAGATAACTCAAAAACCTCCCAGACGAATTTGATGATTTTTGCATGAGAATTAGACATTAGCAAGGTCTTTAAGATAAAAGAATAAAATCGCTCGCGAACAGTCATTTCCGGTCAGGGTCAGAGGTCAAACTTTCCATTTTGGACATGTGGTGTTTTGGTGGGTATGTTTGAAATATCGTAGCGAATCAAAGGCGTACGATAACTCTTTGTTCTATACATCATATGAAAGCCAAAAGTCTATAGAATTTTTTAAAATTTGACAGTAAATTCCTTTATTTGTTTTACATTGATTTACGGCCCTTTGAATATTGTCAATTCTGCTTTCGTTTTGAATGCTTAGGATAAAGGTATGTTAAAAAAGTCGTTACTCATCAGTGACAGGAGACAAATCATTGTTCCATATATCATTAGAAAGCCAAAAGAATACACTATCTTTTAAAAATTAACAATAAATTCAGTTACTTCATTTACATTTAGTTACGGACCTTTGAATATTGTCAACCCTGAATGCATTTGATAACTGCATATTTGCAAAATGCGTAAGTCATCAATCAACAACAGACATATCTCACGAACCATTAGAGATACTTTTATAATTTTTATGTCAACTTGTAGAGAAAAAGAATTGTCTTTTTTTCCATGTATCATTTGTCTATGCGCGCACAGAAATGAAGAAGCGGTGCGCGCTCTACTTGCCCGCCGGCGTTCGCTAATTGAACATGTAATTAACTCGCGCATCTTGCGGCACTCATACCTCACGAACCATTAGAGATAATTTTATAATTTTTATATCAACTTGTAGAGAAAAGAATTGTCTTTATTTCCATGTATCATTTGCCTATGCGCGAACAGAAATGAAGAAGCGGTGCGCGCTCTACTTGCGCTCCGGCGTTCGCTAATTGAACTTGTAATTAACTCGCGCATCTTGCGGCACTCATAACTCACGAACCATTAGCGATAATTTTATAATTTTTATATCAACTTATAGAGAAAAGAATTGTCTTTATGTCCATGTATCATTTGCCTATGCGCGCACAGAAATGAAGAAGCGGCAAGCGAAATATAAGACATCGTTCACACGCGCTCCGGACAAAACAATGTCGCCCACGTGGGCTAGTAGAGCAAAAATATATAGCCGCATCGTAAGGGTTAACATACTATACATCAATGGATGCGCTTGTTAAAGACACAAATACTTTGTGTAGTACCTCATTATAAAAATATTAACAGTAATCGAGTATTAAGCTAAATTATCTATTTCTTGAGATAAAGTTTGATATTTGCAACAGATGTCGCATCGCTCACCATTTCTTTACCATTGCTCATAAACAAATAATATATGCAAATGAAGACAATTCTCTCCTCTACACACTGGTGGAAAGAATATGAACATATCTTTATTGGTTCGGGATATACCAATGCTGAAAGACAAGTAGCCTCAGTCATCTCGAGATAAAACTTGATATTTGAGACAGATGTAGCATCGTTTACCGTTTCTTTACTTTTTCGTTCAAATGTACAAATGACACATTGGATTGAAGCTGGTTCTTCGCCCTTTGCAATGGTATAAATCATTTGAAATTTCGCCACCCCCGTTCAAGAGAAACGAGTGCGAAAGAAGGGTGGGGGTTCACAACTTTGATAGTAAGAAATTTACATGGAGATCGGTTTTCACTACGCTATCGTAGTATCAACCCTTATAAGGTGTCTCCATATATGGCAGAATTTTGTGTATCATTACGCGTCTGAAAGAGCACCCCTCCTATTTTTTCAATAACTGTGTCTCCACGCCCCTGTTATGTCCTGAATGTGCCAGGAATCAAAATGTCAGTGTATTTTACATGCAAAGATGATGTTTGCAGCTTCTGAATCTCGCTTATAATCTTTGTTTACTTTTATAGTAAACGAAATTGAGAGGCTCAGTGCATCCCTTTTCTAATGTGCTTCAAACCAATAACCCAATGATTACATCTCACAAAGAATATTTCATTATTTTTATCTCTTCCACATCTCAACTGCTGTTTGGTCTTTTTATGCCCAGATTCCTCCATTTGAAAATGAAAAGAAAAACATTTACGCAACACCCCCTGAAGTAGTCGTCAATGAGTTCATTCATGGATTGAAAAGCGGGATGCATGCTTTTCTCTCAAAACACGGGCATTGACGCGCTCACACTCACATTGCTAGGTTTGCTTTGGTTTTGAAATTGAAAACAAGTATAAGATTTAAATTGGTGTGCTTTGATTTTGATTTTTGGCATTATGATTTTGGATTGGGATTTGAAATGTATTTTTAACAAAGCACATACACTAATTATTCAATATGACATTTACGTTTGCAATTGACAGAGTCTTTTTGGCCTTGGTAATACTGAAATCGTGACTTTTAAAATTCGTCCTGAACGAACTATTGACTTCGTACATACATGTATTGCATATATTTGTCATACATATCATCACCATACATCGCTGAATCCGTTTGTCGTCGCTTTGCGACTATATTTAAGGATTCAGCTTGAAAAGCTGAATCCTTATTGTTATTGGCGTGTTTATTTTATTTTTCCACGATTTTTGTGAACAGGATTCAGACCAAACGGCTAATGCTATTGAAGCCAAATTTCACAGGCTGGTAGACCTTGTTGAGGAATAGACATGCGAAGCTTTTGGGCCGAATCGACCAGTGCATTAAAGGTCCAGTTCGATTCCAAAATCGAAAATTTAACATTGACTTTTTTTTCAAAATGCACTTAGAGACCTAATTTTTTTTTTAAAAGATGCGCAATCAAAAATGCTGCAAAAAACGAAATAATGGCAAATTCGTAGGTCACGTGGTTTGGCCGCCATCTTGAATTTTCTGCATTTTTTTCAAAAGTCCGACCCCAGGCACCTTTCAGGAATCACCACTCGGCAACTGCTGATACTAGAAAGCTGAAACTTACACATAATGTAGCTGAGACATTGGCCTATAACAAGTTTGTTTCAAAATTCAAAAATTCGAAATAGTTTTTTTTATAAAAATCTTCAAAGTTTGCACATTTTGCAATATTCAAGGGCAGATAACTCAAAAACCTCCCAGACGAATTTGATGATTTTTGCATGAGAATTAGACATTAGCAAGGTCTTTAAGATAAAAGAATAAAATCGCTCGCGAACAGTCATTTCCGGTCAGGGTCAGAGGTCAAACTTTCCATTTTGGACATGTGGTGTTTTGGTGGGTATGTTTGAAATATCGTAGCGAATCAAAGGCGTACGATAACTCTTTGTTCTATACATCATATGAAAGCCAAAAGTCTATAGAATTTTTTAAAATTTGACAGTAAATTCCTTTATTTGTTTTACATTGATTTACGGCCCTTTGAATATTGTCAATTCTGCTTTCGTTTTGAATGCTTAGGATAAAGGTATGTTAAAAAAGTCGTTACTCATCAGTGACAGGAGACAAATCATTGTTCCATATATCATTAGAAAGCCAAAAGAATACACTATCTTTTAAAAATTAACAATAAATTCAGTTACTTCATTACATTTAGTTACGGACCTTTGAATATTGTCAACCCTGAATGCATTTGATAACTGTATATTTGCAAAATGCGTAAGTCATCAATCAACAACAGACATATCTCACGAACCATTAGAGATACTTTTATAATTTTTATGTCAACTTGTAGAGAAAAGAATTGTCTTTTTTTCCATGTATCATTTGTCTATGCGCGCACAGAAATGAAGAAGCGGTGCGCGCTCTACTTGCCCGCCGGCGTTCGCTAATTGAACATGTAATTAACTCGCGCATCTTGCGGCACTCATACCTCACGAACCATTAGAGATAATTTTATAATTTTTATATCAACTTGTAGAGAAAAAGAATTGTCTTTATTTCCATGTATCATTTGCCTATGCGCGAACAGAAATGAAGAAGCGGTGCGCGCTCTACTTGCGCTCCGGCGTTCGCTAATTGAACTTGTAATTAACTCGCGCATCTTGCGGCACTCATAACTCACGAACCATTAGCGATAATTTTATAATTTTTATATCAACTTATAGAGAAAAGAATTGTCTTTATGTCCATGTATCATTTGCCTATGCGCGCACAGAAATGAAGAAGCGGCAAGCGAAATATAAGACATCGTTCACACGCGCTCCGGACAAAACAATGTCGCCACGTGGGCTAGTAGAGCAAAAATATATAGCCGCATCGTAAGGGTTAACATACTATACATCAATGGATGCGCTTGTTAAAGACACAAATACTTTGTGTAGTACCTCATTATAAAAATATTAACAGTAATCGAGTATTAAGCTAAATTATCTATTTCTTGAGATAAAGTTTGATATTTGCAACAGATGTCGCATCGCTCACCATTTCTTTACCATTGCTCATAAACAAATAATATATGCAAATGAAGACAATTCTCTCCTCTACACACTGGTGGAAAGAATATGAACATATCTTTATTGGTTCGGGATATACCAATGCTGAAAGACAAGTAGCCTCAGTCATCTCGAGATAAAACTTGATATTTGAGACAGATGTAGCATCGTTTACCGTTTCTTTACTTTTTCGTTCAAATGTACAAATGACACATTGGATTGAAGCTGGTTCTTCGCCCTTTGCAATGGTATAAATCATTTGAAATTTCGCCACCCCCGTTCAAGAGAAACGAGTGCGA